>OY978226.1:4036251-4498046 GCA_963854785.1 Vaccinium vitis-idaea | reverse complement strand
CTCTCGATTCTGCGGTTTATATTCGCAACCGAACATGCCTGCTCTCGTCAATTATAGTGGTACGTTTACAATCTTCTTTTTCTTCTTCTTCTTTTTTATTTTTAATTTGGGATTTTCTTCGATTTAGGTTGTGGGTTCGATTTGTGATGTTTGGTAGAAAAACTGATTTGGGTCTAGTTCATTTTATGTAATTACTTCTTTTGTTTTTAATTTATAAGCTGCTGATTCACATGCTATTATTGAACAAGCCATTTTAGGATTCATAGAAATTTCTGATATGAACTTTCATCTGAAAATTGTTTCCAAGATGGATATTTTATGCAGAAAACCATTCATATAACAGAATTAGAGATTTGCAATATATTCTTTTTCCTTTTCCGCATGGGTAGCTTCTTAAATTAGCTAGTGATAGAGATGTGCTACCATTTCTATGGATCGATTCTTCGGACAACTTTATCTAGAAAGGAAAAAAATGGTGAATTGTGGTAATAAAAGATTTCAGGCTCTAGATGGGGATTGTAACTGAGATTTACTGTACACTTTAGGCTACACGAATTAGACATAGGGAATTGCTTTTCTACGGATATGAATTAGGATTTCAAAGTAATTTATTTCAATCCATCGTAATAAAGCTCCGAAGTCTTATCACAAAATCTGTTGTAAACTACCGAACCTAAGTTCGATTTACGTTAAATCCCTTAATTTGAAATTCTCATATATCCAAATGGAGGCTTATTTGTTAGAGAATTAGTAGGTATTTGTAGTCAAATTACTCTAATAAGCTTTTTAGATTTGTATGGATAGATTTAGCTGATGTTACTTTTGTTATTGGGTTTACAGGAGACGATGAATTCCACTCCGGAGGGTTCAGTTATTCCATGGATTCGAGCCCCTTGTGCAGTATCAGCTCTCTGGACATGTATTGTCCTCCCAGCAAGCGGGCTCGTATCAGTTCCCCATATGCTTCCTCGTTTAACGTTTTTGAGGAGGAAAAAACAGCATCCATTGAACAACTTCCTGACGAATGCCTCTTCGAGATTCTCAGACGCCTCCCTGGAGGCGAAGCAAGGAGTGCCTCTGCTTGTGTATCCAAGCGTTGGCTCATGCTCTTGAGTAGTGTTCGCAATTCGGAGAGGAGCGAAGTAAATGAGTCATCAAATGAAGCTGATATGATTTGTGGCAGTGAAGGTTTGGATGTTGAGAGTCATGGATACCTTACAAGGTCTTTGGAAGGGAAGAAAGCAACCGATACCAGACTCGCTGCAATTGCTGTCGGGACTTCCAGCCGTGGGGGACTTGGGAAGCTTTCAATAAGGGGATCCAATTCTGCTCGTGGAGTCACCGATGTTGGTATTTCGGCTATTGCCCATGGTTGCCCTTCTTTGAAGGTCCTTTCTCTTTGGAATGTTCCATCTGTTGGGGATGAAGGTTTGCTGGAGATAGCCAGAGAATGCCACTTGTTGGAGAAACTGGACATCACTAAATGTCCTCTGGTTTCCAACAAGGGATTGGTTGCAATTGCACAGAAATCCCCCAATTTGACCTCTATAACGATCGAATCATGCCCCAATATCGGCAATGAAGGATTGCAAGCTATTGCCCGGTGCTGCCCGAAGCTGCAGTCTATTTCCATCAGAGACTGCCCTTTTGTTGGGGATCAAGGAGTCGCAAGCCTCTTGTCATCTGCCTCTTCTACCTTGACAAAAGTAAAGCTTCAGGCCTTGAACATCACGGATTTCTCACTGGCAGTAATTGGGCATTATGGAAAGGCTATTGCTAGTCTTACACTTTGTGGGCTTCGAAATGTGAGCGAAAAGGGCTTCTGGGTCATGGGTAATGCTCAGGGTTTGGAGAAATTGATCTCGCTGACAATTTCTTCGTGTCGAGGTACGACGGACGTGAGTCTTGAGGCTATAGGAAAAGGCTGTCTTAAATTGAAACACATGTGCCTAACGAAGTGTTGCTTTGTGTCCGATGGCGGAATGGTAGCTTTTGCCAAAGCTGCTGCATCCCTTGAAAGCTTACATTTGGAGGAGTGCAACCGGATCACCCAATTGGGGATTTTGGGCGCCCTCTCAAATTCGGGATCTAAGTTAAAGTCGCTTTCGCTTGTAAAATGCTTGGGAATCAGGGATCTATCCGTGGAAACGCCCTCGCTCTCTCCCTGTGATTCTCTTCGATGTTTGTCCATTAAAAGCTGCCCTGGTTTTGGTAACACTAGTTTTGCTCTGATTGGAAAGTTATGCCCAAAGCTGCAACACGTTGATCTGAGTGGGTTTTGTGGACTATCTGATTCCGGGCTTCTTCCACTTGTGGAGAGCTGTGATTCCGGACTTGTTAAGGTGAATCTTTCCGGTTGTTCAAATTTGACTGATGAGGTGGTTTCCGCCATTGCTAGGCTTCATTGTGGAACCCTGGAAATTCTGAATCTTGATGGTTGCACGAAGGTTACTGATAAAAGCCTTTTTGAAATTGCAAACAACTGCTTAGTTCTAAACGATCTCGATGTGTCCAAGTGTTCTATCACCGATTCTGGAATTGCTGCGTTAGCTCGTGGGGGCCAAATGAATTTGCAGATCCTTTCTCTTTCGGGTTGCTCTAAGGTATCTGACCGGAGTCTGCCTAACCTGCTAAAATTGGGCAGCACTCTGGTGGGATTGAATCTCCAACACTGCAATTCAATCAGCAACAGCACAGTTGAGTTACTTATGGAGAACTTGTGGAGATGCGATATCTTGTCCTAAATCAAGAAAAAATAATCTGTCAGTAAGAAGTTAGCAGATAGTAGAAGCAAAGAAGTTAGTTTTTGGCACATTCGGTAAGCAGGCCTCCTCCTATTCCGGTGGCTTGGTTGTTTTCCGGTGGAATTCTGGCAGATCTCTTTTTCCACCTTTTTTTGCAGGTTTTTACCTGTTTCGGATCTTTTTAGTCTCCCCACAGCGGGGACTTCCTCTTTCGCTGCCATTGTTCCCCGAGAATACACATACCAAAGTCCTGGTTTCAGGTGTTCCCGAATCGCCCGTCTTCCCAGTGTGCCTTGATATCCAAATGATGTTTTCTGAATGTTCTATCAGTTTCTCGAAATCTAGTTATGGGTTTGCTTATGAAAGTTGTGCTTGTTTCATAAGAGGGTAGTTGCTAGGGGGAGTTCCAAGTGTGGGGGTGCCTCAGATTCATGGGCTCCGGCCGTGGCGGCTATTGTATGTAGTTTGTCATGACAACCTTGTTCTGGGTTGTTTTTTTTTAATACCGGATCCCAGTTTTTCATAGGATTTGTCTTTCATTTCCTATGTTTTGAGGTCTCTCTGCTTGTGAACTTTGTACACTGCAACTATGTTGCTTGTAATGGAATGAAATTACCTTTGTCGAAATGTTTTGTGATTCTTCTTTTATTTAGCTGAGTATTGGTGCTATGGTTATGTGTGATGAAGGAATGAAGTAAATAAACTTCAAAAAAGAAATTAGATTTATGGAGAGAGAATAAAAATAATAACATAGTAACTCATCTAGTCCCCAATATTGGGGGTATCGACGGGGATGATTAAAGACAAACCTAGCATTTGGCAATATGCACAAAGTGGTTGTTTCAATAGTACCACTGAAACAGTGGTCTCTCTAAACCTTCAAGAACCAAAGAGCTACGATGACGTTTTGCTGCAGAATCATGCCCTCAGATCAAAGCTGAAAGGTATCAGGGAAGGCGGACTAGAGACTTAAATCAATTTATGCGTTCATAAACATGCTTTCTTTATTCATAGTCCAGAGCATCTCACTAATGAGCACAAGAGAAAATGAAAGAAAAAGTAAAAATAAACTTCTATTGGCATATTGAAAAGAAAAGGAAGCAGAATCCTTTACTGTTTTTTTCCTTTTTTTTTATGGGGCATATTTTTTTCCTCTTCAGAGAACTCTACAAAAGCAAGATCCAAAGTGGAGCGAAGTGATAAGATGCGTTTGTCTCGTCAATCCAAAACCCGCAAAGCTCTTGACGCGGCTCCGTTCAGTCGCACGAAAAGGATAAAATGATAGAAGGTCGTACGAAAAGGATAAGATGCTGAATAATTTAATTTCTCTGTAATTTTATTTGTATTCAGTTATTAAAAAATTGTGAGACCCAAATTTTAACTTTTTCACTAGGAAAATTTTCTTGCAAAATACATCCTGCTAAAAATGAGGAATTCTAATTTTCATGCAAAACTCTTTATCAACAGAACACATGCATGAAAATAAATTTCGTTTTCCTTTATTTCACTCCACTTCACTTTTTCCCGTGATTCCAATTCCCACACAACTTTCTCGATAACTAAACGGAACTGAGTCACTATGGGTTTAGTCATACGAAATTACGAATTACTCAACTCATCTTGACCCTATAGAGTCACTCAAAGATTAATTTGCTTTAGAGATTAGTTGGAACAAAGTTTGTAAATAGGGGCGGTGGCAAGTGGGGTCATATTGGTTGCAAAATTTATCAATAGAAGTAGAGAATTTGATTATTAATCCGAGTTTGACCCTAAATATTAGTAGTACTATTAGGGGTGTTCCACTAACGAAAAACAGTTTTTTTTAAAAACTCTGACAGGTCATTCTCTCACAATACATCACATAAAAAATCATAAAAAAACCAGTTTGTTCTAAAAACACCCTTAGCGGAACACCTTTGGCTAAGTTTCCTAATTGTCTAAACAGTTTATACAAGCTAAGGGGGTGTTACACTAACAAAAAAAATAATTTTTTTCAAAAATCGAAACAGACCATTCTCTCACAATACGTTATATAAAAAACCGTGAAAAACTAATTTATTCTAAAAATACCCTTAGCGGAACACCCTTAAATGAAATAAAAATACAAATTTTGAAACAAGACTTTTTTTTTACACACATCAACTTTCTAAATACCAGAAAACAATTTGTCTAACGTCCATATTGCTATTAACAAGTTTTTTTTAATGAGAAACTCTCTCTCGGATACCTGACCCCATTACTCAATCATGGCTCTGCCTTTAGGTTGTGAATTCGGACAAATTTGTGAATACATAATTACCCACAAAAAACCAGACAGGCTGTGATTTTAGAAACCATGTCGGCAAAATCTTGGCACAAGGGGAAAGTCTCCATTGTTGAAAATGACTTGTGAATGAATGCTCTGAGAAAAAGGTTGTCCAGACTCTTTGTTCACATTCATGAGGCAAATAGATGCAATGAACCCGGAAATGTAGGGCCACCCATGACTATAAATTAATGTGAAATGATATTACCATAGGTTAAAATGCGTCAGTCCGGTTGATTGTTAAGTTTGCTACCCACATAATTAATAAGAGTTCGATTCTTGGGAATAGACTGCAAAAAAGTAATTTCTTGTGAATACTTGATCCCAGTGTGGATGGCTTGTCTTTGACCGGATTAGAAAGGGATTAGTTGGAGTCCACGTATATTGATTCAGACACGACTAACCTTAAAAAAAAAAAAAAAAATGCGATGAATAAGAAACATAGGGCCACCCAGGACGAGTACTAGAAATTACTGTGAAATGATATTACCATGGTTTAAAATGCGTGTGTTAGTCCGGTTGATTGTTAAATTTGCTACTCACACAATCAATTAAGATTCGATTCCTGGGATTAGGCCGCAAAAAAGTAATTTTTTGTGAATACCCTAATCTTAGCATGGATGGCTCGTCTTTGACAAGATTAGGAAAGGGATAAGTTGAAGTGCAAGTAAATTAACTTAGATAAAGTTAATCTTCGAAACCCAAAAAAAAAAAAAAAAACAATAGGGAGCCAGCTTCATGTTGTTGACTATTTGCATCCCACATTATTTACATGATAACAATGATGAGATGAGAATAATGATACAGACACACCATTTCGGTCACACTCTATCACACCCTCAACATGTAGGTGGTCTCCACACGTGGTCCCCACACCCACATGTGACTGTAGGGCTGTAAATGAACTGGGCCGTTCGCGAACTATTCGAGGCTCGGTTCGGTAATAGCTCGCTCGAGTTCAATTCGTCTACTAAACGAACTGAACTTGAACCTCAAATATTAGGCTCGTTTCATAAATGAGCCGAACTTGAACCTAAGTGGATTCGGCTCGGTTAGGCTCGCAAATCTGAGATCAAAATGTAATTAATAATACTTTAGGGGTCTACATATAAATATTTTATAGTTGAGAAACTTTTATATAATTTGTTCTTCTTTTATCCCTAACTAGAGTACTCTACTACGAACAGATGAGTTTTATCCCTAACTAGAGTACTCTATTTAGTTCTCAATATTTTTTTTTATCGTGTTCTTTTTCTTTTGATTTCTTTATTATTGTGGTAGATTTGTTTATTTTTGTTTGATTTATTGATTATTATGGTAGATCTACATGTAACATTGTTTTGAAACATATCTCTTTCCCCTCTCAGTTTGTGTTCTAAATTGCCAATGAGCCTTACCGAGCTTAATTCGAGCCTAAATTCGGCTCGGTTCGGCTCGTTTGAGTTTAACGAGCCCTACCGAGCCGAACCCGAGCTTTGAAATTTTTTCACGAGCCGAACTCGAGCCCACTTATCTAGGCTCGAATCGAACCCGAGCTGAACTCGAGCCTGACTCATACCTTAACGAACTGATCCCGAACCTCACAGGGTTCGGCTCGATTCGGCTTATTTACAGCCCTACATGTGAGTGAGGGTGTGGTAGAGTGTGGCTGAAAGTGTGTGTCTGTATCATTTTTGGATGAGAAATTAATTTCAGTGGACTGGAAAAGAGTACTGGGCCCACTTACGGCCAACATCATACTGATCAAGTGATTTGCCTAAAAATATGTTCCACAAACATTCTTTTCTTTGATTGTGTACTTTTCTTTCTGATTTTTTTTTTGTTTTCTGGATTTCAAAAATGGCAATTTTGATTTTTGACAGTTTATTTTTGGTCCCCGGGTGGGAGGAAGAAAGGAGGAGGTTGTACTCTGGCCTTTTGCCTTCTCTCGTGATTATCATCAATTTTATAACTGGCACTATCATTTTAATTCAACTTTCTTTTCCTATAAAAACAAAAGAAAAACCAAATTTCTTACTCTTTGAATTTAGTTTTTGCAGAAAGATAAATTCAGCAATAATCACACCCAAATCCTAAAATTTATTTATTCATGAGCTCGCACGTTCAACTCTTACCGCCAGCGAAAAACCCGTGAGGTGACTAGTTATCAGGGGCTTCATCAAGCCACCTCTTGAACCATTCCTCAAAACCAACCAGACTCCCCGACGAGAAATCCAAGCCCAGCTTAGAACCCCTCCAAATCCTACGAGCCATTTCGCATTCCAAAAACAAATGCTCAATAGTCTCATTACTATTCCCACACATCGGACAAGATATCGTCAAAGCCATCTTTCTCCGATAGTATAACACTACTCTAACAGGCAATATCCGATGCACCACCTTCCATAAGAAAAGAGCTAATTTAGGAGGTAAACCCAAACCCCAAATTCTCTTCCAAAATCTATTTTCTATCCTCAGCCTGTGTTTGTTTTTTTTTAGATAATTATGGATTCACAAAAACTCTTGAAACAAGACTTTTTTTTACATGCATCAACTAAGTCTAAATAGCAGAAAACAATTTGTCTAACGTCCATATTGCAATACACAAGGGTTGTGTTTGGTTTGAGTTTTGAGTTTTGGTTTTTGTAATGATTAGAGGGAGAAATATGGATAATAAGTAAAAAATAGGTATTAATGATTGGAGAGAGATAGAGAGAAAAATAAAAATAATATTTAAAAATAGGAATAATAATTGAATAATAATTGAGAAAACCGGTTCTTGAAAACCAAAACGAACAAGGCCACTGAGAAACTCTCTCTCGGATACCTGACCCCATTACTCAATCATGGCCCCGCCTTTAGGTTGTGAATTCGGACAAATTTGTGAATCCATAATTACCCAGAAAAAACCAAACACAGGCTGAGATTTAGGTTGTGAATTCGGACAAATTTGTGAATCCATAATTACCCAGAAAAAACCAAACACAGGCTGAGATTTAGAAACCGTGTCGGCAAAATCTTGGCACAAGGGAAAGTCTCCGTTGTTGAAAATGACGTGTGAAAATGAATGCTCTAAGAAAAAGGTTGTTCAGACTCTATGTTCACATTCATGAGGCAAATACAGATGCAATGAACTAGGAAACATAGGGCCACCCATAACTATAAATTACTCCGAAATGATATTACCATAGTTTAAAATGTGTCAGTCCGGCTGATTGTCGAGTTTGCTACGCACACAAATAATTAGGGTTTGATTCTTGGGATTATGCTACAAAAAAAGTAATTTAGGGTGAATACTCTAATTCGAGCGTGGATGACTCGTCTTTATCCGGATTAGGGAAGGGATTAGTTGAAGTACACATTAGTGATTTGCCTAAAAATATTTTCGACAAACATTCTTCTTTAATTTTATCCGTGAAAGTGTACATTTTTTTTTTCTGGATTTCAAAAATGGAAATTTTGATTTTTTGACGGTTTATTTTGGTCCCCCGGTGGGAGGAAGAAAGGTGTGCTTGTACTCTGGCCTTTTGCCTTCTCTCATGATTGTCATCAATTTTAAAACTGGCACTGTCCTTTTAATTCAACTTTCTTACTCTTGAATTTAGTTTTTGTTGAAAAATAATCTATCCCAAATCCTAAAATTTATTTAAGCACGTTCAACTCTCACCGCCAGCGAAAAACCCATGAGGTCACTAGTTATTCAGTCGTTAATTAAGTTCAGGACACTAAGATTGGTCAAAGTGAGCATAAACTAACCCGGATACTTAGTTATCACAAAAGAAAAATGAGATTAATTAGTTGAAAGTATGGAAATGAAATTCGAAATGAAGCACGCAAACTGCTATGCTATACAAGTCATACATAGGTTAGATCTGGATTTGTTCCAAACTTCCTTGTATATATGTCTTGGTGAAGAATCCATGACTGAAAACATGTTGGAAGTGGTTGTCATAACAAACAATTACTAACTGATCATGTTTGCGGTGTCGTGTCATTCGTAAGTTCTGAGAGTAGATTATGAGATTTTGGCTTTTACAATTCTGCGGTGGAGTGTTTACTGCAGATTCTAAGATCAGCTTTTAAAATCACCAGTTTTTTTGAAATTGTTTTAAGGCCCAAAAGTTGTATTTTTAAAAAATTTACGATTTTGATGCTTCTATAGATTCTGAAAAACTATGAGTAAAATAGAGATTTTAATATTCTTGTTTCCAATAATAAAAGAATTCTTGTTTGTTTTTGCTAAAGAGTTATAGATGACTTGAAAATTCTAACTCAAATGGACTAATCCGGTAAATTTTCAACATTCATAGAAGTGCATCTATGTTTCTGCTTCACGAATATGAAATCCGAACATTTCTACTACAATTTGTTGTGAATTTTTACACCCACCACTTTATATAAGAACGAAGGTGTTCTTGGCTCGACATCGATTGTTATATTCCACTAGAACCTCTCCTTATTGTATTCTTTTTTCTTTGGGAGGTTATTATATTCCACTAGAACCTCTCCTTTATCGTACCCCTCCGTCCCTAAATAAATGACCGGATCGCAAACCTAGGCCTTTAAAAACAAGCATTTTTTCCTTTAAAAAAATTATTAAAAAATGACAATTAAATAAATAGCTTGACGATCAAGCCATTTATTTGTGATTTTTTTAAAAAAAAAATTATAGCAAAAAGTGCATATTTTTAAAGGCCTAGGTTTGCGGCCTGGACATTTATTTAGGGATGGAGGGAGTATTCTTTTTTCTTTGGGAGGTTATAGTGTAAATAGTCAATGATGAAGCTCGAGTAGAAAGTATTGAATCCTTTCTCAGGGACAAGGATCACTAGAATAGAGCAGGAGTTTAAACGAGGCAACTTGGAAAAGAGCAATAGTTTAAGAGGATTTAATGTAATTTACTCCTTTTATTATTGGACTAAGCTCTGAAAAGACAGATTGCCTATCTTTTCTTTCATCTCGGGGGAAATACGATCGAGAGCGGCAAATTCAAAACACCGTGGAAAAATAAGAACAGCCCCCATTCAAGCACCCTTTTTACCATTAGCAAGACGACGTTTTGGAAAATCAACTGAAGGTGTCATTTTGAAGTCAGTTGACACCTTACTTACCTGAATATGTCTAAAAGCCATAAGTGCCGTTGAGGATGCAAATGGACCAGCAATCACATTGTAAACAGTAGTACTATACAAGCATCATTATTACACTTCTGATAATCCTAAACATCACATGAAGCTGGTAGACGAAATGCAACGCTTGAACAGTATGTAAAGATCGACTCCATGACATAAATGGTTACTAATGAACCTTCATCGAAGCACTTAATTAAAAAGCTATAGCCTCAAACGGAAGGAACCCGATGCTGAAATCAAAGTTTATGCAAGTCAACTGATGGTTGCCTTCCATCATCGTCATTGTAAGAGTGTAGCTACCCTGCATATAGATCAAACACTATAAGCGACATTGGGAAGCAAAATACAAAAATACCCTAGATGATTGCCAATAAGCCTAAGCATATAATATAGGAACTAAAAGTGTTACGCGAGGTGTATGTACATTATGGAGTCTAGAGGGATTTAGTGATTTACCCAGGAAAGGAATATGAGGGATATTGTGGGGAACTGACAAACAAAATATACTTCACTTTATTATCAAATTTTCTCAGCAACTAATGTAATTTACTCCTCCAAAAAATCTCTTCAAAAATCCATGATCCAAACACATACTACGAGCTCATAACAAGAGATCTTCTCTCTCACGTATCTTCTTCGATTACTTATAAGGTTTGCATTCGATTCTAGGAAATAGGAGACTCTTTAGTTCGTGTTCAACTTGCTATTTCTTATTGCAGGACCTGTTTCACTTTCAATGAAAAAGGGAAAACGATGTACCTCCAAAACGAGGTTGGCTAATGTTCCCTTCTAATGACTCTCCTTCAATGGAGAGACTATTGATCAAACGAAAATACAAACGAGATTGACTTATGTCATGGAGACATTGTTAGCAAAAAGGATGTCTACCCAATTAAAACCACAATAAATAGTATTTTCATAGCTGCCTCGGTATTTAATAATATGGTATGCTTAATCCATTCTGCCCCCAAGCCTTTATTTCCCGTTCGGGATATGAAGCAGGTGATTCACTAAGTTCTTATATTTGCTTGTTTGAAATGGGAAGTCAAGTCACAGCATAATGGGTACTAAAATCACATTATCTAACAATGAATTTAATCGGGAGGTTGCTAAATGTAGAGGTGAAACGAACGATGGCAACGAGAATTTCAATAAATCAAAGGAAAACACATTGAAAGAGCATAATCATGAGTGGGCCCAGTTGCGGGCACTAACCTTGAATGGCACATGAACAGAGGATAGATTTCAAAAAGTGCAAAATCGAACGATTTTAGATATTATAAGGAATGTTCACTCGTACATCCCCCCTATCTCAGTGCCTTTAACACTTTACAATAATTTAATCCATACTATAGATCAACTCATAATTTATGGGCCCGTTTGTTTGATAGGACAAATACTGAAAAGGATATATACTCCCATTGTACTACTGGTGATAGGATGAACACCAGTGGCATAGCCAGAAATTTGCTTTAGTATGGGCAACTCTAAACATTGCTTTAGTATTTGTGTTCTGAAATCGTTAATGCTAGTACTAAATATTACCAATGCTTCAGTAATTTTCATTGCAATATTTAATGAAGACGACGCCAATTTATGTGAACAATGCTATAAAATTCAGTATGAATGTTATGAACCATGAGTGCATATCGAACATACCCATACGGGTATGCATTGCCCACTCAATGTATTGAACTACGACATTGTTCAGCCATTTATTATCCATTCGTTTTCGTTTTCGTTACCGGACCTTCATAATAGGCTTATAGTTCTCAACAAGAAAAAATAACTTTGGAAGGCCTTTTGCTGAAAAAATTCTAAGGTTTTAGAAGAGATTTTTTAAAGACATTCATAACATAGGGGCTACAAAAAAGAGCTAGGAGGACAATGCTTGTAATGTGGACAGCCTTGGGGCTTGTTACTATTCAGATTCCTTGAAGTGGGGCTAGTCAAAGACCAGCCACCAGAGTCTACATGCCATCTCAAGCACAGGTACAGACGTCAACATGAATGGTGTACTATAGAAGCTCTTTAAAAAGTTCAATGCCTGTTGGAAAACTGATGCTCTTCCCTTCTACTAATGAACTCCAATGTATCTAGTATTTGGTCAGAAGTCAATGATTGCTAGAATAGTCGCAAAGGGTTTCTTCCAGTTTAAAGTATGCATATTGCAGGTTGTAACAAGTTCTTCCAGGTTCTAAAATTTTCAAAGTCGCATCACGTTCCAGTAATGATCATTACCAGTGCATAATTCTACAACTAAAGAGGCTTTGTTTCTAATTCGAATCATATAGGAAAATCAGCTTTTTCCATTGCAGAAGTTGAGTAAATCACGGGGAAGTAAAAAAAAAAGTTTTGCGTAGGTTTCCACCATATCATGTAGTTGGAAGGATATGGTGAGCAATATTATCTCGCGAAACAATTGCTTTAGGCATGACACTAGTAGATGCATAACATACAAGGAGCGAGCCAAAATGATGGCATTTTTACTTGGGCTTTCCAGATAAGATTCAAAGCCTTTTTCTTAGTATCAATTCCAAATCACAACTATAAAACAACTACTTCGATTTCGACATGTGTTTGCTGCAAACACAAAATCCATTTTTGGAATGCTACTCAATAACGTTGCAACATTTAAGTGGACCAGATGACTTACCGGCGGAGTGAAACCAGGTAGCACCTGGGAGTGAGAAATTACAAAATCTCCCGTAATGGGGCAAGATGTCTTTCCACAGATGTCATGGCTCTCACTGTGGACGTGCCACCCAAAGTAAGAAACATCGATCACTAATTTTCCGCCAGAGATTGCTTTACCTGGATGGCAGAAAACAACAGAAAACCTTCTGGGTATCAGAATTGGTAACTCCAGAAACAATGCTCAAAGGACGGGGAATATCTTAGCTAATGAATCGAAACAAAGACATCTAAGTATATTCAAATCGAGCACAAGAGGGCATGAGGACTACTCATTCGAAAGAGCCATCTACAGGATTAAGTCCACAAACCCATACAAAGAGATGTACAACTTTACATAGATGACCATACAGGGAAATTCTTGGATATTTAATCTGCAGATGTAGCTAAAAGCCTGAAACAAAAAATAAGCAGAGATAAATGAACAAGATATAGAGTTTTCAACAGGCCAATTTAAGTGTGGGAATCTGGTGAATAGTTCTTCCTTAATGGTCCAAACAACAATCCCACCAGTTGCTAGTTTCCTAATCCCACCGGTCGAAGTGTCAAATGAAGTGATGAAAAGAGGTGTGTAAATATTCCAACAAAATAAGAGGTTCACATATTTACTGATGCAAGAAAAAACCATAAACAATATAGCTTAATAATCAAAAAAATATTACCATAACGACGACAAAATAGTTGTCTTTATATGTTCCAACAAATGCTAAGAAAGCAGAAAAAACATTTAAATTTTCATAATTCATTCAAGCCCAACTTATTGCTTCGGGTTTGTTCAAGATACTCAATGGAAACACCGGAATTTAGTTGTTCTCGCATTTCAGTTTTTGAAGAAAAGGAAATGATTCAGCCATCAACGTGAAAAGAAAAAAAAAAGAAAAAAAAAAAGTGCATCAGTTAAATATTTAACAAAATAAGAAGCAGAGTCCCTCGGTGTCATGGTAAAAGCTCAGGCTACCAAGCATATAACCCATGTGAAAGCTTCTGTTTGACTTTAAACCCAATCTACATCTTAGTACCCAATCACCAAGGACAAGCTCTTGGAGATATCTTTAGCTAACAGAATAGCAGGCCCTCATACATTAGCAAAGAACAGCTTACTGAGATTTTCTATGCAACAATAGAAAGATTACTATCTATGGCTGCTTTTTATTGAATACATAATACATGATGTATGGTGATTTAAATATACCTTATCATGCATATCGCCCTACGATCTATGGCTGCTTTTTATTGAATACATAATATATGATGCATGGTGATTTAAATATACCTTATCATGCATGTCGCCCTAAGATTAAGTGCAGGACACATCCCAAATCGGTATATGCAAACATACAGTATGATATGTCATTGTACCGTAGGATTTCTAAATCACTAGATACGGGGTGGGAATTGAGATACATATAGTTCTTTGAAGTCACGTATCCCATATCATAGGTTTTTAACAACTATGCTCGTACCTTCCGACTTTTGACTATAATGACACGAGCCAAAAATCCAAATCAATGTTGATTGTATGGCATGATTGCATCAAAATCTCCATCAACCAAAATAATATTGTCACCCCATCATATAATCTTTTGTCGGGCCTCATAGAATACCAAATATGTTTGAGAACATAAGAACCCTTGCAATGGACAAAATGATGAAGAACAAGTAATTCTCCTCCGTTGTGTAGATACTTTAACCATTACATTGCCAAACTTCTAAGCTAAAGCATATAATTTCGAGAGAACCTTAGTTTCTGAACTCAAGTCGACTCAACGAGGAAAATAAATGAGGAATCATCAGTCCCCAAACGAACAACTAATAGGGTTTTAGAAGAAAAGTATCATACCAATCTAGGCCCAACATATATGACCCAAGCTAGTATAACAAAAGTACACAACTTTCAGGTTGATAAATGATATGGGATCACATAACAGACAAGAAGATTTACCCATGAAACCATCAATAGATAAACCTTCAGTTCAATTATCTTATAGAAATACAAAAGTAAAGTTTGGAGAGTTAGATCCCCTTGAAAAAAATCTCCAAGATGGTTACTATATCCATGAACTACAAAGTGGCTCCAATGGAACTCTCGATCGATGAGGAACCATAACTTCCTATCATAGAAAGTTGAATGACCCCAAAGGTGATTTGGCTTTTACCCGACGAGGAACTTGCTGACAGAAAAATCAAATGGGTGCATCATGCCAACGAGGATTGGCCTTTTCACGGATATGGATGACCACCATCATATACACTTTGTTGTATTGTAAGCAAACTGATTTTCCCAAATCAACAGTTAATGAACTAATTTTATTGCACACTATAATGTCGTACTATTAATTCTAGTTTTCTCAATGATTTGCATATACTAAATACATTATCCAAAAAAAAAATCAAAGAAGATAATCTCATAGATCAAATGACCAAATCTTCACCTTAAACTCCATTAGACCTGGGTTGTCAAACGACATTTCAAGTAGCATATGTACTTTTTATATGTATATTTTTGGTACAACACATGAATAATAGAGATACTAGATACCCATAACTTAGATGACAAGAAGCCAATAGAAAATGAATAAGGAGGGAGAACTAAGAGTGGTCAGAGAGGGAAAATCCTAGGTCTTCCAATCTTCTTTTCACAACTCTCCACAAAAATCCAATAAAGAACCAAGAATGATAGTTATCCCTGATCCCATGAAAGCAACATGCAATGGAAGCTGCATATTCTTTTTCTTTTCTTTTTTTAAATCAAATTTCTATAGATAGATGCAACAGAAAATGATGACACATCTTTCATATAATATCACAGGGACAGTTATTCTTCTGTTAAATCAAATAGTGGTTGAACATTGTAGCATGCCAAATGAAGTTTTCCTATCTTTACTTACATGTAAGAATAAACAATAATAGACATACACGCACTAAGCAAACAAATTCTGGGGAAATAAAGTTGAACAAACATATGAAATAGTTATGCTACCTGCAGATGCAGAAATGTTGAAGCTGGCTGGCTGCCCTTTAGCTATGGGATCAGGAGATATCTTAACTTCACTTACTTTAACGTCATACTCCGCTTTCTTATCTGCATGCATTTCAAAAGTCGATGTACATTAGCAAAAATTTCGATTGAACATCAGAAAAGACACCTAGGGTTGACAAGTGAGTAAGAGATTTGAGCATTATATTGTTTGATCTTGGCTTGATAAGCTTTAATAGTATGTTCAATGTCAGCTTATCAGGTGAGCCGATCTCAAATGAGTTTTAATGGAGCCAATCTCAACAAGCATGGATTTTACAAATTAGTATAAGGTTATCAAGCCAAGTAGTTACTAGTTCAAGCGTTAAAAATGTTCAAGCTTGATTGAATATAGAATAATCATCTTGAACAAGTTTTTAATGAGACGAACACGAGCATGAACACAAGTACTCATTTATCAGTCCTACAGACAGCCACCAAAATGCTCGATCCCCGTCCCCAAAAGAGGAATTAGCATCTTTATGTTAGACAGACTTCATTTGACCAAAAATATTTGGAAGAATTTCTTTATCCTACCGTTCCACACTGCTGCTATCGAGAAGAATTTTAAAAGGAACAAAGTAGGCTTCTTGCACTCATTTATCAGAACCCATTCCACTCGGATTTTTTTGGCTTTTCACTTTTTGAGACAGATCATTCTCCTTACGTATATCAAGTTATCAACCAAAAAGCCAAGCTTAGTGGAACAGGTTTTTTGAGTTCGTAACAGTGGTTTTCAAAATCTACTGCAGTAGGCTAGTTAATTTCTGATTTTTTTTTTCTTACTTTTTTTATTGAGTCGGAAAAAATGAAGTGACAAACATTTTAAAAATAAGATGAGCAATGAAATGATGACCATAAATAAGAAACATTGGTAAGGAACATGACAAGAAGGGTCCGTTCAACCAATACATTCATGACAACTAACATGGTATTCAAAACATGGTCACCAAATCTGGTCACTTTAGTATTAACGAAATAAGATTGAGCTTAATTTCTCTCGTTTCCCCCAGAGCTGGTCCTCAAAAGCAGACATAAACCATAATTATCGAAAAAAGTAGAAAATTTCCCAAATAAAATTCAAAGGAATTTCATCAACCAAAGCTAAAACGTGACCACAGAACCATGAAGCAACCAAACCCTAATATCACAACACAACCTAAGCCGACGATATCAGCCGGTATTGATCCACACAGTATTGGCCGATCCACAGGTAATAACGGCAACGGATCTCCAAAACGATTCAGTCTTTATTCAAAACCCTGACCTAAGCGGACCAAACAGAAAGATAAGAAATTTAACACTTTTCTTTTGCTTGTAACGAGGAGAGTTCCGATGAACAGGACTAATCGCCGCGACTGAGGTGAATCGAACCTCGGCTCATAAGCCCGTCGAGGGCAAGTTGATTAACCACCATGACAAGTCGATTAACTACGGCGACAACCCTTGGTGGTTGAGAAATTGAAGACGTTGTAAAAGAAAGCGGTGAATAAATAATAGTACAGATAATAAGACCAAAAACTCACCGCAGTAACGAACGTCGGTGGCCTGAGTCAAAGTCGAAAGCAGACACATCGATAGAATGAAGGAAACAGAGAAATTGAACCCAAGCACCGCCATGGATATTGTCTAATCTGCTGCAGAAGGAACGAAAAGTGTATCGAATAGATTTGATTGCGTGTTTATATCATTCGTCTTATGAAGAGTTTTTTAATAGAGGGAGAGGAGAGAGGAGAGAGAGAGAGACATTGACTTACAGGTTGGCGGGTGAATGTTAGTTGGAAGACGTGGCGGAAGAGTAAAGGGGCCACCACTTTCTGTCAAGAAAATTCGTTCTTTTTTCTTTTTCTTTTTCTTTTTCTGTGTTTTGGGTTTGAAGAAAAAGAATTTGGTACGGGGAGGGTGTACCACTTGGAAATCCACCATCCGGGCCGTCCAACATTGTAATCAACGGTCCAGATTAAAGTGTCGGATGCATTTTTTGGACGGCTCAGATATAGCGCACTGGTACCACGTCACTCATGCTCTATTTGCACCCAAGTTTTTTTCGTTTTGGAGTTTGGGTGTTTATATGTGAGTGAGTACTTTAATTTCCTAGCCCAATCCCAAATAAGAAAAGAGAGACCCAAAATCAAAGGAAGGTTAACAAAATGGAGGATGATTCGTCTTAGACACTCGGGGTGAGTTTTCACTACGATATTTTCGGTATTCTTATACTACAGTCTATAAGTTGTCAAATCAATTTATGTATGTGAGAAAAAATGACTTCTAATTTCAAAACTTGTAATCCAAAAATACTGAAAATACCGTAGTGAAAACTCAACCTAGATCATATACATTGGTAGGGACATAGTTCTTAAATTTAGTTCAAAATCCATCTTGGGCGATTTTCTGAGATTTGGAAAAATGTCGAGTTCCACTTTTAAAAATTGTTAAACTACTTTTGTTCTATTTCAAAGGCTGGTCCATTCGCATTGATCTTTTCTAGCGCAAAATTCAAGAGTGCAATTTTGTTCACCCTCCCTAAAAGAGGGTGAACAATACCCTCTCCCCTATTGGTTTAAGAAGACTAGAACAGATGAGGGACCACTTTTAACCAAAGTACCAAACCAACCCAACTCAAGTTAGTTGTAGGCTTAATTTAAAAATAAATAAATAAATAAATAAATCCCCTCATCTACCTCCTATTCTCTCCCCAAAAAAAAAAACACTACGTATCCCCCCTCTCTCTCCTAAAATCATTCCTAATCTCCTGTTGAGAAGAACGAAGAGAAGAATGATGATGACGGTGTCTAATGGGATTATTATCAAAAGAGATTCTGAAACGTCATGGCCTTGTTCGGTTGGGGTTTTCAAATCGGGTTTTGAGAACTCGGCCCTTATTCGGTTTCCCCAACCCGTCCTCTGTCCTTTTTTTTTTTTTTTTCCTTTCTTTCTAGGCTTAAAGTTAGGAGAGACCCAATACCAGATTTTGGGACCACTTTGAAACTATTTTCAAATTTAAGTTCTCAAAACCGGATTTCGAAAACCCAACCGAAGAAGGTGCATCAGACTCGACGAAGTATTGTGGTCTCTTATACATCTGATAGGATGAATATTTCATAGTACATTTTTCCCACTGCCAAAATAAGATTTTTATTTTTTTTTGTTTTCATTAGCATTGTAGATTGCAAATTGGTGTTTTTAACATAAGCAAGCAATTTTTTATTAAACTTTAGTATGGCTTTATTTTCCTTATCCTTGCTATTGTGTCGGGATTTGTTTTCTTTTCCTCGACGTACCCTTTGTCAAGCTCTAAATTTTTTTTGTTTCCGATCAAAAAAAAAAAAAAACCCATTTGAATAAATTTTTTTCCTTGTTTTAAAAATATTTCACATTTTTTCATCCAATTTTTTATGGTATTCTATTCGTGGGTTTTCCCTCGTTCGATTTGTTCATCTCGGTTAGTTCGAATTTCCCCCTTCTAACATGGGCCCCTCCCGCTTCTAAATCCCAGGCACAAGAAGAAGAAGAAGAAGGTATGATGGTATTCTATTCGTATGTTTTTCTGAATGGAAAAAGTTTACCACTGTCATTGTGCAGTCCAAGTAATTACAATCGTCCTGAAGTGTTTTTTAACGGTCTAAATTTGTCAATAGTCTTATCAGTAAGATGCTATTCTTACCCGAATGCTTTAAAAAAGCTGAATAGTCGAGATTGAGCAACAGAGGTTCTTCTACGATCCAAATCTAGAATCCCATATTGAACCTTTTTCTATCAGAAACAAATGGAGCGATAAAAAGTGGTCCTGTTTTTTTACTTTTATTATAAATTAAGTTAGTTTGGCCGTTTTATCATTTGGTGATTTTCATGTCAATCAAACAATGGTAATAATTTTCAGGTCAAAACTAAACATCTAAATACAGCTCATTAATTTATCGGACAACTCCTCAATTTCTATAAAATATTTTTCGTCGGAGACAAACGGAGCGTAAATGTCTGATTGATTTTGGTCACCCTGAAGACCATCTTACTGATTGTTCTCAAGAAAGAATAAGCATCACGAGTATCGGAATTTTTGTGCAATAAGATGCCATCAACAAGGCAAAAAACTGAACTTATAAACAATTCCTGCATGCACTTCAGAAATTAAGGCCATATTGCATGGTTAATCCCCTTAGTTGCTCGAATTCCATTTTCGTCTCATTAACTCGATATCAAGTTAAGAAAAAACAGGGACACAGAATGAAGAATGTGCGCGCAAAAAAAAAAAAAAAAATTATCTATGTACATGAATATATATACATTGGTAATAATGCCAAACTCTTACTATATCTATCCACAGCCAAGAAGGGATGCTCAAAACTATCAAGTTCGAAAAGACTATGAAGGAGGACATCGAGACGGGCGGGGGAAGGGAATCCAACTAAATGTTGAATCAGAAAAAGGAAAAAAGAAACAAAAGGAGAAAACCCCTCAAACAACAGCCACCCATCAGCCTCAACCGCACCGTCGTGATCGGTTAGGGAGAGAATCACGCCATGACACCGCTGTAGCCTACCACCATCATTGATTAGGGAGAAATTGCGCCATGGCACTGCCGTGACTCCAGACTACAAAGCCAACACCAATAGGGATGGCAATTCAACCCGCTCGCCCCGAACCCACCTCACCCCGCGGCCCCGCCCCGCCCCGACAGAGGCAGGTATTTTATTAGATTTTTTTGGGTATAGGGTCGAGGTAGGGGGAGAATTGAAAAAACCCGACCGGGTTAGGGGGTTAGCGTAGACAACAACCCTCCTCAATAACTGCCCCAAACCTGCCCCGAAAATTTTTTATGCATAAATTTTTAATTTTATTCTTATATTTTTACCCTTACTGGACTGGACTTAGCTGCCCCTCGGTCCGTCCTTGATAGCACGAGAATGAGAGAGAGGGGAGAGAGGAGGCGCCAACATTGAGTTGAGAACCCAAACTGGGCTCCATAGCGGCACGACCAAGCAAAAGAATTTGATTTGGATTTGAACACGGTTCATTGGTTTAGTGGCTAGCTATAGATCCACAGGGATAGATACGTATGACACTGATTAGAGCTCCCTTTACAGACTCAGATATGACTTGGGAATCTCTCGCCATCTCTCTTCTTAGCCATCAACTGGAGACAATAGGACAATTAGGGTTTCCTAATAGACACACACAAGCATAACTCTATCATCTCTCCCCATCTCTCTTCTTCCCCTTGCCAACCAAAACCATGGGGACATTTGGTAGGTCATTCTTTGGAATGTTACTGACGATGGTCGATAGATGATTGCTCTTGTGATTACGATCACGTTAGGAGCAGTGAAGCACACAGATTTGGCGATCGATTGTTTTATTTTCAGTTAAAGCATCAAGAGGTAAGCCTAAAATCTGAAAAATGGAAAGCAATTCTGTCAAATTTACATCCAAGTATCCAACACTTCAGAATCATTCTGAGTTCTCATTGTAGCCATACCAATGTTCTTAAACTCACTAGGAACTAGTCGGGTAGAAAAGAGGCTCCTACCGACTAGTCGGCCGCCTAGCGCCTTAGGCGGGAACTAGATGCCAACTAGTCAGCTTCCTAATCTAGGCGTTGGACCACCACCTACTGCATCTAGGCGGCGGATTCAACCATTTCTCATTTCAAGGACACAGGGACACGGAAAAATATTCAAATTTGTTTCTATTTTTTGTGTATTTTTTTACGTAAAATGGTGCTTTAAGGTTCTATAGCACATTTCATGGATAATAAGAGAGGTTTATGCATACTTCCATGATAAACTCGAATTACAATTAGGTTTTCTATAGAAGTGTCTTATTCGGACACATAACACACCCTTATCCGAGTGTCGAGTGTCCGACACGGGTACTTTATACCATTAGGAGAGTCCGCGTAACATAGAAGTTAACAGACAAGTTATCGTTCTTCCACGACTAAGATGATTTTAAAATTAGAGTCATGACCAAATGCTCTGAATAAATGCTTAGAGAGTTCATTAAGAATACTAAAAATAGCGCAGTGGTTTTGGAGTCATGAACAAATGCTCTGAATAAATGCTTGAGAGTTCATTCAGAATACCAAAAATACTGAAAATATCGCAGTGGAAACTTTTAATGAACTCTCAAGCATTTGTTCAGAGCGTGTGTACCCATCACACACTCTTCTAGCAACCATAGAGTAAACTATAGATCACAACAGCAGTTCCAGTAGTCACAAAAAAAATATATATATATATATATTATTTTCAGAAGAGGAAGAGGCAACAATAACAGAAGATCACAGACACAAAGTGTGTATTGCATTCAACTTATACAACAAGTTTGTCAACAAAAAGGACGGAAATTTTTGTATTTCTTAAGAACAAAGGGGAAGAGTAACAATTGTTCTGAAGGCACAAATAAACAGAGGAAGAAAAAAACAGCAGTGAACTAAGTAAACAGATCTGTACACGTCTACATGAGACACATGGGGTTTCCGGAATAACAAATCTCTATTAAACAGGGGGAATGTTGGAGAAAGAGAAACCTTTGTAACCCTTGTAGGCGTAGTAAGCGATCCGCGTGTAATAGAATCCCGGAATGAACAGAACCGACCCCAGTATCGCAAAGAAAATCCCTACAGAAAAAATTTCAGCATAAACGACAAAGTAGAAAATTACATCACGAATAGAACTACAAAAAAGGGAAAAGCAAGAGATGCACAAAACAAAACAAAAAGCTCTTTTCAACTCTAATTCAAGTCTAGATCGGACTGTGTTTTTCCCGAATCAAGGAAAACTCAAATCTTTACTCAAGTTTGTGAAGGCGATTTTGATGTCATCCATATTTACAATTACGCCATTAATGAAGCTTGTAATCAACTTTATTCTTTTTATTCTTACATTTGGGTTTGCATATTCAAGTGTTTCACACTGAACAAAGCTTTCCAGCTAAATTCTTATCAAAACAAGGCAAAACAAGAGATACAACCACCAAGAAGAACTATTAAAACTCTCTATAGTTCATTGACTCAAACCGATACCAAATTGAGTTTTAATCAAATCAAGGAAAATTTCAAATCTTTATTTAACTTTCCGAAATCTATTTAACATCTCCCAAACGGATCATTTTACCATTAATGAAGCTTCTATTTTCAGCTCCATCTTAGATTTCGGGTTACGAATTGGAGTGTAATATGTTACATGGATCCTTCATTTTGGCTAAAGTACCGGTGTCAATGTGTCTGACACGCGTATCCATTTTGGACACTCAGATACTCTAATTGTTATCATATTTGTAGAAAAAGAATATCAAATTAGCTAGAAAAGTGATATTTCTAGTTTTGACATGGACAAGAAACAGCAAAAACATATGGTTCTTAACCCTTCTTGTTTAGATACATTTCTAAATATAATTTATGATGTAATCTGAAAAAAATATGCATTATATACTGCAAACAAGTGTATAAGACGCGTCCCCGTACCCATACCCAATTTGGGGACACATATCCCAGTATCCTAAGATCTAAGTTTAGGAAGGTCCAACGTTTGGATTTGCACCCGTACCCGAGTCCATGTAACATAGGAGTGTATCATATCAAATCGAACTTTCCCCCGAACTCAAATTTCAAGTAAAGCCTGAACATACAAGTATCAAACTTTCTATGCATACACACGCATAGAAACAAAATGGACCAATAAAGATGCATCTTTTCCTCAATATCTATTCCTTTACCACAATTTCCCATCTCTTTTAATAATCCAAACAAGAAATTTCTCAGTTTTTCTCAGTTATCCACAGAACTAAAAGGATTCTCCTGTCTTTTCTTTTCCCACACCATCTCACTATCCAAAAGGGGTTTTAAGGATTCTTCACGGACAGACCTATACGTATAGGTTTACCAATCGAAGTTAACCACATCGAATCAAACTTCTGCACGATCTTCTAATTAAATTCAAAGTAACGCCTGGACATACAAATATCTAACTTTCAACGCATACGGACACGGAAACAAAATGGACCAATAAATATGCCTCTTTTCATCAATTTCTAATCATTTTCCACGATTTCTCATCCCTTTTTTAACTATACTCATCCATAAAACTATCCAAAGCATCTTTTACTCCCTAGGCCCCCTTTATGATAAGTTTGGGGAGAATATTGTGGTTAATCGGGGCAGAGCTTTAGAGGCCAAGCTTGCTTCCATCATTGTAAATGGCCATTGGGTTTGGCCTAGACTGAGGAACTAGGCAATCCAGTCCATCATTGCCCAGTCACCTCCTAATATCTTGCATATTCCTGATCTCGATGATACAGTAGTGTGGTTGCCACACCCTAGTGGGCAGTATACTGCAAATTCAGCTTGGAATGCTGTCAGAAAGAGATTTCCTCCTCAGGCATGGTGTCGCATTGTTTGGGGGAGTAATAATGTTCCTCGATGGTCGTTTATTCTATGGCTTGCAGCTCAGTCCAGATTGAGTACAAAAGATCGCTTGAGACAATGGGGCATGCAGGTGAATGGTGATTGTTGTCTCTGTAATAATGCGATTGAATCACATGCTCATCCTTTCTTTTCCTGCCCTTTTTCTATGCATGTTTGGCAAAGGTTGGTGCAGTGTAGCCTTGTTCAAGGAATGCCTGATGACCTAGGGGCTGTTTTTAATTGGTTTTGCTTGAAGGTCAAGGGGAAGGGCCTATGGAGTATCTGTCTTAGAGCTTCTTTGGCGGCTGCTGTCTATGGTATTTGGAGGGAAAGGAACTCCAGAGTTTTCCAAGGGAAGATATTATCGCAAGACCAGGTATATCTTTGCATTCACTCTGATGTCAGGGCCTTCCTCAGCTCTCGGAGGAATTTGAAAGCTTCCATTGCGAACAAAGACCTCTGTGCCCGATGGAATGTGTCTGGTAGAATTTTTAGCCTTGTATAGTTAGTTTTTGTTTTTGTTTTGGTTGGTTCCTTGCTGGTTTAGTTTTCTTTGTGATGTATATGGGATGATATCCCTATTCTTGTGTTTCTTTTTGGTTGAGCTCTATAAAATCTTTGCACTTATCGGGAAAAAAAAAAAACATCTTTTAAGGGTTCTTCATCACTGGTAGACCTATACGTATAAAAATCCATATACGTGAGAGAGAGAGAGTTACCGTGAGCTCGGTCGCCGCCGACGCGATTAACGGTCATGATGACCCCGAGGATGATACCTAGGACTCCGAAAACGAGGAGAGAGACGGCGAGACCGATCTCCTTGATCGGAGGCCGGTTGTTGAGGGTATAAGAAGAGTCCATCATGATGTCTTCGTCTGAAATCGAGAAAGCGTGATCGACGTACGCCATTGATTGATCGATGAAATTGATGAAGATGGTTGCTTGGAGTTGGAGGTCTGCTTTTTTGAGTTTGCTTAGATTTGGGAAAGAGGAGGAGAAGGTCGGGGCGGGGTAGGGTTTTGGTGAGTAATTTAGAAGACTTTGTCAGAGAGTCGTAATGGACTGCCTGGTTAAATTCCGTGTTTTGGACTTTTATAATTTGTTGGACAATGGATTGGTTAAAGGGTTAGTAAAAAAAGGAAAAACCCACCATTTTGGTGTACAATGTACACCAATTCGACACCACTTTTGTGGAACCCATTTCGGGTGCCGTACGAATAATCAGAGCCGCTCAATATTCTTAAAACACTTTTTTAAGAGCCTCCGTAAAAAAAAAAACTGATTTTAACATCGGTAAGGCCTCGATTGATTCTGCGCCCAGTTTCTTGTCAGTAAACTGCGAGGAATCGATCGAGGCCTTACCGATGTTAAAATCAGTTGATTTTTTTCAAAAACCCTAAAAAAAGTGTTTTAAGAATATTGAGCGGATCCGATTATTCGTGTGGGACCCGAAATGGGTCCTACAAAGGCGGTGTACAATTGGTGTACACCAAAATGGTGTACATCTAGCAGGACTCCCCTCTAGAAATACAAGGGGTACAAACCCCCTTTATACACGGACTGTGTATAAATGGCGTCGGTGATCCCGTTGTGGATCTCAAACAATAAATCTGAATCGTTCATTCATCTCAAAATTGAATTCCGAGTGGGCCCACGTGGGAATCGATGCAAAATCACCCTATTTTTTTCTATTTTTTTTTTTTAATGAAATGGGTGATTTGGATCGATCTCATAGAGCTGTCCAATCGCATCGATTCTTGCGTAGGTCCACTCGGAATTCAATTTTGAGATGAATGAACGGTTCGGATTGATCGTTTGGGACCCAAAACGAGATCTCCGACGTCGGTTGGTACGTGGTTGGTACCTCCGGTCGATACCTGTAGAACGGTTCCCCATCCCTCCGTCCTTTGGGAAAGGGACCCGTAGGGCAAATCTGAAAATGTCAAAAACTCAGATCGTCAATTGGAGAGATGGATGGTCCGGATACGCTCTACAAGACCTCCAAGTTGTTTTAAGTGTTCGCATCTGAAAAATGTGTATTTTTTTAACGAAAAAATTGTTTTTTTATATAATTTTTTAAATCTTTTTAAAAAAATGTGTAGAAAAATATATTTTTGAGATTTGAAAATTTCATGGATACTTAAAAGGGGACAGAGGAATAATTATATTTTAATTATAAAATAATATGTATCTTTCTTTCTTTCTTTCTTTCTTTCTTTTTTTTTTTGAAAATTCTGCTCCCTTTTATTCATTTGCACCTTTTTTTCTTATTCACACATAAAATTGTCAAATTGCCATTTATGTGTAAAAAGAAAACCAATGCAAATGCAATCATTTTTATTCTGGAAGGTTGTTGAGAGGAATAAATCATACCCATATTGTGATGGTGCCTAAAGTGCGGTCTCCTATGAACATGACACTAGTGAGGTCCAGGCGTGCAAACTCCTTTCAAAGGTTCTAGCTAAGATTGTCTACCGTTCTACCTAGACTCGGAGTTGCTGCTGTGCAGTCCCCTGCACAATAGCGTACTGTGCATCTAGGGCGCGGCCAAGCAAGAATTATTTTGATGATCGGAAATGTTCACCACGTAGATCTCGTCGAGTACTACAAGTGTACCAAAAATCCACTCGATCAGATATCGTTAAGTGTCTCATCGGAACACAAACACCTCGAAAAAAAATAGAACACAAATGAACACAAACACTGGAACAAAATCGCTGGACCTATGTTTTTCAAGTTATTTGTGTTCCGATGAGGCACTTAACCATATCCGATCGAGTTGATTTTTGGTACACTTGTAGTACTCGACGAGCTCTACGCGGTGAACGTCTCCGATCGTCGAAAAAAACTCGGCGCAGCCACGCCATGGGGTGCACAGCACATTGCTATGCAGGGGGCTGCACAGCAGCAACCCCAAGTCCGTTCTACCTACTATCATTTTTGAAAATCAAGCAGCTTTTGTGGCGGGTAATTGAATTACGGATAACATTTTGATTGGCCAGAAAGTTCACCATATGAAGAGACAGGAGATATGATAAACGGTATGAAATGGCATGAAATTGGATATGAGCAAAGCGTTTGATTGGATCAAATGGATTTTTATTGAGAGGATTATGGCAAAGATGGGCTTCAATTAAGTGTGGATCAAATGAATTATGGAATTCTTGTCTTCGGTGACTTATTCGGTTATTTTAAGTGGGTTTCAAAAGGCTTCGTTAAACCTTATCGGGGGCTTCGACGAGGTGACCCACTTTCTCCATCTTTCTACTTTTTGGGGAGGGGCTTTCAGCCATGCTTAAGGATGCAGAATCTAAGGGCAAAATTCACAGCATGAAAAGCGTGCCTATGTGGCCTAGCGCTAAGCCATCTTTTCTTTGTGGACAACACACTGCTGTTCAATAGGGGGATTGTGGAGGAAGTTTGGCAAGTCCAAGATGTGCTTTAGGCCTGATTTGGATAAATTGAAAAAACTGGTTTTTTGGTTTTTTTGGTTTTGTCCTTATTCAAATTTTTTTTGCATTTGTTAGTTTTCGGTCGATTTTTTGTGGTTTCTTGGCTTGTCTCGACGAGAGGAATCTAAAAAGTATAAAATTATTAGCCAAACTTAAAGTTTTGTGAATAAAGACGAAGATGACATCCAAAAAACCGGTTTTTTGGATTATTTTTCGTCTTTATTTACAAAACTTTAAGTTTGGCTAAAGTTTGCTGAACAAATTGGATGGATGGAATGAGCAATTTGTGAATTAGGCAGGAAAGGAAGTTCTATTGAAATCGGTGGCCTTGACTTCACCTAATTGTGTGATGTTGTGTCAAGTTACTGGACAAGCTGTGTAAAGAGTTATATGGGATGATGGCAAGGTTCTGGTTGGGGGCCAAGGGAAATGACAAAAAAATAAAAAAATAAAACCATTGGCTTGCTTGGGACAAATTGTGTAAAAAGAAGAGTGGCGGTGGTCTTGGATTTTGGGATTAATCTTGTTTCAACCTAGCCATGTTGGCCAAGCAAGGGTGGAGGTTATTAAGGGGCAGTAACAACCTTTTTCATCGAATTCTCAAAGCTAAATATTTCCCAATGGGCTCCTTTCTTTCAGCAAAGGTGGATTCAAACCCGTCCTGGACTTGGAGAAGCATTTTAGAAGGTAGGAAAATCCTCGAGGCCGGGATAAGATGGAGGATTGGTTGGGCAACAGAGTGGCTTTTGATAAAGACCCTTGGCCGCCAAAATAAGAAGCGGTGATACATAGCCTTATGAAGGAAGAGGCGAGAGGGAAGAAAATTAATCGGTTGATTGATCCTCATTTGCGTGTTTGGAAGGAAACTGTAGTTAAAGGGTGTTTTAATGAAGAGAAAGCTTCAATTATTTTATCTTTGCCATTGCCGAAACATTCACTGAATGACAAAATTATTTAGCACCATACGGTGGATGGAAATTATAGTGTGAAGTCAAGTTATGAAACTGCCATGTTGCTACGACACAATGGGTTTTGGGGAGGACGTGCTATTGGGGAATGCAGCAACCGAGATCAAATGAAGGAGGTTTGGGAAAGTGTTTGTTCCTTTCCAGTCCAGGGGAGAATTTGGAATTTTTTGTGGAAGGCTTTGAGAGAAACCCTTGTTAAATGCCGCTTGGAAACTGATAAGTTGTGTCCTTTGTGTAAAGTGGAAGAGGAAAGGGGCATCCATTTACTAGCTAGATGCAGATTTGCTCAAATGGTATGGTATATTTTGCCTTATCGATTAAATATGAGATCCATCCCGGGTGAGTCTTTGGTGGAGTGGTGGACATGCTTGCTGGATCGCTAGAAAGGTAGGGATTACAATGCATCTTTTTGGGCAGCAGTGGGTAATATTATTTGGAGGATATGGAAGTGTAGGAACGATTTTGGAGGATATGGAAGTGCAAGAACGATGTTGTTTCAACAACCATGTAACTACACCGGACTTGGTGTGTCAAGCTACTATTCGAGATGTTGTAGAGTTTCTGAAAGCTCACGAGAATAGGAAATCAATGGTTGAAAGGGGTCAATCGGACCGACAATTTGAGACGGGTGGTTGGCATTGCCCACATGCTGGATGGTTCAAAGTTAATATTGATGGGGGTATTTACAGACAAAGCAAGCGTTGCAGGTTGGGAATGGTTGTTCGAGATTGGAGAGGGAAATTTATTGCGGCAAGAGCTATCATAGCCAGTATATTACAGACCCGCTAGTAGTGGAGGCATTGGCGTTGAGGGAAAGTATCAATTTGGCATTGGAGCTTGGGTAGGCAAAATAGTGGTGGAGGGTTATTGTCAATAGTTATTGCAAATGTTGCAACAGCACAAGGAGGAGCATCGACTATTGGTGTTATCGTGACGGACGTCCTTCGATCCATGGAGGGGTTGGAGAAAGCTAAGGTGAATTTTGTGAGAAGGGGTGGCAATAAAGTTGCTCATAATGTTGCCAACAAGCAGTGAGAGGTGCTAGTATCTGTACTTGGGAATTCAACCCTCCTTTGTGGATTTTATCTCCGTTATAGGGAGATAGATGCCCGTTCTAATGTTATTTTTGGGTATCGTTTAAAAATTCTAGTCCTATCGTTAACAGTGTGTTCGGACATAAAATTCAATTTTTTAGGACACCGGGTACATTGATGTTTAATGTTTTTTTTTAATTGTAGTTTTCGTCAAAATATTTAGCGTTGGACTGTTTTTGATGTCTAAAAAAGGTTATTTATTATATTTTCTCTCTTCTTTTTTTCTTTTTGCCAAAGAGTAACGCTAAAAAGCTGATTGGGCTGAATTTTTCATATTTCCGCTGTGGAAAATATAGGTTGTGGGCTTTATTGTGATATACTAGCAAAAAAGCCTCCAAAAATACGGCTACTCTTTTTGTTAGGGAAACTTAAATATTAGCCCTTTTTTTATTGACACGATTAAGTCCTCATCTTAATTGGTTTGAATAATTAAGGGATTCTGTCAGAATCTGACTTAAGACAAAAATTGAGTTAAGTCGGCTTTTCAGATTGATGTGTTGTGACAAAAATTGAGTTAAGTCGGCTCTTTAGATTGATGTGTTGTGAGAGTGTAACTTATCTTGTAAAATATAATAAGTCAATTTTGAATTTAAGTCAGTTTTGTGGAACAACCTTTGGCATCGTGAATTCCAATAAACCCAACAATACACTTTACAGTATTTATTAATTTTCTCTCTCATATTCTCATTAATTGAGTGAGTTTTAGCAATTGTCCAGGACAGTTATTATAAGACCTTCATTTTAATTTTCTTTTGATAAACACTCGATTCTCTCCGGTGACAGTCTTGGACAGTCTAAGAATTTTCTTCCTGGCTGTAAATAAACATGAATCTTTTGATGCACGCTGTCTCCGGATTATAAATTTATGGAGAGATTTATGAAGAGAAATAAAAAGTTCTCCCAAAAACAATAAAAGAAAAGATAGAAAGCCAATGAAAAAGCTAAACTTTATTTGCTCAATTTCCTGCCATTGCAATTCCGCAAGCAATATGCAACGTGTATATATACCAAAATAAAAATCCACCATCCCAATTCAGTACGTAGTAAATAACATGTATATTCGTGGTCATACATGCCACAATTTTGGGGATACTAGAAGAATACAGTTTCAGAACAAGCAATTTGGTATACAGCATATAACCACGTTGACTAAGGCCATGTTTGGCAACTGGTATAAGTTTTGGTTGCTTTCGCAATCACACGACAAGCCCTCTTCTGCTAGCAAACCCAACATGAGATTGTGGACACGAATTGTTACCACAAAGGACCGATTGGATTACCAATCCATGTCAAAGCCCCAATCCCAACCCAATATGCTTATCAAACATGGCCTATGTATACACGGGGACTAATATATACAATCCTCATAAAACACGTTGCGTGACCTTACGCCCAAGATATGTTTCTTTCCACAGCTACCCTCCGCTTAATGCTTTGCTTCATGCCCGCACAACTGGGTCAGCAAGTCATTTTTCTAAGCGGAGGTGATTTGCCGTAGTACCCATACCCTCCTTTGGTTTCCAGATAATATGCTCCAGTTTACTGCAGAAGTTCTTGTAAAACTGCAGTGAAAGAACACAAGTCCATAAATTTTTGACCAACAAAATAGCAGAAATATCATTTGACACCCACCAGAATTTAAATGAGAGTTCCATTAGCTTAGCCGGATCGGGATATTAGCTAAGACATCCATGTAATGCTAATTTTGATTTCTGTGTACAAGCACATTTATTTGAAGGACGCTTTATGATTGCCAGGCCATTAACCAATAACATCAATGAAGAAAATTTCACAAAAACAGGGTACAAAACTGTTTGTTGTGGTGAATAAAAAAAACATTTGTAGTGAATAGATGGTATGTAACTTGATCATGGGTATTTCTGGCAAGAAACAAATTGAAGAATCAGAATTGGTCTTGATGAAAGAAGTGCCCCTTTTCCGAAAAGAAATTATTCCACAAGTTAAAGGATCAGTTTATCCTTATAAGGAACAGTATGCATGTACTCCTGCACACATGCAAGTACGGTTCCTTTGAATTTTGGCTGGAGTAATCTTTGGCCTATTTGGCACTACAGCTCAGACACAGCATTAGAGCAAACTAAGCAGGCTCGCGCAGAACCCATATCGTTAAAATCCGACTTTGTTAAGCTAATTGTACTTGGTTTGACTGGAAAAGCAATACATATGTTGACATAATGGTAAATGATACTTTTTTATGAAAACTTTATGCCAGTTTACAAGCTAGTACAAACTAACCTTGTGATATTCAAGAGTGTCCCCAGCAGCCTTACGAACATCAACCATGTAAAGAGATGGAGCAACTTCATAAACCTAAAGACAAGTCAACATCTCTCAGAATTGTGGAGCCGAGTCCTGTCTATCAACAGCAACAGCAGCAGTAAGAAGAAATTCAAGTCTAATAACTACCTCCAAAACAACAGCAAATTGTCCCTTCCTATTCGCAGAAATTCCTTCAAGTCTTGTCTGCGGAAGCAATCAAGACATTAGAAGATAATAAAAGAATATGAGAAGCATCAGAGCAAGATCAACTCCATATTAGACTAAAAACTAAACCTTGTAATGTCGTGTGTGGACCTTCAGTCCCATTGATTCTGCAACAGCTTCAACTGTAGAGATTATGACTTTAGCCGGTTGGTGGGATACGAAACGAGTTTGTCGCTTCACATAATCCTTCCAGAGATGACAAAATCGAGTATGCGCCAGTTAATAAGTAGACACGTAATTAAGGGACAAGCTACTTCACATTGCTTCACATGATCCTTCCGGATATAACAAAGTCAATGTTGTTGGCTTTTGTTACCTCAATTAATAAGTAGATTGTAATTAAGGAATAAGCTACATGACATTGCTTCACATAACCCTTCCAGAGATAATACAGCTGATCTTGCCTCCGTTATTAAGTAGGCATGTAACTACTAAACAAGTCTACATCACATCAAGCACAGGAAACAGACATTCCACTCATCATATGCTACAAACTGGGAGTACTTCTGAATTGTGATAAGTGCACTTAATATTAAGGTAAACACATCTTATTTGCATAAAATGCTCCAGCAATCTGGTTAAAAATACTAACCAACTGGAAATGCTAAATAGCCAAGGAAGAAGTGATAGTACCACAGCACTAATCATATGGCTTAAAAAAAGACTCATGAAAAACTTTAATTGAGCAATCTCTGGCCAAATCGAGAGTAATTGTACCTGACGCCTGTCAAACAAGGCTGAAAGATTCAACCCTTGAGAGAGGGTAATCATCTCAAATGCATTCATTATTATAGGCCCAGTGTCATTATCTGCAGAATGTTCAGTTACAAAATGATCCTGCAAATAACCACAAATGGCGAAATATTACACTTAATGAGTTGGAGAGCATAGGAAGAAAAGAGACAAATATAAAAGCAAATTAGGATATGATCCTGCAGCCCGTCTGCTGAGATTTTATCATCATAAGTTGTCCACAATGGGCAAAAGCAGCCAAACTCTGACACCATGTTACCTCTAGCATAAACTGTACAGTATTCAAAGCATGTGGTGGGAAAGAAGGCCCAACCTCAATTTCATCAAAAACTGCACGAACATCGTCCAAATTCACCTCTTCATCTCCATATTTAACAGTCACGTAATTCTTTCGAAACCACGGATCATTCTTAATCCCTTGAATAGTAATGCGCTGCATGAAATAGAGTATAAGTGTAGTATAGACAAAGAAAATATCCAAGAAATTTCAAAAAGAAAATTTGTGCCAAAAATTATGTTCCTTCTACCTAATAAACGTATAATAACAAGATATTATTTCTTTGGTAAAGCATCCAACCCCAAAATCAATTGACAATGAGTAGAGCAGCCCCCAGGATCATAAACTAATTATTTGAGGGTAAACACTAGCCAACGTGGGATAAGCTCCAAATGCGCTAGTAAATGCAACCCCTGACTCACCCACACAATGTACATCAAGAGCTAAACAAAGAATTCACAACGTAGAAAGCACAACGAAACAAGGTGCCTTAAGGCATAAAGAGTCAGTCAATCATGAAGCGAAGTGAATGTCTTGCCCAAAAGCCTCTAAAAGCCCAACTCTAATACCATGGTCCTTTTTTAAATTGAGTATAAAATCGAACTGTGAAAAGGTCAAATTTCGTCATGATTTCTACAGTACATTGGAGAATATATCTATGTTTGACGATGAGGAAAATATATTGTAAAAGTGATAATCCTAGGCAAAATTTGATCAGAAAGGTATCTTAAGTGATGACTTAAGAATCATGTGGTCAAACAGGGGAGCCCTTGCTTATGATGCAAGATATGTGGGTGAATAATATAATTTGCAGTCAATGCCATCGTAATAGTCACCTCAAAAGGCTCTCCATGCCTAAATTACCACACCTTTTCAAACATCTTAATTCAGGACTACAAAATTATTCATTTCGCAAGTGAACCAGGTTGATTAAATGAATCAATTTGGTGTCTCTAACCGAATCTTACAATTCATAATGCGAATCTTGTGAATTCTATGATCGAACTTTCATCTTAGAAATACGAATCGACAGGTTGATGTATCGAAACGAATTGTACGGAACGTATCATGAATCATATGGTCCAGCTCACAAGGCTCGTCATTAATACTCCAAACAAGATTACCATTCATAAGAATTTCTGAAAAATTATAATATCTTGAACCAGTCCAGCTCCTTAAACAAGGAAGGAAGAAGGCTACCTGAATCAAAGGCCTTATATCGGGACTTGTCAGCCTAGGAAGCATACCTATTGGCCAAGTTATGTCAGAACTTGCAACAAAAGAGCTGTCAAACATTGTCCTTTTCATACTTACATGATCAACTTTGTCTGCATTAGTGGTCTAAGGAATGCCTCATTATGAAACTGAGTCTTAAAGTTGCAAAACTGCTAGAAATTCTATCTTTACTCCAAACCTAGATCAAGGGAAGCCATGGGATGGCTATCAATTGGTGATAGTCAACTCTTGACCTTCATCGGTATATTTTGCATTACATATCTCCCTTTCTTAACATTATTAAAGTATACAAAGACTATAACTTAGTGTATATGCCACACTTCGTACCGTCGGACTCTTCCGTGTTCGAAATTTAGAGTTTCCAGCAGTCTATTCCAAATCACAATCACTCAATAATACCAACTTCTGATCAGCATATCAAACACTATTTAAATGCTAAACTGGAAGTAAATATATTTTGAGGGAAAGAAGTTGAACTAATTGACATATCAACAGCAAACTCCTGGATAATCCACATATTGTACATTGCCAAAGCTCATGGATCACCAACATAATTCCCAACAAGAGAATAAAGGGCCAGCAGCCTTAAAATAAAAACCCTAATACTATGTAGCAGTCGTTTGGATTCAGATCTAAGATCTCAGCACTCAGCGGCCTCCCTCCCTCCCTCTTTCTTTGATCACACTCTTAACTGAACCAAACGTGTCCGATTTTTTCCCGATGAACCCATCCCCCACCCGCACCCATATCGTGTCGCAATGACACAGGTACTTCACCCAAAAATATGGATCCGTGTATCATCATAGACCAACAGTGAAGTGTACCAGCTCATAATTTATTAGTTCGTCACACATCTATTCTAAGTTCCAAACTATTGGAAATACCATGACATAGACAAAGCAACTGGCAACTAACCCACTTTCAAAAGCATGCAGCTAATGAAAGAATCAATCTATATAACTGGTCACAAGATTCAGTATGGTAAAACTAAAAAAGATCTTCATGCTCACAGTTTCAGGGTTGGGATCAAGTATCTTGTGTATCAATGACGTCGCACCAGGAGAAAACCAAAACGGACATGAAAAATCTGCAGTATCGATCTGCACACCAATTAGAGGAGAAGTTACAAGTTATCGCACACAATGGCAATGACTCACCAGATGCCAAGATGATACAATGGGTCCAGTTAGAAACATCAATTAATGCCAGAAATCACAAATAAGATAACTCGCCCACATGTTAACCCATGCGCATTCAAGTAACGTGACGTCGGTGACGAACATCAGCAATTCAAATAACAAGAGCAATAAACACTTTTGTAAATGCATTAGAAGGTCGTGTGAAGAACTTACAGCATAGCATAAACAATTGAAAGGACACGAGCAACTAACCTTTTTGTACAAGGTTGGAAGATCTGTCTCGTCAAAAGGCAAATATCCCGCAATTAAAACATAAAGGATGACTCCACATGACCAGACATCTGCTGCGGCACCATCATAACCCTGGTGGCTTAAAACCTAAAGGCATTGGTCAATGGGAACAAAAGTCAGATAGAGAAGAAATATCTAGCCATGCCTTTTCAAATAGACTTTTAGTGTTTGTGCAACATTTTCCACATATTTGCTGTTTTCGTGGATCAATATTAAAAAAATCAAAAATCAAAAAATCGAACAATGCACTTCATAAACAGTTTGTGAAAGTTCAATTCAAATTTCAACATGAGCCTAGGTTAATGGAACCAATCATAGCCGTCAATAACAGTTGAATGCAGCAGTGCAAGACAGCATGCAACCATGTTAGAAATAGTCACGGCAGAGTATCTTAAAAGAGTGTACCTCAGGGGCAACGTAATTTGGTGTCCCGCAAGTTGTGTGAAGTAGTTCAACTCCCTGCAAAAGGATTTAGGAAAAGAAAGATAGAGCATACCCACTTGTACATTGTTAAAGGAACTAGACTTGTATTCAATAAAATAAAGATATTGTCCAGCTTACTTGTTGCTGCAATGCGCTGAGTCCAAAATCAGAAACCTTCAAGTTTCCATGAGAATCGAGAAGAAGATTTTCAGGCTGTAAATTAAAAGGAAACAAAAAGAACTTAATTTAGATCAAAACCAATCCTATACCAGTAAAAACTGCAGGCCAAGAAAGTGTTTTGCGTAAATCATACTTACTGCACCTTCAAATCTCTGTGGTAAACACCCTTGCTGTGACAATGAGCTACTGCATCTACAAGTTGTTGAAAGTAGTGCCTAGTTTCATTCTCAGAGAGCCTTCCTTGATGAACCTGTAACCCGTGGTCAACACGGGGAGGAAAAAAATTCAACAACTGTTAACACCGTGAAATTGAGAGCACATTTTATATTAACAAAATTGAAGTAAGTTAATGCTTTACTATTGCAGGCACATCTCGAGCTAAGCCAAACTATGTTTTTAACGCCTAAGACCTAAAATATAGTTGAACTACCTCTTCAATTTCCATGCAGATCAACATGCTCTCATTGTCATTCTACGGACTGAATCCGGGAATTGACACTGTTGTAGCAATGAGAAATATCCACTGTACAAGTTTCCTGATATTCAATAGCAAGTCCTTCGGGAGAGAAAGATGAATCACACAAGTCCAATCAAGAGACTGCTTAAGCAGTGAGCCTTCCAACGAGTAGTCGTTGCAATTTTTTACAAACAGATTAGCTAACTCGCCAAGCCTGTGTGAATAATGCTGATTAAAGAATTATTACCAGTCAACCAAGTTGTCTCTCTACCCTGTACTGGTGGAACCTATCAAAAAGGTTGCACTTCCCATATGTCCATCTTATGCTCGCTTAATGAGCTTAACCCCAAAAGGACACTGATACTCCATTTGCCATTGGTTGACATACGCAAAAATCAAACAATGTACACTTCTAACGCCCAGAGATCTAATGCATTAACAGGCCAGCATATGTCTGATTTAGTAAGAAAAGCAAAGACTGCCCAGAGATATAATGCATTAACAGGCCAGCATATGTCTGATTTAGTAAGCAAAGCAAAGACAAATCAACAGTCTCATCCAAATTTAAATACCCTATGCAACCAATAGGAGTCCATGGGGAAGAAATGGTACCATTTCAATAGTCACCTATTCAAAAAAAAAAAAAAAACTTGTAGCAATGAAAGTTGGAGAAGCCTTACTATTTTATCAAAGAGTTCTCCTCCTGTAACAAACTCTAGAACAATATATATCTTGGTCCGGCTAGCCAAAACCTAGCATATCAAAAGAAAATGAAATCAGTTGCATGGTTTTGGTATTAGTACGGATATAAGCTCTAGCAAGTCAAGCGCTTGCCATATTAACCATGCGGTAGAGAAAGGAAGTCCAGACTGATGTAAGCCTTAGCCACCACATACCTCATGCAGCCTTACTATATTAGGATGCCGAACAATCTTCATTATTGATATCTCTCTTTTAATCTGGAAACCAACATAAAGAAGTAACTACCAAAATTACAGAAATTAAGTGAAATTCAGTGTTCTAAAAGAAAGTCTGGAAGGCCGAGTACTCGCTGCCTAGGCACTAGAAGGCCCCTCGCCGACTAACCCAACTATCCCGACTATCCCGACTAATTGCCCGACTAGGCGCCGAGTACTCGGCCTTGGAAGCTAGAAGGTGCCCAGCCGCCCTGGGAGTGCCTAGCGAGTTTTAGAACCTTGGTGAAATTAGGTAGGAGGCATCATGCGCAGTCTTTTTTACTTTGTTAATACACCAGTATCTTCATCATATTTATGCTAAACAACTTGGTGCATGTAGCATAAAAACAAATAACCAATTGAATTTATATTCCTACTAATCCTTGCTGTATCAAGTTTCCTACAAATCCAACTATCGAAGAGGTAGTTTGTCCAACACCAAATAACAAGCGGAAACAGCAGCAACAACAACAGCAATAGCAGAAGAAGATGAACAAGAAGAAACAACAGCAAATGCGTTAATAGATTTCGCACAAATGAAAATACTGAGCATTTGAGACAAGTTAAGAATTCCAACAAAACATCTTCAAACATTTCAAGGACACTTTTTCCTTATCTGCTGCAAGCAAGGGAGGATGCGCATTAAGGTAACAATTCCCTGACTTTTGCAACATCTCACTTGGTGTCTGTAATATAAAAGCATATTCAAGTCACCCCTACGGATTCAATGAAATTGCCCCCACTGAATTTCTACAGAAATACTGCATTTACCCTATGATTCTCTTTCTTGCCTCCTACAAATTCCTGCACTTTCATTTCCTTATATTCAAAGGTTAAGCCTAACCACCACCCCAGGTGCAAAGTAAGAGACACATATTACCAAAATTATTAGAACTTAACACGTCACACATTTACATTTCTAATGTCAGGTTACCATTTCCATTCTTTTTTTTTGGCATGCTTGATCTCAGACTGCTCTCCTCCCAAAGCCGTTTCAGAATCTTACAAGTGGGGTAAGGTGGCCCCAAGAGTTGCTAACTTGCTAGCAAGGCAGTCCCCTTAGGAGGGAGCGAAATCCTAAGTCTTGGCCCTTGACCACCTGGCCAACCCCTTGGGTTCATTTAGTGTTACTTGCATCTACTGATTTTTTTTTTTTTTAATAAGTAATAAGAACTTTGCTAGAAAGGCATTAATGGGATGCCACCTTTCAAAAAGGAAAAGCAAGGAATTAAAAAAAGAAGAGGTCAAAAAATAAAAGGGCCTATACACCACTTTAAACTCTAAAAATATATATATTCCAAGGAATTGATCCAGTGTAGGGTTGCATATAGGCCAGTGTTAATACCAAGATTCATTTTGTTGGTGCCACGATAATTCCATCAAAATTGACAACTTTGCCCTCATTTAAAATTATATATTCTTATGCGCTCTCTCTGTCTCATTACTCTTCCCCCATCTTATTAGTTCGTTTCTCTTGACGATGGTTTTCTGCATCTTTCGAAACCTCAACGTCCAAATATTCAACCTGTGCCCACCATTGTCAAAAATCTGTCCCAAAAACTATCTACTTCATGGTTCAGAGTATAATTTTCTAAGAGAGAAACAAGAAGAGGGAGATCATTTTAATCCAGCAATAATGTTGTGGTACTGGTGATCAGAGAGAGAGAGAGAGAGAGAGAGAAATGAAGGAGGTTTCAACCAGTTTTGAAGTAGCTTTACCTGTAACTTGTAAGCATTTCTATCATTTCTTCTTCATAGCCGCAAAACAAAGGAAAGAAAGTAGCTTTAATCTCTTGCATGTGTTTCCAATCAAACCCTTTGTCCTATTCTACATCTGAAAACTTAAAACTTGTTTTCAATCCCCAAAAAAAATTCTTGGCTTTCACAAGGTATTTGATTTGGTTTTGCAGACCACCTGTTTTAAGAGGTTGAGAGATAACAGAGAGGGGGAGGGGGGAAGAGAGAGAGGAAAGGATTAGATGTGTCGTGTGTGTTTGTCTGAGAGAGAGAGAGAGAGAGAGAAGAATAGGACAAGGGTACAGGGGTCAAGGGATGTGAAAAGCCGTGGCACCAACAAAATTACTCGTGGCATTAACAGTGGCCTTGCATATATTGAGATTCAAATTCGTATATTCTCAGTAACTAATCAAGAATTCCGCTAAAAATCTGATACGCTTTGGGTTAAATGGGTTCACACATATGTTATTAAGAACTCTTGCTTTTGGACCATGAAGATTCCTCAGAATGCTTCATGGACCATCAGAAAACTTCTGCAACTTCGGGTTTTGGTGCAACCTTGGATAACGTACATTGTGGGCAATGGTCATGATACTTTCTTGTGGTGGGATAATTGGCACCCCCTTGGACCCTTGCACTTAAGGTATGCGGACAGATTGGGACCTAATTTGGGCAGATCTCTGTCAGAAAAGGTTAGTACTATTATAGTTGACGGAGGCTGGCACTGGCCTCATTCTCGTAGCTTCATCACACAAGACATTATAGCCAATACCCCAGCCACTTTGGTGCCTAATGTTCATGTTGCTGACTCAGTTAAGTGGAACTTGCACCATAGTGGTATTTTTTCCACCAAGACTGCATGGGAAGCTATTAGAACTAAGGTTCCAGTAGTGCCTTGGCATAAAGCCATTTGGTTTCCTCGCTCTGTGCCTAGATGGGGCCATTATCTTGTGGATTGCTTTGCTAGGAAGGCTATCGACCAAGGATAGACTCCTAGCGTGGGGGGTCACCTCTGATGATGTGTGTACATTGTGTGGAGCTGGCCATGAATCACATGACCACCTCTTTTTTGGTTGCCAATATGCTTCTCGAATTTGGTCTCATTTTCTTCATCTCAACGGATTTAACCGACATGGGCTCAAGTTGAGGGATGAGGTAGCTTGGATAGCTCAACACTCTGGAGGTTCTAGTATGAAAAACACCATCTACAAACTGTCACTTGCAGCTGTGGTGTATAATATTTGGCGTGAGAGAAATGGAAGGACTTTCAAGGGGAGGAATCTTGGTCATGATGACCTTATCTCAAGGATTACATCAGATTTGCGAGCCTACTTTATCTCTTGGAGAAGGGTTAAAAAATCTGATGAGAATCGTCTGCTTTGCGATGCTTGGAGAATTCCGGTTTCTGTTTTTTATTTGTAGAGTCATAGATGGCCATATGGTCTGAAAGGGTTTCCCTTTGGTCTTGTTTGCCTGGTTTGTTTCTTAATGAAAATTAACTTACCCAAAAAAAAAAGAATCCCGCTTCCGCCCCTGATTGCAATCACTCACATGCAAAAATTCAATGAGTCTCCAAAATTGGAAACAAGAACAACGAGAAAAGTAGTAGTAGCGAATTAAGCACCTGATGGACCATTTTGTGCTTGAGGACGGTGCTTTTGGACATAACCTTCATAGCAACGCTCTCTCCCGTATCCGTGTTCTGCGCAAACTTAACCTTCGCAAAAGTCCCCTCCCCAATCGTCCGCCCAACCTCATACTTCCCCACCTTTCTGGTAATCTCCTTTTTCATCATCTCTCAAATCTCATTTCCCAGTCAAACACGCCACAATCACGCCTCAATCACCTATCAAATTAACCAATCGCACGTTAATCCTCCGTCAAAAAAAAAAAACAACAACAACAATTAAACCCAAAGATCTCTTTTTTTTGGTGCAACGGAAGATTAAAACCCAAAGATCTCTACACATACATATATCGACGTCGATAAGAGAGATTTTTGGGGTAATTGTTACCTGAGAGCTTAGGATTCCACGGGAACTCAATCGAAAAGCTGCGAGAAGATAATTGATGGCCGTAGCTCCGGCGGGAGAATCGAAGATGAGTTGAACTTATTTTCGGAGTTCGGAGAGACGACGAAAGTTGTATGAGAGACATCGCGGGAGCCCCGCCTCTATTTATATTACTTCCGCCAATTGCTTTTTCATTATGAAATTTGTCTTCCTCCATTTTTAATCTCCTCTAAAAAAATATATATTAAAAAAAAAAAAAAAAACAGTGTTACACCCTTTTTTTCCTTACTCTTTTCAATTACCATTATTGGCTTTCTTCATTTGCTTATTTGTCCAAAAACCATAACAAATAAAAAAAAAGGGCGACACCAAGTTGGTGATTTTTTTTGGGTCCGTTTTTTGGAATGACATAGTAAATGAGTCTTTACTTCAATAAGGACATTAATTTTTTCTTTAATGCCAAAAGGACAAATCACCTACACATTTCAAAAATGCCCCCACTAGACAATGAAAGTGCCTAAACCCCCAAACCTAATGAAAGTGTTTAAACTTAAACCCTATGGTACCCTATGAAAGTGCCTAAAACCCTAGGGTACTCTATGAAAGTGCCTAAACAACTAAAACCCTATAATTGAAAAGTGCACCCTAAACCTTTAGGGTACCCTATAAAAGTGCCTAAACAGCTAAAACCCTATAATGGAAAGTGCACCCTAAGTGCCTAAACTTGTCCCATGCGTGTGTGTGTGTGAGAGAGAGAATGACGGGACAATGGGTTGTAGATTGGTAGGTACGGCAAAGTGAAGCAATGACTTTCTCCCGTAGACCATAGTGGTAGCAAGGGCACCCTATGGTTTTATAGCAGTGCATAAAGGACCCTATGACTTTCTCCCGTAGACCATAGTGGTGGCAAGGGTACCCTGTGACTTTCTCCCGTAGATCATAGTGGTACCATAGGTTACTCGGTCAACAGCGGGAAAAGTGTCGGGCCCTCCTTTTTTTCTTTTTTTTTTATAGCAGTGCATAAAGGACGCGCATGGAAATGATTCATTAAGGGTATTTTTGTCTAATGTTGTCCTTGAGCTCTCAAATATTTTCTATCAATGTATTAGAAGCATTAAAATAAGTTAAGTTGGACTAAACACCATTTAAAGCTCCAAACTTGGCCTTTAGACCAAATTTCCTGTATTTTTTTATACTAATATTTATTTGTCCATAAATGATAGTATTACAATGCACACGCGATCATACGAGTCGAAAGTTTTTGTGCATAATTTTTTTAATCAAAGTTTGACTTGCACATGCATGGCATGTGTCCTGAAGCCTCTAGTGAGAGAGAAGACGAAAGAGCTGAACGTTTAACCACTAACGCGATGTGGAGCAAGTTATCCGGTGGTTCCGACGCACAGTCACGTTAGCCGCACATCTCTCAATACCACTCATTCTATTGTTAATGAATATGTGTGGTGTAGAAATGTATTGGTGCACAGTGATGGTGCACCAAAGCAGCCAATAATTTTTATTTGATGTGAGGGTTGTATAAGCATTTAATAATTGCGGAATACTAGAGACACTATCTAGTGGTTTCGACGCACAGTCACGTCAGTTGCACATCTCTCAGTGCCACTCATTCTATTGTTAGTAAACCCCGCTCTAAAATATGTGTGTTGTAGAGAGGTATTGGTGCACACGTGGCGGTGCACCAAAGCAGCCAATAATTTTTTATTCGATGTGAGGACTGTATAACCATTTAATAATTGCGGAATGTCAGAGACACTAACTAGTACACCAACTATTACGTTAAATATACACATGGTACTACTACATTAATGCATTATTGAATACATGGATAGACTCATTCACTAAGAGAGTGTCACATACACATTTACTGTAATAGTTTGTATATTAGTTAGTGTCTTTAGCATTACTTTTAATAATTAGTTTTTATTTCGGTCAGATTTAATATTAGATGAATCATTGGGAATGTACGAGAATCTGATCAACTTTGGTGTATAAAACTAGTGAAATGCTAAATACCTGCAAAGTTTACTTAGAAAATTGTTCAGAATTTAAAAATAGCGGTTCAAATTCACTTGAGAGTACATCTGAGTCACTGATTTTAAATTCTAAGCAATTTCTAGGTACATTTTATAGATATGTGTTGATAAAACTAAATTTTAGTCAAATAGTCACAACCTAAAAAAATGACGTGGACGTGATTCAGTACCTAGAAATGTTGTCATTCTTTATTTTGTTTATAGGAAAATGCGAAACACATGGTAATACGGTGGATAATGTATGAAAAATATATTTTCTTTCGTTGCAAAAAATTACTAATTCTCTGCGAAAGGACGTGTAATTTTCGAATCATAAAGTAAAGTGTATTTGTATGTAATTTTCCAAATTTTTTGCTCCAAAGTAAATATTACAATCAGTAGTTCTTTAATTTCGTGCGAAAAAATTAAAAAGTTATGAACGAAAATACTTTATTTTTTATTCAAAATTGCACGTCTTGTCGTAGTAGACTAACTTTGTGGGACGGAAGAAGTAAAAATCCATTGATATCTGTAAAAATTTGTTGATATGTGTGAGATGTGTATTAAAGTTTAAATTGTTTGATATTACCATACGTTTATCATCCACCATATTGGTGGTCAGCAAGATTCTTGTTTGATATTACTATTATATGTTTATCATCTACCATGTTGGTGGTGGTTAGCAAGATCTTTGTTTATTATATTGGCATATTGTAGCGGCCGGGAGGCCTGGGGTCCAAGGGACCATCTCTGCGCGGGGGGCGAGTTTCTCAAGTGCCCGGAGAGGGGTCCCGACAAGTCTCGCTCCTCGGCCGTACCACCGTCCGGGGAGTGTCCTCGGGAGACCCAGGGGGGACTCGGCAGACCCGGGACCCGGGGCTCGGATACATCATAAAGAGCTTGGCGGAAGGAAGTCTCGGTAGCGCTCGGGAATTCCCCCCGAACGCCCCCCGGACCGAGTCGGTAGACCTCGGTGCCGGGGAGGGACGCGCCAGGTGCCAGGGGGGTTCGTTCGAGACGCCTCTGACAGCCTGGGTGGCTCATTGGTGGTCCCTACCACCCCACGTGATCTGCGGCGGTGGCAGGCCACCAACTCTGCAGGCTACGCCTGCAGGGCGGGCTAGATCATTGAGAATATCAGGAGCAGGTAACGACTCTGCAGGGTGAACAGTGGCCGGAGTGCCACTTGACGTTCAGACGCCAGTCCTAGCATTGAATGCGGTGATAGGGACGGGGCGCGTAAGGCCCCTGAGGGGCGTGCGGGGCACGCGCCCCCTCACCTATAAATATGTCCCCCACCACCTCCGTAAAGGGGGACCGAAAATCTCACTCTCTCTCTATATTTGGCTCTCAGCTGCACTCTCTCTCTGGTTCCCCATTATACAGCTCTCCCCGTTGCTTACTTAGCCATCGGAGCGCCGCCCCGGACCACCGCCGTCCGGGCCAGGCGCTAACGTGGTTGTTCCCTTGTGCAGGTTCCCCTCCGGCGTATCTCAGGAGCACCAGCTACCTTCTCCGACGAGCCTCCAGGGACCCTAGCGCGGTCCACTCAAGCTCCGCCCCACGGTACTGTTCCAGGCGTCCAAGGAGGCCATTCCGGTGAAGCGACACCCACAATTGGCGACTCCGCTGGGGAGATTTGTACTGCTTGGTTCCCCCCCAGTCTGTTAGTGGTGGTCCTTCACTCCCGTTCAAGACCTCCTTCACGCCTCTCCTAGAGCCACCGTGAAGATGGCTAACCTCACTTTGGGGATGGACGTGTTCGACGCCGCCGGAGGGATCATCAACAGCACCGACCGTGGCAGGTACCACCAGGTCAGGAGTGATCTGGGACTCACGCTCTCCCCCTCCTTCAACAGGGACGGGACGGTTGCGGTGGCGTCCAACGCCGCCGGCCCCAGCAACGTCAGGACGGGTAACGTCCTTTTTAACATGAACGGGGACGTACACTCCCTAGCCAACCTCACTACCCCCGCTGAGAGGGAAAACTTACCTCCTCCTCCTCCTCTCTCAATCGAGGACGAGATGGCGTTGCTAAGAAAAGAGGTGCTGGCTTTGAAGCAAGCCAGGGAGCGGCCTATGACCTCAAAATCTGGAGGACGGACGAGGACGAGGAGACCCCCTCCAAGCACAAGGAGCGAGGGCGAGAGGGCTCCGGTGTTCTCCCGCCTCGGCCCGATCATCGAGGTAGACAGCCGAGGGAACGCCTTCGTTGTCCCCCGCAGCCCAGCGCCCCAGGGGCGTGGCTCGCCTCAGAACCAACAGACCCACACCAGACATGCAGGACGAGCTGAGTACATTGAGGATAGCGCCACGGCCTCAAGCGCAAGGACTCCTGACGTCCGCGGGGACCCCGAGTACGCGCGACAGCTTCAAAGGGACCTGAATAGGGGCAAGGGTCCAGCGGCCACGTCCGCACGCCGAGAATCTGGCGGAGGCAACCAGGCGACGAACCAAAGGGATAACCGACAGAACGCTCGGGAGACTCTCCCCTGTAGGTCGGTGGACCGACAGGACGCTCGGGAGACTCTCCCCGAGGACGACCGAAGGAGCCATCGTGATAGGGCCGACGTCCTTGAAGTCACATCGGCTGGAAGAGGACACCGCGACCTGGACCAGGGCCTCAACCCGGGGGAAAGATATGAGCTCCGCCATCATGGCGGGAGCATAGTGCTCGTCAACACTCGGACGGGGGGCACGAGGATCTACCACCCCGAGGATGTGGTAGGGCACCCCCATCCAAGGGACGACGTCCACGCGGTAAGGGAGCATCACGCCAAGCGGCGCTCGTCCGAGCGGAGCAACGTGCAGATTGGTGATCAGGAGCCTCGGCATCAACAGCGGGTCCCCTCCAAGAAAGCCTGCGGGGTTTACCGGACGGCCGACCTCAACCGACCCAGCCTCAGCCAGTCCGACTCGCGGCTGGAGAAGGCCAAACGCTCCCCCTTCGTAGCCGAGGTCGCAGAGGTAATTCCCCCTAGGGGTTTTAAAATCCCAAAGTTTGATAAGTACGATCCCGCCACCGACGCGGTCACACACATACAGCAGTACCGACTGGTCTCCGAGCTTTATGGGCATAGTGACGCTCTCATGTGCAAGACGTTCTCCATGAGCCTCGGGACCACGGCCCTCCTGTGGTACGGACAATTGGCGCCTGGCTCGGTTGCCAGTTTTGACGAGTTGGAGCGTGCGTTCACGTCTCGGTTTGTGACGAGCAGCACACAGCCGAAGACGCTCGACGCACTGGTTAACATGAAGAGAGGGATGGAAGAGACTCTCAAAGAGTATATCACCCGTTACTGGGAGGTATACAGCTTGGTAGAGAACTGTGACCAAAAGGTGGCGGCTACTTCGTTCAAAAACGGCTTGGAGGACACCTCAGACCTCTTCAAGGATCTCATGGTGCACCCCCCAGGGGACATGACCGGACTAATGCGCACCGTGGACAGGTACCGGGAACTGGAAGAGTTCTTTGTCAATAAAGCTTCCAAGGGGGGTAGCACGAAGAGCTCCCCGACTCAGGGGAGAAAGCAAGTCAATGATGTCAAGAAAGGGGGAAGAAGCGAGCAGGGTGGCGGAAACGGAAGCAGGGGCTACCGAGATGACTCTAGCCGAGACCACAATAGCAGAGGCAACCGCAATGGGGGCGGATGGGAAAGACCCCCGAGGAACGACAACGACTACGTGGCCGAGACAACCGTCTTCACCCTACCGATTTACCGGCTCCTCACGGAGATTGGCCGGACGAAGTGGTTTGTCTGGCCCGAGGACAAGACTGGGTCGGACCCAACCCAAAGGGGCAAATGCACCTACCATAACGAAGTGGGGCACTACACCACTGGTTGCCGACCATTCAAAGCCCATTTAGAGCGATTGGTAACCGAGGGGCGGTTGGAAGAATGGATCGACCGCAACAGGACGCCTCTCCCCGCTCGCGGACCTCTCCCGCTACCCCCTCCTCCCCCAGGGCAGCAGCCTCCGCACGGGGGGCAGAGGGCGCGTGGTGGGGTCGTCGTGACGATACACGGCCCGGTCAGCAAGGACTTGGCTGAGGCGATGCACCAGGAGTTGGTACAGATTGAGCTAGGGATGCAGGTGCTCTCGGTGGCGCAACCCCAAAAACGGAAGTTCCAGGAGCCGGAGGACCCCCACACAATCTCCTTCTCCGAGCTGGACCTGGAAGGGCTACAACTTCCCCACGAGGATGCCCTCGTTATAGAGGTCGAGATTGACCACATTGACGTCCGGAGGATACTGGTCGATCAGGGGAGCTCCGCGGACGTCCTTTACTTTTCGGCCTTCAAAGCCATAGGACGGACGCGTGACGAGCTGACCCCTTCGGATACACCCCTGGTTGGATTCGCCGGACACCCCGTGTACCCTCTCGGGAGCATCACCCTCCCAGTTTGGGCGGGGACGATGCGTCTGGAAGTCGACTTCACAGTTGTGGACTCCCCGAGCCCCTACAATGCCATACTTGGGCGGGGATGGCTCCACTCCATGAAGGCAATCGCCTCCTCCCTCCATCAGTGCGTCCGCTTCATCGGCGCGTCCGGGCGCCAGGAGACCATCCGAGGAAATCAGATGGCCTCCAGGAAATGTTTTGTAAATGCCGTTCGCATAAAGGATAGGAAAGAAAGTAGGATACCGAGGCAGGTCCAGTCGATTGAAATGCCAGACTCGGCCCCCGTCCTCGACGACGTTGGCTCCCCGGCCGAGGAGAAGGCCGTGGAGGACCTCCTCAAGGTGCCGGTCAACAAGGATGGCAGCAGGTACTTCATGGTCGGAACCGAGCTCTCTAACGCCGAGCGTAACGACCTGATTCGCTTCCTCAAGGACAACGTTGAGGTTTTCGCGTGGACTCCCTACGAAATGCCAGGCGTGAGCCCGGGTTTCATCACGCATAAGCTCAACGTTGACCCGGATAGGAGGCCAGTGGTCCAGCGGCCGAGGCGGTCCTCAGCGGTTCATTCAGACGCCGTGGTAGAGGAGGTCCAGAGGCTCGTTGAGGCCGAGGCCATTCGGGAAGTTCAGTATCCCACCTGGCTGGCCAATACAGTTGTGGTAAAGAAGAAGACTGGCAAGTGGCGGGTTTGCGTGGATTACACCAACCTCAACGATGCCTGTCCGAAGGATTGCTTTCCCCTTCCTCGGATCGATCAGTTAGTGGATGCCACTGCCGGACACGCCAGGCTGAGCTTCATGGACGCGTACCGAGGGTACCACCAGATAGCCATGGACGTAATGGACGTGGAAAAGACGGCCTTCATCACGCCGAGGGGTACATACTGCTACCAGGTGATGCCCTTCGGCTTAAAGAACGCCGGCGCCACCTATCAGAGGATGGTCTCCAAGATGTTCCAGAATGAGCTCGGGGACATCATGGAAGCTTACATCGATGATATGGTAATCAAGAGCAAACTCGCGGAGGACCACCTTGATCACCTCGGTAAGATCTTCACAATTCTGAGGGCGCACAAGCTGCGGCTGAACGCCGAAAAGTGTGCCTTTGGGGTCGGCTCGGGGAAATTCTTAGGGTACCTCGTCACTCGGCGGGGGATCGAGGCGGATCCTAGTCAAGTCGCCGCCATCCAAAGGCTCCGAGCCCCAACGACCATCAGGGAGGTTCAACGACTCACCGGGATGGCTGCGGCCCTCAACCGCTTTATTAGCAAGTCTTCGGACGCCTGCCGTCCGTTCTTTGAGTCCATCAAGACAAGCAAGAGAGCATTCCAGTGGAGCCCAGAGTGTGACGGGGCTCTTGCCGAGCTCAAGGGGTACATGGCTAAGGCCCCCCTTCTGGTTACCCCGGTGGTAGACGAGGACTTGTTCCTATATCTAGCGGTTTCGGAGCACGCGGTCAGCTCGGCGTTAGTACGGCAGGAGGGACCGGTTCAGCAGCCCATTTACTACTCCAGCAAGACTATGCTCCCAGCCGAGACGAGATATCTGCCGCTGGAGAAGTTGGCGCTCGCTCTCGTCACGGCGAAGCGCAGGCTTCTTCCCTACTTCCAGTGCCACACGATCATTGTCGTTACCGAATACCCCCTCAAAGCCGTACTCCGGAGGGCAGACCTCTCAGACAGGATCTGCAGATGGTCAATGGAGCTGGCGAACTTTGACGTCCGATATGAGCCACGGACAGCGATCAAGGGACAGGCTCTGGCCGACTTCGTTGCCGAGCTCACTCCGAGGCTAGATGCCGAAGCGAGTAAGGAACAAGAAACGATTGCCCCTCACGATCCCGCCCTCGCACAGCCAGGGCCCGTTCTCAGAAGGTCTCCGCCGAGGACGGCAACAATTTACACCGGCGACTCCTGGCGCATGCACGTCGACGGAGCCTCCAACAGCCGGGGGGCGGGGGCTGGTATAGTGCTCGTATCCCCCGAGGGCACCCTCCATGAGTGCGCCATGAGCATCGGTTTCCCAGCCACTAACAACGAAGCCGAGTACGAGGCACTCATTGCCGGGCTACGCCTCGCCTTGGACCTCGGCATAGAAGAGCTGCAGGTTTACAGCGATTCCATGTTGGTAGTCAACCAACTCAACAGTGACTACGGCTCCGGCGACAGCCGGATGCTGAAATATCTCAGCCACGTGTTGTTATTGCAAAAAGACTTCAAAAAGGTGGATTTCTGGCATATCGGCCGAGCGCATAACGCGCACGCGGACGCCCTGGCAGCCCTCGGATCGGCGTGTTCAGAAGTCGGGGGCTCCCGAACGGTAATCCTTGGCGACATTCCTGTCCCCAGCTTTGAGCCCGGGCAGGAAGACGTCATGTGTATCGTTTCCTTGGGTCCTAGCTGGATGGACCCGCTCGTCGCTTACCTTCGGGACGATCGGCTCCCTGCGGACAAAAAGGCAGCCCACCGGCTGCGGTGCCAAGCGGCTTCATACTTCCTCTCCGCGACTGGTCAACTCTACAGGCGCACCTATATTGGCCCGGACCTTCGCGTACTCCACGAGGAGGAGGTCCCTCGGATACTTCACGAGCTTCACGAGGGCAGCAGTGGATGCCACTCAGGAGGACGGTCGTTGGCCGAGCGTGCCGTCTCCCAGGGATACTGGTGGCCCAAAATGCGCAAGTCTGCCGAAGACTATGTGCGGAACTGTGTGTCCTGCCAAAAACACTCTCCCCTCCTCCACCAACCCACCCTCTTCCTCAACCCGGTTACTAGCCCGTGGCCTTTCGCCCAATGGGGACTTGATATCGTCGGCGTGCTCCCTACCGCCCCCGGCGGTTTCAAACACCTCATCACCGCCACAGACTACTTCACTAAGTGGGTTGAGGCGGAACCCCTCATCCACATCACTGCCACGGAAGTGGAGCAATTCATCTGGAAAAACATCATCTCCAGGTTTGGTGTACCCTATGCTATAATCTCGGACAACGGCACCCAGTTCGTGGCCGAGGCCATCAAAACACTGTGCAAAAAGAAGAACATCAGAGTCTATAACTCGACGGTAGCATACCCTCAAGGGAACGGCCAAGCCGAGGCCTCCAACAAGTCTATCTCCGCCGGCATTAAGAGGCGGCTGACCAATAAACGAGGGAAATGGGTGGAAGAGCTTCCCAAGGTCCTCTGGGGCTATCGCACTACTCCGCGGAGGGGTACTGGCCGAACGCCCTTCTCAATGGCTTTTGGGATGGAGGCGGTCCTCCCCCTCGCTGCCACTGCTCCGACGGAACGCACCGAGGCGTTCCACCCCGCCACTAACGACGAACACATTGCCTCCGAGTTAAACCACGTCGAAGATCTCCGAGACGACGCGAATATCAGGTATGCTGTCTACCAACAAGAGGTAGCCCGGGGCTACAACAAGAACGTCAGGATGCGCCCTTTCAATGTTGATGACCTCGTCCTTCGGGAGGTGGTCCAGAAGAAAAACAAGAAAAAATTCATGCCTAACTGGGAGGGCCCGTTCAAAATCACAGCCAAGGCCGGCTATGGGGCGTACAAGCTCGCCGAGATGGACGGCACGATCGTGGGCAACCCATGGAACGCCTCCAAGCTTCGAAAGTTTTACGGGTAGCCCAACTTTGTTTTTTAAAACTCACGCCCCGCCTTCGGTGATCCTTTGTAAACCGAACGCGCCGCATTTCAATGAACAACTTTTTGCTCTCAAACTCTCGTGATCACTTGCTCTCTGCGCCCGAAGGCACGCAGGGCCTCATACCGGGTAGAATACTTGCGTTCGGTAGCTCACTATTCCGAACGAAGAACCGACCGGTCTCGGATGCTGCATACTGCAGGGCTTCGGGTTGAACTACCAGGCCTTGCTATCATCCAACCCCCCCCGCCAATACGGGCTCGGGGATGAACGCTGGTTAGCGTTCGGCATAAACCACCTCGGCTTAGGTCTGAAATCGGGGCTTATCGAAGCGATTCCCCACCTAAGCCGGGACCTTTGTAGCCACGCTCGGGGTAGCTCACGTGTTCGGTCTCGGAACGCCCGTCCTCGATGGAGCGAACGGAAGACGAGTATCTTCACTTCCCCACTTATCTTCGGGAGGAAGCAAGCGTACCTTGCTCCCTCCCAAAGAGGGGCTATCATTTATCATATTCTCGGAGTGTCGGCCGTCGGCAAAAACCCGATGCTCGGTAAAAACTATCATCTACTCCAAGTTTTAAAAAAAAAAAAAAAGAAAAAAGAAAAAGAATTTTAAACATTGCAAAAAAATAAAATAATATCATCCGTTCATTCACCATCAAAACAGGGGGCTCGGCGGTAGTGCATCATTCGGTGCCAGCCCCCAGTACCTGTGTTAAACTACAAAATCACGGGACCTGGCATGTGCCCTAACATTTCGGCGCCAGTCTCAACAAAACAGAACAACAAAAGAAAATAAAAACCTAGGCCTAAGCATCTTCGGTCTCGGGTAGAAGGTCCTCGGCAGAAGCGTCCGGCTCGTTCAGCTCTCCCTCCTCGGCCTCTTCATCAAAATCATCCATTGTCATCTCCGGGACTTCAGGCTTAGGGACCTCGGGAACGATGCGAGCCTCGGCATCAGGAGGGGCACTGCAAGCATCCACTCCCCGAATATAAGCGATCGGGAAGCAGTCCTTGTGAGCGAGACGGTAGCCCTTCTTGAAAGCCGCTACCTCTATCTCCTCACACTCAGTGAGGTACTGCCTCCCGGCCTCTTCCTCGCCCCTTTTGAAGCCGTTTTCGTCGGCCGCGGCCAGCATGATCGCTTGGGAAGCCTCGAGCTCGGCAAGCCTGTCCTCGGCAGCTTTCGCCCGGTCCATGGCATCCTTTGCTTTGTCCTCAGCCGCCTTGGCCCGCTCCTCGGCAGTCCTGGCGTCATCCTCGGCAGCACTCGCACGATCCTCGGCCGCCTTGATCATCCCTTCAACGCCTAGCTTTTCCAGGCTGAGGTCCTCAAGCTTCTTTCCGAGGCCATCGATCTCGGCCTTCATATGCTCGGCAGCCTTCTTCTCTTCCTTCAGCTTCTCCGCGGCGGCCCTGGAGGCGTTGGCCAGCGCCACCGTTTTCTTGTGTACGGCAACGGAGGCTTGGCTCGCCTGAGAAAATTTAAGGTCAGTACCAGGCATTAGAGCCTCGGGAAGAAAGACAATCACTGATTGAATAAAAGACAATCGTTACCTTAACCAAGCAGCTGTGGAGCTCTGTGAAGTTGTCATCAAGGGAGCAGGCGTTGAGCGAGGACATGTCAACGGGAAGGGCCAGCCCCTTTAGCAGGATGTTGGCCACTTCTGGATCCTCTCGGACGCTGTCCGCCCTCGTAAGGAGCACCCCTCCTCGGCCGGAGAAGACGGGGGCCCAAGCCTCGGGAGGACTGACTGCCGATCCCCCCACAGCCTCGCGGTTGGCCGCGACCTGAGTGGGGCTAGTCCCCCGGGAGTGCCCCTGACCCGCGGGGGCGTTTGTGGCGGCAGAGGAAGCGACGTTGGTGTGACCCCCCTGCTCGGGAATTCCGGGAGCCTCGGAGGACCTCGGGGGTGAAGCTGGAGCAAGAGTCTCCTCCACCCGAAGCCTCTTTGCGGCTGGGTCGCTCTGGTCTCCGGGCTGTTCCTCCCTCGTCCGTCTTTGGCTTGCCCTTCTCCCGGGCCTCGGAGCACGCCCTCGGCGCTCCCTTTGCTGTTGCTGCCTCAGTTGGGCGAGCGTGGGCCTTTCGGTTGAAGCGGCCATCTCGTCTCGGGGTTGCCTCTCCCTCCCCCACAGTTGTTCTAGCCCTTCGTCGGGGAGAGTTGCCCTGCTCCTCCTTTGGCGGTTGCTGGCTCTCGGTAACTTGTCTCGGCTCAGATAGCCGTGATAACTCGGCACGTAGTCAAGGAGGGCGTGGGCTTGTTGCTGACCGCGGGCAAAGAGGGCCTGGATGACACCGTCGTCCGAGAACTCGATGAGTCTCTTGTTGACGAGGCTGCAGACTGCAATAAACAGAAGATTCAGTCAGTCCACGGTAGAAAACAATGAATGCAATGAAAGAAATGTACGGTACGAATAAATAGAAGAGAGGCTCTCGGCTTACTGGGATCCCCTCGGCGATGGTTGAGGGGCCAAGTGTGGGGCTCCTCGGGTGCCCACGTATAGTTCCCCCTCACCACCACGTAGTTATACTGGTGCTCTTCCGAGTCGTAGAGGTCGGTGATGAGGTGGTCATACTCGTTCCGGACGGAGAAGTAGTACCGTCGGAACTTGGAGCTCAAGGCCATGAGGTAAATCCCGAGCACGTCGTATACCGTCGCTGGGATGTGGTGTCTCTCGGCCAGCTTCAAGACGGAGAAGAGCACTCGGTAGACGTTGACCACGATCTGGTGGGGGCCAAGGTCGTAGTAGTGGAGGAGCTGGCGGACCATCTTCGGGAAGGGAAAGCGAAGCCCCCCCTCGGTGATTGCCATAAGGGGGACTGTAATGTGGTCATCCCCGTACTCGATCCGGTCACCGAAAAGAAGCTCGATCTCCACGTCGTCCGGGATCTCGTACCTTGCCCTGAATCCCACCAGGCGTTCGGGGTGGTCTGGGTCGAATTCTTTGACATACGGGCACTCCTCGTCTCCACCCTTCGGAAGAGGCACCTCCTCCCAGCCATCGCCGAAGGAGAGTGCGGGGGCCTCGGATCGACGACCCCTCGGATTACCTCTTGGGGCTGCATCCCCCCCCTCTCGTCTCTCAGGTGGGACGACCTCAGGTTGACCGCTCGGGGTTGCCTCGTCCCCGTTGCTGAGGTCGACGACCGGTATCGGCTCAACGGTCGGCTCGAAAATCTCTACCCCGGAAGACCCGGACCTCGGGGAGTCCCGGCGCTCGGGGACCTGAGACGTCGAAGCCTCCGTACCAATGTTTACTCTCTCCCTCTCCATTCTTCGGTATTCCTCGGGATAAACGGTTTGGAGTGGGGGGATGTTGAGTGCGCTCGGTGAACGGTTCCGGTATCTGTTACCGAGCTCTCTGATGTATGCTATGACCTCTTCGGTGAGCTCTTCGTCGCTGTCCGAGATGAATGGCTCGTCGCTCATCCAGCCGAGAACCTAAGAAAGTGCACGAGGAAACCCGTCAGCTATATGCATAGGGGCATGGTGCAAATACAAAGCCACTACGACGCACGGCCCACCGAGGGGACCTACCCCTCGGCTGGCTCTCGGCTGGGACTCAGGTCGTGGTGTGTCCGTTCGGGGAAAGTCCAACTAGTCCTCGGAAGAACACGTTGGATACTCAACTGTGCTCGGAAGAACACGTTGAATATTCAACGCGCCCAGAAACCGGCGGCCGTACGCCGCCGCAGAACTCGCCGGAAAACTCAACCCAAACAGGGGTAGAGTTTAAAACGTTGAAAACGGGCAAAAAATGGCCCAAAACGCAGAAAAAAGGCACTAAACAGCAAGAAAGTGATGAGAGGAAGCGATTTACCTCAAGATTTGGCGTTAGAAGTGGCTGAGAAGCAAGATCTGGCTCTGAGACGTTTGAGATTCCACTGGCGGCGCAAAGAAATTCCGGCGGGGAGCAAGAGCAGCAGAGTAACGGTGACTCCTCCCCCTCTCCGAGTTGTATTTATAGTGGGGGAGGGGGAGGGCCAGCCGTCGCATTAAATGCGAAACGATGCACCCCCTCGGGAAACGGCGCTTCGTCTCGGCTAACCAACCAGGAGGTGACACCTGTCTTCACCGTTCGAAACGTTTTGGCGCGAATCCCCTGCGACGGTCCTCGGACGAATACCGAGTAGACACGTGGCACCTGACGTCACGCCACGTCAGGGAATCTCTGACACCGGATAACCCAAGCGTCACCTCCGAGATCGCGTCACATCACGCGTCCTTTCAGCTTCAGAACGATGTAACGTTCCGAAACGAAGCACTCGGACTACTCTTTTTTCCTCGGTTAAGGGCGCTCGGGATTCCCTCGGCTTGGCACGCGGAATGCTCACCGGCCGCTCGGATCCGTCCACTCCCCCAATTGATGGGGCACAGATTGGCGAAGTAGAGGGGCTATTGTAGCGGCCGGGAGGCCCGGGGTCCAAGGGACCATCTCTGCGCGGGGGGCGAGTTTCTCAAGTGCCCGGAGAGGGGTCCCGACAAGTCTCGCTCCTCGGCCGTACCACCGTCCGGGGAGTGTCCTCGGGAGACCCAGGGGGGACTCGGATACATCATAAAGAGCCTGGCGGAAGGAAGTCTCGGTAGCGCTCGGGAATTCCCCCCGAACGCCCCCCGGACCGAGTCGGTAGACCTCGGTGCCGGGGAGGGACGCGCCAGGTGCCAGGGGGGGTTCGTTCGAGACGCCTCTGACAGCCTGGGTGGCTCATTGGTGGTCCCTACCACCCCACATGATCTGCGGCGGTGGCAGGCCACCAACTCTGCAGGCTACGCCTGCAGGGCGGGCTAGATCATTGAGAATATCAGGAGCAGGTAACGACTCTGCAGGGTGAACAGTGGCCGGAGTGCCACTTGACGTTCAGACGCCAGTCCTAGCATTGAATGCGGTGATAGGGACGGGGCGCGTAAGGCCCCTGAGGGGCGTGCGGGGCACGCGCCCCCTCACCTATAAATATGTCCCCCACCACCTCCGTAAAGGGGGACCGAAAATCTCACTCTCTCTCTATATTTGGCTCTCAGCTGCACTCTCTCTCTGGTTCCCCATTATACAGCTCTCCCCGTTGCTTACTTAGCCATCGGAGCGCCGCCCCGGACCACCGCCGTCCGGGCCAGGCGCTAACGTGGTTGTTCCCTTGTGCAGGTTCCCCTCCGGCGTATCTCAGGAGCACCAGCTGCCTTCTCCGACGAGCCTCCAGGGACCCTAGCGCGGTCCACTCAAGCTCCGCCCCACGGTACTGTTCCAGGCGTCCAAGGAGGCCATTCCGGTGAAGCGACACCCACACATATGTTAAAGGAGATGGCTACAATACACACCCTTTTTTAGGTGTGTATCATATGCACTCAAGTTACCTATCGTTGGATCTTAAAAAGTTACGAATTGATTACAAAAAATTATGAACCAAACTTGTTAACCTGAGCAACAGGTGACCTAACAAATTGGAGAAAAAAAAACGAAAGATAAATTTCACTTACCTCCCCTGAGGTTTCCAACAAATACAGAGACCTCCCTTATACTTTCTGAAATTCCCCTCTGCCGTTACTTTAAGGCTAACAGTGTTAACTTTTTGCGTGAAATGACCGTAGTACCCTTAATATATATCCTCCAACTTGAAAAAACCACCGTTTTTTTTTATTTTAAAAAAAGCTTTTTTTTTAAACGTGTTTAAAAAGTTTGTTTTAAAAAATTAAACAGTTTTTCATTTAAAAACATAAAGTATCAAAGAGATTTTTTTTCAAAAAAAAATATTTTTTGAAAATTTTTGTTGAAAATATTTTTTCAAGGGGAAAAAAACAAAATTTTGGAAAAAGTTTTTTTGAAATACGGAAGTTTTGAAAATATTTTTCTGGTTAAAAATAAGTTTTTGGTAAACCGTTATTTAAAAAATAAAGTTTGGAAATAGTTTTTCTTTTCAAAAATCTGAAAATAATTTTGAAAAAAAAAATTGTGTAATACTTTCAAAATTAGTTTTTATTTTCCCTTCAAAAAACTATTTTCAACAAAAAAAACTTTCAAAAAACATCATTTTTTGAAAAAAATTCTCTTTGAGTGTCTCTGGGGCATCTGTTTCGGTGCAATAAATATATTTTGTTTTTATGGAAAGCATCACTTGTCACGGTTATTTTTCATATTAGACATAAATACTAAAAGTAAATATAAGAGTTGTTCTTATGGAAATGATTTGTATTCTCAATGTGGTAATAATTAAGTCTTGGAATGGTAATAACTATATGTAAGATATGTAATTATAAATTAATATAGGATTTTTTTTTTATAATAATTAATATAGGAGTTAAAGAGAGCCTAGGGGTACTTATTAGCGGGACTGTATCATGTTTATTTACTGATTTTGATCTTGAATAATTACGTCAAATGAGAAAAAAATTGAAGCAAACTAAACACATACAGGGACCGTTTACGTGCGTAGTAGGTACTGTGGAGGAGGAAAAATTGTTAGAAAAATTAATTTAATGGAATTTCAATACAGGTGTGATTGCCAAGTATAATTTTAGGCATACATCATCCCCTAAAAAAATTTAATTTTTCTATGAAACTTATTTGTTTAGCGAGATGTTCTCCGATGTGAGTTTAGACAATCAATCAACCTTGAGTCCTTAGGGCTTAAGATAGACCACAAAATAGAATTTTGGGTCGGTATGGAAGGATGCATTATGCATGTAAGGGAGCTCCTCTCCTAAAATTTGGGTCGGAGCGCGCAGCTGCACACCCTAGTTTTTGTTAATGTACCTAATTTTTATTAATGTACCTAATTTTATGCTATAAATACTCATCAGTACAAGTACTATAATTTTAGCAATACATGCATCATCCATTTTACCTAACAAAATTTATTTAAGCTTCATGCATTATGTAAGAGAGCTCCTCCCCTAAAATTTGGGTTGCGGCACGCAGCTGGACACCCTAATTTTTGTTAATGTACCTAATTTTATGCTATAAATACTCATCAGTACAAGTATAATTTTTGCAATACATCATCCATTTTACCTAACAAAATTTATTTTTTGGGTCGCGGCGCGGAGCTGCACACTCTAATTTTTGTTAATGTATAACCTAATTTCACTTTAGATATTATCTGAATCCATTTGTAGCCCAATATGCTATGAATATTCATCAGTCCAATTAGGTCTTAGTTGAACATCTAGTAGTACATTGGCCACAAACATAGTTCAAGTTATGTGTATGCAAACCAAAGGCTTTGCGAATCTAGCTAGCTAGTCTCTAATCTCTATCATCGAACTGTCCTCTACTTTTGTTTTCGTTGTCTAAAATTATTTTCTTTTGGGTGTAGTTTCTGCTAAGAATATCATACATGGTATTTTTGTGATGTATGTGAGGAGGATGAATGGTGTTGGAATGCGTGGAAATAATGAAAATACCAAGAATACCAAAAACGCAGATAAATACCGAAAATACTGTGATGGAAACTTAACCTAAATACAAATAGATCCTTCTTTTCCTCAAGTTTGTTTTCAAAATGTCTGTATCTGAAGGTGATTTTCCACTCCTTTTTATGTTTGTTTATGCTCTTTTTCTAACCTCCCATCATGATATCTTCTTGGAAACAAATTATTTGGCCATCTTTTCCAAAATATTCTAAAATTAATTCATGTTCAGCTCCTCTACAATCCACATTTGCATCAGTAGTCAGTAGAGATGCGGTCCCAATTATTGAATACGGAATTGTGCTCCTGTCAAATCTTTCTGTGAATTCGATGTCCAAATTCATCAAAGCATAAAAATCCATTCCAATGTAAAATTGGATGTAACTTCTTCAAAAGATACATAATTAGATTTGGACTTCCAATTTGGAGATGAGAAGTGTTCTCTTCTTTTGGGTTCGAAAATGAAAATTAGCTATTCTTAGCGGAAACTACTTTGGAATTCAATGAAATCCATTATTTGCAAGGGAAGATTTGTAGTATTTTTTTTAGGACATGATCTTGATTGTTGATTGGGCACCATTACCACCGATGGCAGACACATAATTTTTTAATGCAAGGAATCAAATCACATGCATTGATAAATTAACAACAAAATACTATCGTCTTTATATATTAAAAACACAATTTTTAGGGGATTCTTCATAATTATTACCAAAAAAAAAAACTGTTCAATTTGATGCTAGTACTACTGAACAAAAGTAGCTAATTGTCATTTTCAAAACCAAAAAAGAAAAGAACACTTCTTATCTTCAAATTGGGAGTCCAAATCTAATTATTTATCTTTTGAAGAAGTTACATCCAATTTGACATTGGATTGGATTCTTATGCTTCAATTAATTTGGACCTCGACAGAGGGCACAATTTCGTGTTTCAGCCGGGACTGCATCTCTACTGACTACCGATGCAAATGCGGATTGTAGAGGAGCCAAACATGATAATTTAATTTTAGAATCTTTTGGAAAAGATAGCCAAATAATTTGTTTTCAAGAAGATATCATGATGGGAGGTTAGAAAAAGAGCATAAACAAACATAAAAGAGGAGTGGAAAATCACATTCTCTTGTTTTCCTCTTCTAAAACATCATAATACTATCGGTGATCCTTAAAAGTGTTGTCTCTTTATTTTCTGTTCTAAAGACCATTAGACAGAATAAACCATGTGAAAGTTGACGGAGCCAGAAATCTGATCTCAAGCAATGGAGCCAATACCTAGAAACATTCTTGATCTTTTTTTGTGTTTACTAGTTAAATCATAAATATGTACCTAATAGCAGAAAACTGTTAACGGGAGTAGAAAAATGTGCAAAGGTATCTTGACACTTGTGAAACATGCATAAAAATTTGCAGTGGTACGGTGGAGCCAGAATTTTAGACCCAGAGAACCCCGTGCCCCTACATACCTTTGCCTGGAAAAAGTTGCAATTTTTTTTTTTTGAACGGCAACAACAAAAGAAAATAGAAGTTTTCTAGCAAGTTCTTGACAACTTACGATGTTGAACTCTTTCCAAAAAAAAAAATCACGGTAATTGCCCACGAGTGATGATTGTGCTTTTTAAAAATCAAAAGTCTAACATAATATTGAATACGCGTCATTAAAATTGTTTATACCCCGTCAAATAACTAAATAAAGGTAACCTAGAATTAATTCGGTTTCCCTGTTGGTCAAAAGAATCCTTAATTATCGCAAATAAATATACTTTCTCTTGAAGCTACCTTGGATTGCAATTTTTATATTTTGTTTTGTACTACTTGGCATGACAATTATTCAATGTATTATAATCAGTGTAACGCCCTGAATTTTCGGAGGCATTGTTTAATTCATTCAATTGGAAAAGGGGTTTATTTTATTGAAAATGAATTCATTAATATGCAATAGAAATAACATTGAGTGGTCAATACTCTTATTACAACAAAATGAAATTGTTGGAATTAAATTACATACATTTGTCAAATAAGAAGGCAGCAGGGTTTTATAAGGGTTTAGGTTCAAATCCCAGTCTTCTACTAGTGCTTGTTCTTCAGCTTGATCCTTTGTTTGATAATTATATGGCTCTTCTTACATCTTGAATACTTGGCGAGACATGCCAGAGCTAACAATAGTACAACGAACGAATAATCAGTCAATAGCTAACTCATACCCACTATATTCCCATCCACTATATTCTCATCCACTATGTTCCCATCCGTCACGCCTAACTTGAGTTTGTGACACAACCCATGACATAGCACGGTTTAAAGCATCTCATATCCTTCAAATTTCCATTAACCTTAAACTGTCTACGCAATCCTTAAACTATCGTAATCAAATCCCCAATGGTCTATATGTCAATTCTAGCAATTCAATAATCTCATGGTATGTATAACACAAGCAACAAAGTAAAGTGATAATGATATCTCAACAAGCAAAGCAAAGCGATAACAATAAATTAAGGGTACATGATGTTCACATAATTTACACAAATCGATTCATATGATATTATAGTGTTTACACATAATTTTATAATTTGTACATAATGGGTAATTTAATAAAAATGGGCTTAAGTGTAATTAAGTAAAACATGGGGGTCAAAATGATTCAGAAATTCTGTTTGCCCTCTCAAAATTTGTCTAAGTATAGAAAAATGACTTTTCGAAAAATATCGATTTGTGGGATAAAAAGTCCCCGTAATTTTTCCTTAGATTATTGTAAGAGTTATTGTACTATTGCCTAATTTTTTGAAATAATAACGTTGTGTTTTAAGCCATTTATTTTAGTGAAAAATATGTAGTTCTTTATTCTGTACTAAAGCCGAAAATCAAGATTTTGATATGGTTGGAATTTGATTATTTTTTTTTGGCATTGCTATTGGATTCATATGGGGATACTTTCTTGCTGAATGCTAGTAGTAATTTTTTTTTTTTGAAGTTGATTTATCTTTTTGTAATCGGGATTTTTTTTTCTTTGTTGGTGGTAATTATTTGGAAGCTTTTATCCACACGTAGATTTTTTTTGCAGTATACTTTTTGAATAATACTAACTGTTTATTCCCTTATAATAAATGTTGTCCAATCAAGAGACTAATAATCTACTCAAGAAATTTTACAACCCGAACGATTAAATATTTAATCGTGATAATGAGATCTCGGTAGAGTTCATCAAAGCAAAATATAGCTCCGTAGTATATTAGCGGACCACGAGACCGCTCGTCACGGGACTCTACGTTACCAAAGTCGTTCCCGTTGTGTATGGACTAAGGCTGGCTTTCTTATCACCAAGGTTACTTGATAAAAGAAACATGAATTTCCCATGGTGACCTGTTCAATCCAATTGACTTGCCAGCCTCATAGGATTTCCTTCTTGAGTGTACGTTTAGTAAAATCAACTAATTTCCTTGGTCAATTTAATCAAAGTGTGCGCAAATTGGTCCGGATATTCAGTTATAAAAATAAAAAAAACTAATTCCCCTACTCGATTGAAGTGTTTATGCCATTAATCCATGATTCTAACCAATCAATCTATGATTCTAACCAACATTCAGTAAAGGGTCTTGCTAATCTCCACTCAATACGTGAAGAATAAGGTGTATATAATGACAAACTAGTTCGGATATCCATGCACATCTCACAGGCGTCAATATACTTTCACGGATTAAAAGAAAATACGAAATTTAAATAACATGTTATGCCGAATTACTCCATATTTATCTTCGCAAATTACTCCATATTTACCTTCCTTATAAATAAAAAAAAAAAAAAAAAAAAACCGTAACACATTACAGAACCAAAAATTATCTTTGTGGATTCTTGGGAGACGAAGAGACCAAGCCGCAGACCATGACTGGTTATGGAGAGATCGGCCATGGCTCGGGAAAAACAAATGTAGAAGAAGAAGAAAAAGGTGAAACCTTTTGTATTTTGTTAGATTTATCTTCTTTGATGGATTCGCCTGGTTCATTATTATTATTATTATTATTATTTATTTATTTATTTTTTTAAATGCTAATCTTGTGAGTGTCCTCGCGAGGACTCGCCTGTTTCATTAAAGTTCAAATATTAATCGAATTGCTTAGTTCATTAAAGTTCATATTTCAGTACTGAGTATCTACTATGATTTGTTTTTATTGATACAATTGACGATTTTGGCTTAAACTTTAGAGTAGTGGAAGAACATATTTGTCCATGAGAAAATTTACCGAAGACGAAGTTGATCCGGAGGGAAGAGTAAAGCCACGAGTAGCTCGGTTTCTAATTAACGCTACTGAGAATTTAAAAATAAAATCGGGTAACGCCACGCTACATTTTTTTACATCCTCTGTTTATTTGTTCAGATTTGGGTTGGAACTAAAATAAAATTCAACATAAGTCACAAGTACAACATTGAATTTCATTCCAGATTCAATCGGTAGAGAAATGGATGCCGCATGCGAGTGGGTCAGAGTTTTAGGTGTTAGCGTAAATCAACCGCACACACAATCAAGGAATAAGAACAATAAAGAAATCGACAACATGATTTACGTGGTTCCCCAGAAAATTGGGTATCTCCACGGGAGGGAGCGAGTCTGTTATTATGATAATAGCAGGCCATGTTTTTTTTTTTTTTACTACAGTAGAGAGTATTTATAAGCCCTACTCTATTACAACTCTAATATTATAGCCCTACTTTATCACGCTGCATTCTGTTTGTTTGACACTGATATTTGAACACACATGATTTTACTGTACTATTCTGTCACCTACTATATTGTTCTAGAATTGCTAGTTTAAGGTTTGTGTAGAACTATCTACTGGGCGTCCCCGCTCACGGTGTTGCATTTGTGTGACCCTGACATAATACCACGATGTTGCCTTGCGACTTTGACGTATGTTAGATTATCACAATGAATAGGAAGAGTATTATGGAGAACTCGGAGCAGGAGGAGCTGCTGAAATGGGGATCAACCGGGCAGAAGAATTTGCGGAACCGTTGAGTTTACCTGGTCTGCCTTTTTGTAATCTGTGGAGGACAGATTATTATTAAACTCTTATTTATTATTACCACTGTTTAAGTTTTTAAGTTGTAATAATAATTAACGTTTCCCAAAATGTGGGGCGTTACAAAAAGTCACCGAAATTTTTCCTTAGATTACTGTAAGAGTTATTGTACTATCGCCTGATTTTTTGAAAATAATAAGTTTGTGTTTTAAGCCATTTATTTTGGTGGAAAATGTGAAGTTTTTTATTTTGTACTAAAGCTGAAAATCAAGATTTTGATATGGTTGGAATTTGATTACGTATTTTTTTTGGCATTGCTATTGGATTCAAATGGGGATACTTTCTTGTTGAATGCTAGAAGTAAATTTTTTTTTTTTTGAAGTTGATTTATCTTTTTTGTAATCGTTTTTTTCTTTCTTTTTTGTGGTGGTAATTTGGAAGCTTTTATCCACATGTAGATTTTTTTTGCAGTATACTTTTTGAATAATACTAACCGTTTATTTCTTTATAATAAATGTTGTCCGATCAAGAGACTAATAATCTACTCAAGAAATTTTACAACCCGAACGATTAAATAATTGTGATAATGAGATCTCGGTAGAGTTCATCAAAGCAAAATACAGCTAAGTGGACCACGAGACCACTCGTCACGGCACTCTACGTTACCAAAGTCGTTCCCGTTGTGTATGGGCTAAGGCTGGCTTTCTTATCAACAAGGTTACCTGATAAAAGAAACACGAATTTCCCATGGTGACCTGGTCACTGTCAGTCCAATTCACTAGCTTGCTAGCCTCGTAATATTTCCTTCTTGAGTGTACGTTTAGTAAAAGCAACTAGTTCCGGTTGGTCAATTTAATTGAGGTGCGCGAAAATTAAATCAGACATCGACCGGTTATAAAAAACAAATTCCCCTACTCGATTGAAGTGTTTATGCCAATCCATGACTCTAACCAATCAATCTATGATTCTAACCAATATTTAGTAAAGAGTCTTGCTAATCTCCACCCAATAGGCGAAGGATAAGGTGTATACAATAACAAACTAATTCGGATATCAATGCACATTTCACAGGCATCAATCTACTTTCACGGATTGAAAAAAAAAAGGACGAAGTTTAGAATAACATGTTAGGCCAAATTACTCCATATCTATCTTCACGAATTACTCCATATATGCATTCCTTATAATAAAATAGAAAGAAAAAAAAAACGTAACACATTACAAAACCAAAAAATTATCTTTGTGCAGGGCCGGCCCTGAGCTAAGGCTTAGTAGGCCGGCGTCTTAGGCCCCCCCCAAAAAAATGAAAAAATAAGGCCCCCTAATATTTTTTAGCACCAAGTATGTAGGCCCATTTTAAGTGATGATGGTGGACGATGCTTTTGATTCTTATAGTATAATGTATTTTTTGGGTTTTTTTCATGTTAAATATATGCATGTAGTTTTGAAACGGTGTTTATCGACTTTATATTTAGTTTCGCTAGCATTTTTAAGGGCCTTCATTTTCAAACTTCGTCTTAGGCCCCTGAAATGTCAGGGCCGGCCCTGTCTTTGTGGATTCTTGGGAGACGAAGAGACCAAGCCACAGACCATGACTGTGGCTTGGTTATGGAGAGATCGGCCGCGGCTCGGAAAAATGTAGAAGAAGAAGAAAAAGGTAAAACCTTTTTGTATTTTGTTAGATTTATCTTCTTTGATGGAGTTGCCTGGTTCATTAAAGTTCACATATTAATCGAAACGCTTAGTTCACTAAAGTTCATATTTGATATCATCTTATTAATTGAATATCTTGGTTCATTAAGGTTCATATATTTAAGTACAAAATATCTACTATGATTTGTTTTTATTGATACAGTTGACGATTTTGGCTTAGACTTTAGAGTAGTGGAAGAACATATTTCGCCATGAGAAAAATTACCAAAGACCAAGTTGGTCCGGAGGGAGGAGCAGAGCCACGAGTAGCTCGGTTTCTAATTAACGCTACTCAGGATTTTGAAAATAAAATCAGGTAACGCCACGCTTGGCTACATTTTTTTGACATCCTCTGTTTATGTGTTCAGATTTGGGTTGGAACTAAGATAAAATTCAGCATAAGTCACAAGTACAACATTAAATTTCAATCGTTTGCAGATTCAATCGGTAGAGAAATGGATGGCGCATGCGAGTGGGCCAGAGTTTTAGGTGATGGATCGAGTGCACTGGATTTGCCTAGCAAGTTTCGGCTATAATGCCGACGGAAAAACCTGTGTTTCTGTGTCGAGGGATTTCCCGTCGTTGGATCACTTGGGAATAAAACACACACACACACACACACACTCAAACTCCAACTCCAACGGTTCAAACCCCCTCAGCGTGCGCGCACACAGAGACGGGATTTCCAATCATTGGATCACTTGTGAATAAAACACACACACTCAACGGTTCAAACCCCCTCAACACAGAGATTGGGCAGAGAGGATCTTGCATGAACAGTATGGATGGGGAGGTTTAGACCAGTGATAGATGGGACCGTTTGCAATGGGTTGAGGATTGGGGCGCGGGGGGGGGGGGGGGGGGGGGGGGGAGGTTGGGGTAGAGTTTAAAATCCGGACCAAAAGTGTTTTAGACGACTGAAATAGGTGTTCAAGCATGGTTACATGGTGCCCGTCCGACACCCAAAAGTGCTTAGGAGTGGGGATATATCCATTCTCTGTAACGCCCCGATTTTTCGGACACGTTAATTTAAATCATTTAATAAATGATTAATATAAATAAAAAAGGATCTCATTAATTAAGCAGCGGAAATAACATAATTGTCTTAGTTCGATTACAACAATAACATAGTACTTTGTTGAGAAATTAGATTACAGTTTTCCAACACAAAAATAAGGGAGATTGACTCTACAGGTTAAGGTTGAGATCTTGATCCCAATGCTCCTCTTGAGCCTGATCCACTGGAAAACCTTATGTTCCAAAATAAGCGTCGCCCTCGACACCTACACCTCCTATTTGATCACAATCTGGCATAATACGTCCGAGTCGCGAAGCAACATCATGGTATTATACCAGGGTCACACGAAGTGTAACACCGTGAACGATAAATCACTCAATAGCTACTCTAACTCCCAACATTTACATAACATACAAGAACAACATATATGATCGAAAAGCAGCACGTAAAAGAGTGAACACATAACTGATTTCATTACTAGCCATTAACTTACATTTTCATCTAAGTTCTCAATCTAGAGAACTTTCCTCCCAAATAACCACTAAGGACTATGACCAATCCGTGATTAAACTCCCCCCTTGCTTGCCCTGACTGGGAGCCCTGACGGAAGGCATAAGTTACGTACTTAATCCAACCGTCAACCGCCTCACAATGATGAATTTCTCAGGGACTGACTGTTCCACTGGGCTACGAGTGACAACTGTCAGCTCCTGTAGGTATATAGCCGTAACTCGGTCTATAATACATCCACCCTTTTAACGCCTCAGAATTCAAATGAAGTAATCACAGATTGTCATATCCTAGGGTTTCGAAATTCTGGCAGGCTGCCAAATATTTCTCCAAACCGAAATCACTTGGTTGTCTGTCATTCAACAAATCTCGGGGTGACTCCCCATAAATCAATTCATTTCCAATTTCCATTAACCTCAATGTCTACGTGAAATCTGCGCACGATCACCCAACCCAGGAACCTAAGTGTCCATTCTAACAATCAACAATTTCATGATATGTGCGCACAACAGAAGAAGCAAAGCGATAACGATATTCTAAGGGTCACAAAATCAAATAACACGGTTCACAAGTTCACAAGTCAACACAAACCAAAGTAATTAAAAACAAGGGGCCTTAACGTAATTAAATAAAGTATAGGGTCATAAATGTAATTTATAGAAATAAGGGGTCGCCCTCGAAATTTTAAGTAAGTATAAGGGTGACAAAAGTAATTTAACGGTTCTAGGGTCCTCCGCGAAATTTTTACTAACTTTGGGGGCCTTTTGTAAATAAAACTTTATGCAAGGGCAAAATTGTAATTTTTGCCACAACGAAGGGTAAACATGTAAAATACCTTATTAAAACCCACGTGATAATATAAGAAATGTATACCATTTTCTAAAATTTTGATACTTGCAATAATAATAATCAACATGTCTAATAAATAAACAAGTACAGTTGCAAAAATGGTCAAAAGATAATCACGGGCACATTTCCTAGTCTGGTCATGTACTTGGTAATTAAATTAGATCATGTTTAATCTAATGTGATACAAAATTTTGCAATACAAGGTTAAAATATAAAGTAACCAAAATCCGTGATTAAAATGTTAAAAATCTAAAGTTTAGGGACCCAACAATAATTAATATAAAGTTTAGGGATCAAACTGTAATTAATCAAAAATTAAGCTTAGGGTAGTCGACTGTCCAAACTATTCACTTGATTACAAGTTCGGATTGTTTTGGATGGGACCCAGTAGCTCAGAAGTTCAAAAACGCATACACTGCTCCTCAACGATCGAAACGTTTGGGTTTTGTTTCTACTCAACGAAAATCAACGTATTATGTATCAAAACGTTTGTTATGAAATGAACTACAACTCTATCATGGAAAAAGTTGAGTTCAGATTGTTTTGGATGGGACCCAGTAGCTTAGAAGTTCAAAAACGCATAGACACTACTCCTCAACGATCGAAATGCTTGGGTTTTGTTTCTACTCAACGAAAATCAACGTAAACGTTCGTTATGAAATGAACTACAACTCTATCATGGACAAAATTGGGTTCGAATTGTTTTGGACGGGACTCAGTAGCTCAGAAGTTCAAAAACGCATAGACACTGCTCCTCCACGATCGAAACGCTTGGGTTTTGTTTCTACTTAACGAAAATCAACGTATTATATATCAAAACGTTCGTTATAAAATGAACTACAACTCTATCAGGGACAAAGTTGGGTTCAGTTTGTTTTGGACGGGACCCAATAGCTCAAAAGGTCAAAAACGAATTTACACTACCTTGCAACTAACGAAATGCTCGGGTTTTGTTTCTACTCAACGAAAATCGACTTATTATATACCAATGGGTTCAGTAGGATGTAACCTACCTTTCTTCCGAAGATTAAGCTAAACCAGAGTGATTTGGATGGGCCTCGGTAGCGTCGAACGGACTGAACTTCTTCTTCTTCCTTAGTTTTCTTCTTCTTCTTCTTTCTTCTTTTATTCTCCTACCCAGCCATCTCTCTCGGTGAAGAAAAGAAAAAAATAGAAAAGAAGAAAGTAGTGGAAGATGATGATGATTAGATATCCCTCTCTCTCTGCCCAAAAATCTATCTCTCTCTCCTCTCTTTTCTTCTGCCGAAAGATTTAACAAGGGAAGAGTTAAATAAAATGGTGGTTTAGGTTGATAACCCCATGGGTAATGGAATGGTAGGAGTTTGAGTTATTAACCATGGGTTGGAGGAAGGTTTTCAGGGGTGGTGTTGGCTGCTCATTGGTTGGGCAAAAAGGCCTCCCAAATATGGCTAAGCAATGAAAGACATGAGGGAATGATGTATTAGATAATTGGAGGTGACAACTTGGTTGGCTTAGAATTCTAATTAGGAACATATAGTTAGGGTAACCGGATAGTGTAATGGGATTAAGACATCTAACTCACAAAAATAAATTTAATCATTTCTAGGTTTTATTAATAAAACTATTTCATAAAAAAAAAAGAGGCTAAAATCTGGGTCGTTACATTCTCTCTGTAAAGTTATCTAGTACAAACTGAAAAGTTTAGAACAAAGAGAATCATGTTTTGAAGAGTTCCGAAGTAGTTTGGAATATTCCCAGAAAAATTGGATTGTGTTTTTTTTTTCCTTCTCTTTTAACAGAAAACTCAACCCTTTTATATATTTAATCAAACTAATCACAACGAAGGGCTGTCTTAGCAAGGGAGTGAGCCTTCATTACAACATTTCTATAGACTTTAACAACTTTAACAAAAAGAAACTTAGCACATAATCGAGCAAAATCTAACAAGAGGAGCTGAAGCAATGGATGGGCTGCAACTCCGATCGCTTAACACTTTGAACAAAAACTAAACAATCCGTGCAAAAGATATCAAGCTTCACTATATGCTAGACTATCCATGGTTTTCGGGTAGTGAAGAAAACAAAAAACACAATATTAATGCACGGTATACATAAACTGATCAGAATACCGTAGATTCATATGCACTAAGTTTCATTCCCTTGGTGGAGGGCAAAATTGAAAACTCTCGTTGTCGTCCAATTCAATCTAGCTTAACGACCCCATTACTCAATTTTGTGCAAAACAAACATGGAGAGTGGACTAATAACCTATGCAACTATGAATCTCAATATCTGTCCTAATTAATGATAATCTTCCTTCATTATTAATCCCACCTTATCGGCCCGGCTATCACACCGCATTTAGTGTATGCTATATACATCTATAAGCTATAAAGTTCTTATGATGATGTTGAAGCTATAATTTTTCATGTGATTGCTTGGCTTTTGTAGTCATTTCATGTCAACCTTAACGCATTAAACGTGCTTGTATAACGCATACCCTACTTTAGTAATTGTACACAAATCCTATCCGATCAATTTTTGAAAAACAGTCAATTCTATTCACATAAATATCCGGAGGATAGTACAGATTTCATCACGAAAAACATAAATGAATTAAAACTATCAAAATTTAGACACGAGCACTCACTAGTAGGTTCAGTGACACCCCTGCCAAAGACAAACAAATAACTCGGTTGTTAGACTGAGAACCACTAATCGATTAGTAGATTTTCCGAAGGATAATAGCACAAACCCTAACAACGAGCCCAAGATGACAGAAAGCAAACCACAAACCAGATATCAAACAAAACAAACTGATAAACGGAATAAACAGGGCAAAACACTAACAAATGAGTCACACCGAGTCACATCAAAATGCTTCGAGTTTAAGTCGAGTCGCTGCACTTGGGGCGTTTTTCCTGCTCTGCCTACATCAATAATTCAGGAACACTCGATATTATCAAAATAAAACGCCACTGTTTGCGGAGAGGGAGAGAGAGAGAGAGAGAGAGAGAGAGAGGTTTGGGAGAGAATTATTTTACATTCCTAAATGGCGACGGAACAAGCGACGCCGTCGTCATCGGTGCTATACGGAGGAGGAGGAGAGAGAGGCGGCGGAGGCAAGTTCAGGAAACCACCGGCACGGAAGCCGCCGCCGACTCCGTATGACCGTCCGCAGTCGAATCGATCCCAAGTCTCCGACGGCGGCTGGTTGTCGAAGCTCGTGGATCCCGCTTACCGCCTCATCGCTGGCGGCGCAACCAGAATCCTACCTTCTATCTTCTCCAAATCATCTTTTTCCGCCGCCTCATCCTCTGAAGATCAAGGTGAGTCATATCTATGATAAATGTGTGCGTGTATTTCAATGCATTGCAAAGATTAGGGTTTTGGCTTCAGTGAACTGTGAAGTAGACCTTTTTTTTGTAATCCCTTGTATTGTGACTTCGATTTTCATAGTGGAAGCAATTGTTTTTTGATTGTTTGTCATAGGCATGTGTCATGCGTTTTCATAGTGTCTGTCCGGCTTACACGCACCTCGACCTATCCCTTAGACCCAATCCCACAGTCCACCGGCAGGGGAGTCCACAAAGCCCCGTAGGAACTGTTCACATAAGAGTTGAAGGAAAATAAACAATATTTGGTTGGAGGAAAACAACTTTATTAATCCTAATTTTGGATGCAAGAGGAGTGTAAATGTTGTCCTTGTAGAGACTGGGGATCCAAAGCCTCTGGATGATCATGTCACTGTACCCAAAGTTTTCTTTTCCACATGAATAGAAAACCTAATCAATGGAGCAATAACTTAACCTAGCCTTTCATGCTTCAATAGTGCTGATCCTGTATGTAAACGTGTGTACAGGTAAGTAGTGTTTATTGGGGAAGCCAATGCCTGAAAATGCACGACCCCACATAGAAAAGAACCCCTCCCCCCTTTCCTGCCTGGAAAAAAGAGGGGGAAACGTTTCAAGAGAAAGAAATGCTACATACACTTCCGGGTACACAACCGGGTCAAAAAACGTCCAAAATGACGTTGTTTTGGACCCAGGTCACCAGATTTCCAAAAAAAAAACCATTCCTCTTCCCTTCTTCCCAAATCAGAAGTGTTCAGAGAGAGAGAGAGAGAGGGAGCGAAGAAGATGACCACCACTGCCCGCCGCCTCCGCCGGTACCTACATAGACAAGGACGTCTCCCACTCCAGCGACCACCACCACGTCTGTAAGCCGACGAGATTCGGACCTCTAAAAAAAAAAACCCTAATTCGAAAAAAAAATTCACCTAATTCAAATTTTTTTTTTACCTCGTAACTCAAGATTGTCTTAGATATACAAGAGCTTGGTATGGATCCATCATTTCAGACATTTGGTCGTTGCTAGTTTGAGCATTTGATTTGCTGGAATGATACCACCAGTTTCGATTTTCAAACCAGCCCCATCGTTATCAGGTAACACATGAGTGGTCGCCGGTGGAGGCAGCGGACGTGGTGGTGGTCGCCGGCGTGGGAGACATACTTGTTTGTGTGGGGCGGCGGGTGGTCATCTTCTTCGCATCCTCTCTCTTTCTCTCTGAACACAAGGGAAGGGGAATGGTTTTTTTGGGGGAAAAAAAAATCGGCGACGTTTTTGATCCGGTTGTGTACCCGGAAGTGTATGTAGCATTTCGCATAAAGAAATAACTTTATGGTTCCAAATGTTGACTCATGATGCAATCACTATTTTCGAAAAAGGAAGACTACTCGGGCTCAGTTCTACTAATCAATTTGTCAATGAACCCTACTAAATTGAAGTAAATTCTGTGAATTTAGTATTCCTCTTGCACTAGTTAACTTATATACCATATCAATGCATTGGACGTAAGAAGTATAATATGGTTTGCAGGATTTTCTTTTTGGAGCATTGCTTGATACAAGATTTCCATATATAGTCCTGCACCAATGAAACTCATATACATTTTTAGATGTTTGAGGAAAGAAAATCATTTTAGATAGTTAAAAGTTAAAACACCGTTGAATAATCAAAGATAGAGAAGCTAGGAGTGGGAATTTTCCGCATGGTGATTGGATGTCAAGCACTCTCTTGGATGTTGCCTAGTAATCAGATAGTCATCTTACAAGAGATGGTTTATTCTGTCCTGATGTTTGATTTGTGCTATTTTTTAAGTGTTCGAATTTCTTCTCTCTGCGCATGAACAATGGTGGATAGGCGCCCTCTACTTATTATTATTTGAGGGAAGTAACGAGCAACTACTAGAAAAGGTAGCAATTCGTGAAAGAATGCATCGATGCTCTTTGAAGGCTTAATAACTGGTGTTATTGTTTCGCCTTAGTCGGTTAAAAAGGCTCTGCAAGCATGAATATAAAAGGATTTGGCGGAGAAGAAATAGGAATCTATCTACAAAGTTGAAAACTCAGTATGCATTTGCACACGTAAAGTATCCAAATCAAGTTAAACCAAGTCTTGTATCCTACTCACTTGTGGTTGGCTACATAAATCATTTTTGCCAACCGGTCTTAGTTGAATTTATTTTCATTAGGGAGTTGGCTGCTAGGCTACCAAACGCTCAACTCTCATTTTGCCGGGCTTTAGACTGGTTGTGTGAAAGTTAAGACTTCAAAATGAAACAGGTGGAGCTATTGAAGATTTGTTTTTTAAATACAAAATCTAGGGTTGTGTATCATCCTTGATCAAATAAATATTAAGGAGAGGTTTGGCCGAACTTTATTAGTGAACACTTTTCTTAAAATGTTCGTCTTGTATAAATTTTTTAAGGCTAGTCCAAAATGGCCTTAACTCTTAGGAGGTCCATGATAGTGGTTGATTATATTGACCACATCAAGTGATCAACAGATTGGAAGGTTAGTTTCATAATATTGCTTGGATGTGTCACATGTGAAGATGGATCATTGGTATTGGTGACGGCAGCAGTAGCGTTTAGTGAGATGGCCGTGGTGGCATCGCTGCCATTCTTTAGTAACGTTGATCTGAACCTTGTAAGGGTAACTGTGAGATCCGTGTCTCCATTTTTAATGCATCTTAAAGTATGTGGGTTGTTAAAGCAAATTTGGAAGAAAAAAATCCAGTAAGTTGAATAATCGTTTTTGCCTCAATTACTAATGAGGAGGTAAGTGCTAAACTTTTGGAAATTCAATTTGTGTCTTCACACTTATCAAGTGGGGATGCTTGTACGGAAATTTTAAGCAACTCACGTGGAGGTTTTTTTTAAAGCAAGACAGCTCCTGCTTGCATGCATCATTAGTCATGCTACTTTTGGACCCATATACAATATCATGACATAAATAACTGGAGGTTTTTTGATATTTTTTTTATTCCTCGATTTCTTCTGTAAATGGGTGGCATCCCCTTGATGCCTTTTGAATAAATTTTATTTTATATAAAAAAAAAAGACACAAATAATTGGGGGGAGGGGAAAAAAGAGTTCTCTCGTTCTTACAAGTTACGAGCTTGAGGTGATGGTTTACCTCAGATTTGGAGTTATTAATTTTGTGTTGAACATAACTTGGGTTTGGAATTCAAGGAAGGTAAATCTTGTTGAGGATTTTATCCTTAGCGGTTGGCATGAAATATTAAAACAAGTGTTGAAATATTGTTTCACGGACAGGCTTAGAAGCTTAAATGCTGAAATCAGTGCTTTAAGTCTATAAGATGTGAGACAAGCTTGTGAGGAAAGTTAGTTTATTTTCCAAACCAACTTGTCTTGGTGCTGACCTTGATATTCGAGAAGTTAAATCACGTTTTAGTTTGGATCGAGCGTATATACCTTATATAGGGCGGGGTGGGACAGTAACGCTTCTCCATTTCAGTGTACAGCAGCATGCATTGAAGTTGTCTTTGAAGTTGCATGCTAGGCGAATTTGATCAGCCAGCATACTTTTGCTACACACGCATGTTCTTCTACTCTTTCTCTACATGGTACTGACTTTGTAGAACTTATTTGCATCATTTGTTTGAGTATATATATTGCACTTTCCCTTCAATATGTTGGATAATATAAAGGTCTTGACTTTACATTGCTTTCGTGTTCTTTGAAATTAGATAGACAACAAAAGAATTTCAAGGTTATCTTTTAGCCAGTACTTTTTTGTTTTTGTTTTTGTGTGAAGTCACTTATTTTTCTTTTCTCCTAATTTTTTTCTGCAAAAAATAGATTAATCTGGCTTGTCTTCGGCTTTAGTTATTTACTTTTCTTCTTATGATTCATATATTTTTCTGAAACAGATAGTGGGGGCTCAGAGGTAGAAGAAACGGCCTGTGGCGGTAATGAAGGTTGCACTTTGGATGTGAGTTCATACCAATCCTCTTATAGTTGTGCTGTATTATGTCTTTCGAGTTCTAAATGCTGTCTACTAAAGGGATAAATTCTAAATGCTGAATTCCACGCACCATTAATATGACCGTTTCGGACAACTTGTGATATTTAATTGGAAGAAAGTTGTCTTTTGTTTCGGTTTGATTTCTTTCTCTTGCAGTTTAAACGTTCTGTTGGGTATTAGACTGGATTTGGTAGTATTTGAATTTGTTGGAAATGTATCTCTGCAGCTTGAAATATCCGAACCTGGAGGAATCAATTCCAATGAAAGAGCAGAAACATGGAAAGGAAGTTCTGACTGTGATCAGCTTGGACAGGATAAAACCAGCAATTTAACCGATGGTCCTGATTTCTCTAAAATTGAGCAGCTGGTAAAAGGAAGAAGGTTTTCTCGGTAAAGTTCTACTGTTGATTGAAAATCTTCTCTCATTTCTGACTAGCGTTTTACTGTTCTGGGTTATTTGTATTTGAGTTATCTATTTTCACAAACAAGCTTCAGTAATCCTTTTGCTCCCAGATGCAGTGGAGCTGAAGGGCACAACTTTATCCTTTATTTAGTGTAAATTATTGTATAGCAACAGTTTCATTTCTTTGCTGATGTGCATATATCTAAAATGAAGAAGCTTGTTTGTGATGTCCAAGGGAACAGGTTGCTTTCTTAGTGACCACCCCCACTAAGTCTGGAGTCTCTGGACAATTTAGTTCGTCAAGTTACTTTTAAACTATGAATACCATATTTATTTAGGCATTCTTGCTGCATAAAAATGCAAAAATAGCTTTTGACACCTTTTTGGAAATACTTTGAAAGACAACAAACACTGTGGAAAAGTACGTTTGAATGCTTGTCTGAACTTGCCATTACTATGCAGGGATGAGCTCAGTCATTTGACAGAGATATTAAATTCTAGGGTTGTGGATCTTTCTAATGTCGATTCAGAGGGGAAGAAACAAAGTATGGACATTAAAAGAGAAGGCAAAGAGGCTGTGCTGGCCCGTGAGAACTCTAGGATGTCTACAGGAGAAAAGCAAGAAGTTTTGGATGGAGCTAGAGTGGAAACCTCAACGCCTTTGCTCCCATTAGCTGTAAGTATATTCTTAAGGCAACCCTGTCCTCTGTCATTGATGCATTCCTGTTGAACTAGCTTAATGAAAATTCAGATTCATATAATTTTTCCAAGTCCCATATGTGCCACAAAACATTCTGCATTTCCATACTCGTTAAGTATATTAAGAAACTTCTATTGAATGTAATTGCTGTAGAATATGTGCAATGGACTCTCATACTTCAAAAACAGTCCCTCATGCTTCAAAAGTGCAGTGGAGAACAATTTACATCCATTCTATTTAAAGCTCGAATGGCAAAAATTCTGTTCGATTAGGTGTAACATGAAATTCAAGCTGCTGAATGATATTATCCAATACGACCTATGGACCTTTACCCATAATTTTCATTGCAAAAAAAATGAAACAATGGTAAAACCTGCTAGCATATATGTTATACATGCATTATATTCAATGGGTATTTTTCTCATTTTCCTTTTAGTTTCAGTAGCCAAGTGTCATGCCGTAGCCGAGTGTCATGCCCTGTAGTTCTCCAGAAGTGTTCCCATTTGACATGGATGAAAGAATGGAGTGTATAGATCAAGTTATCCAAAAAAATGTCCTACTTCAGATTCTCTGTTCCTCTTTTTTGGATGGGAAGGAGAGGGGAGGGGAAGTTTAGTTTAGACTTTAGACCACCTTTCAGTACTAAAGTAAGAAAAGCAAGGGCCTTGGAGGATGATCTTTCTTGCTCATTTTTTATATCATATTTTTATCTACTCAATAAAGACTCAAGCTTGAAGCCCATATTAAACACTTATGGTAAAACTGCTATCAAACTCTCCATGTGAAAGGGGAACAATTCCTCACCATAGTTGATGAAGTAATAAATATATAGGTTCAAAGAGAACTTTTCAAATGTTAGAAGTCACTTAAAGAAGCTTAAGATGGGGCAGTTATTGACTTCCAGAAAAATTAGAGCGGAATAGTTGGGCAAAGTCCAAGAGCGCAAAGAATAAGGGGGCAAGTCAAGAAACGTCTAGCTGGCTGGATCAATAGCTGAGCGAGGACCTTGAATGGAGATTGTGATTGTATATAGTCATGCTCTGGAGCCTTGTCCACAATTTGAAAGCTGATCAAACTGATAAAGAAGATTCGTCCAGTCCTTGTGCCACGTTTTAAATTTAGTATGTCCATGCTGCCCAGTGCCCATTAATGGTCCTTTTGTTTCTTAGAAGGCTCAAATATTTTAGAATTGAGCCATTCACAAGGTCTTATGGGGTACTGGAGTCAATGAGAGCCCCTGGATTAACCACAGGTGCCTGGTTCAGTTGATATCTGGAGTCACCAGTGAGAACATTCCAATGATACTAAAGAAAGAGAGAGTCTATCCTAATGCATTACACAGGTCAAATTACTATTTCACTCAATCATTCCATGAGCTTCTAATTTTTGTTGATAAGTGTTCAATATTTTGTGATACTTAGAATCCATGGGAATTGAATTTGTAAATGCTTTAGATCCATCTTAAATGGGCAAAGAGGCAAAAGAATCTTATGGAAATGTTGAGAAAACTGATAGCTACTTTACTCCTTGCATTGAACTTTCATTTTGTCTGTGCATGTACTTGTAAAATATGACAGTCTTGTGAAATTTGCAGGCCAAAGAAGCTGTTGGTGCTTCACCTGTTGATATCGCAAGAGCTTATATGAGAACTCGAGTATCAGAAGTAGGCACTGCTTCTAGGACGATAATCTCAGAAGAAGAAAGAAGTTTACAGCAAAGTGATGGATTTGCATCACCGTTGATGCCATCACGTTCACCCAAGTCGTCCGTGTGTTGGCCGGGTGCCATGGTACAAGATCAACACGATTATTCAACCCCGCAAAGTAGCAGATATGGGCTTCATCACTTCCAACGGACCCCGTATTCCAGGACTATGTATTCAAAATCCAAACCCGAGGTATTTGGAACTTCATGATTTCTGTGCTATGGTGGGGTAATATATGCTCAATATATAGTTATTAGTGTCTTGTTGCATAGTTGTAATATTTTCTTCTTCTTTTCATGATGTTAGCTGACTCGGTCACCAGCTGACAAGAAAAGGTATCCGAACACTCTGTCAACTCCACGGCTGCAACCTCAAACTACTATCTTTGGAAAGGTATATCTGAAATTTTTGGTCTTCATTTTCTCATTCCACGATGCTTCTTCATGTTTTTCCAATTTGTCTTTTATTTTGGAAATTTGGCTATTAATTAATTCTTCACCACCCATTTGATATTAAATGAAGTATTACTGGTAGGCGTTGGAACTTCCACATACTCCTTTCCTTGAAATTTGCTTATTTGTCAGCCCATTCGCCTTCAAAAGATTGATTTGGAAAGCTGTGGGTTCAAAATATTTTTTCGGTTCGATTTTTGGCTGAATTTACTCCTATTGATCTATGTTGTACTTTTCTCTTATTTTAAAGACCAGTACAAATATACTTTCTACATCCTATTTCACGAGGCATTTTGAGAGAGTTTCAACATTTTTAGGGTGCCAGAAATTAACGCATTGGAATTCAAATTTAATAGCCCTAAATTCAAAAATACCCTTTTTATTTCTCAGCTGTTGACATATAAGAACTCATAAGAGATTTCATTGGAAAACTAAATATTTTTTACACTCGAGGGGACTTCTCCCAAATGGAAAGGAGGATTAACAATTTGATCCGGATGAATTAATTTCAATCGTTTAGGATTCTTGCTGAAGCTGGAAAAATACCAAAAATAATGCTGGTGCTGCTTTGTGTCAACTGTCAAGTGGTGGTCATTTCTCGCCCGTCTGGAGATTGTTCGCTTCTAGAAAGAAGAACTGTTTGACCTGTTTGAAGGCATGCCATGTTGAGTCTTGTTTGATGGGTGTTAGATTTTCCTGTATAGTTTGTGAACTGTTGTTATTTTCCAAATATTTCCTTGTATGTTTTTGTCCTACTCTACAATCTAACATAATCATGAATCCACTAGCAGTGGTGTGTTTCTGAATGGTTATAATTGGTCAAATATCCAATTTTTATGTAGAATTAAACCTGAATCAGATCATTTGCCTACTGATTTGATGACAACCAACTACTATCAATGTCTAAGTACGACTACATTTTTCATAATGATGTGATAGAAGTGGAAGGATTTGGGAAAAAAAGTAATGACCCAGTTTTTTGTTTGCTACTGAAGTGCGAAATATAGTTGCTCATTTTCTATAAAGAGAGCAGACAATACCCATTGATAGATGGTTTTTGGAATTAGAGCGTTTGCAGTAGGAATTAAGTGTCTTAACAAAATTTTATAGGACATAATGGTCTTTGGAATGGAAAACTTTTATACTTGCCCCAACTTTAAATAGCGATGAAACTGAGTCATTAGGACCCATTTGTTGTTCAAGTACTAGAAATCGGGACTTGTGAAACATTTTGAGTAAGTCTTTGCAACAGGCTTGTTTCTGTTCGAACGGTCTAGCATCCATCTTTTATTCATCCTACCAACGTCTGACATATGAATTGATTGCTGTGCTACCTGTGCTTGTATGTCAAAGGATTATGCACTTAATGATGCCAATGTATCGGTGGGACCTATTCGTCGTGCACAGCGTAAGTTTGTTTCAGAAGCAAGACCTAGAGGATCTGGTTCTTTTCGTTTTCCTCAAGGTGACCCATTGCAACTGGGAAATTCTACCCTTTCTAACGGGTTCTTGCCTGCTGTAAAGAAGAATTTGGAAGTTGGACCCACAAGCACACATTCAGAGTTTCAGTCTGTAGACAACATGAGGAAAACTTCCGACGTGGGCATCCCAGCTCTCCAGTCTTCTAACCCTGCTGTTAGAGCAATATTGGAGCACCTTGATAGAAACAAGCCCACACCGAAAGAGAAGTCAGCTGAGTTGCAGCTAGCCACTGAATGGAAGAAATCTTCTTCTTCTAAAGAAACTGATGCGATGCTAAAAGAAGGTACCCGTTTGCCACGTTTAGAAGGATTTGATATTCATAATGTTGGAAGCTTTGTTGAGAAGGGATTTTTCGCTCAAGAAAATGCCAGAGAGAACTCAAATTTTAAAGTAAAACCTGCGGAGAGAAGTACAAGTCAATCAGCTGATGGAAATAAAGATATTGGGACTTCTAGCATTCTCAATGAAAGCAACGGTCCTCAAATGAAGTGCTCCAGTGAGGTAATTTATTTCTTTCTGAAAGCAACTGTTCAGGTAAAAGTGAACCAGTATTGTCAGTCACCATTAGGTAGTTAATTGATGTGAGCGTGATAGCAATTGGCACATTATGACGTGCTGTAACCGCCTATAAGTTGCCCCATGGATGTCGATAATTGCATCGATTGCTCTGATTATATGCATATTGAGTGTGCGAATTGTCAATGAAGTTTGTGATAGCGTGGCTCTGGGAAGCTTTGGTTCTTTCAAATTCAGGATTTGTATACATAAGCATCTATTTTACATGTTAGCTATAGTTTGTATATGTCAGTTTGTCTTTTTTGTTCCCTGTAAATTGCATGGTTCCTTGGTAACTGCTGGTTTAATGATGCAAACCACAAGACCATAGAAAATGAATCTGCTAATGGACGTTACAGATTCAGTCAAGAAAGAAGAAAGTCAAGAAATCAGTCATCTCAAGGTTGCGATTAGTTGCTCTACTGTTTTCTACAACAGTTTTCATTGAAACTTTGTTCCTGGCTGCTTTGTTAGTTGCTTATACCACACAGGATACATTGTTTTTTGCCTAAATTCGTGAACTACATTCTCTATCTACATTTTGCCTTCCTGTATTCATGCTCATGTGGTGGTGGTTTTTGTAGCTGTAAGAAAATAATTTACACATTGGATGCGTATGGCTGATGTAAAATTAACTTCTGAAGTAATTTTTGCTACTTGTAACAGGAGTGATGCATACTAAACTTGCAAAATAAACTTTGGGAAAGAAGTTTGTATTGAACACTTGTAGACATATGCCTGAATCAATATCGTAATTCATAATGGTACTCTTGCTGATTGTATGATCTTGTTCTTTTATCCTTTTCTCTCTCCTAAATGAGTTGGATACATCAGTGCTACTAAGGAATTATACTTCAAAAGGACAAAAATTTAATATTGGATACGTATGGATATGCCTGAAATTGAATCACTGTCATAAAGATACTTGAGCTCATTATATGGTCTTATTATTGGATCCTTTTTTTTCTCTCTCCTAAATGATCGGGATTCATCAAGTACTTAACTTCGAACTTCTCAACTCAGACCTACTATCCTTCCATTGCAGAATACTTCCTTCAAGTTCAAAAACAGCGTAGAGCAGAAAGGAAAGAATCAACTTTGGCCTATCCACAATCAAAATGAAAGGCAGGGAAAGTCCAGTACTGTCCCCAACTTTGCTGGATCTGAGTTTCTAAAAAAGCCTCCAGTTCACTCTTCGGGTTCAAAGCCAAACCTAGCCTCTCTTTCTGTCAGTAAGCCTAACTTTGGGTTCACGTTCCCAGTTTCCACATCTTCTGGTGTTCTCCCAGAGCCACCTACACCGTCTATCATGCCGTCTACTTTAACCAGTAGCCCGCCTCAGCTGAAGGATGAGCCTGCAATTCCATCTTACAGTTTTGGAACAAAGACGTCGACACCACCTCTTGTTTTCTCTTTCGCTTCTACAAGCAATTCATCTGTACAAGATAACGGCGCGGCAGATATTAAGTTCAGCTTTGGATCTGATGGGAAGAATAGAGTATCTTTCAGGTGACGGGAAGAATAGAGTATCTTTCAGGTGAGTTGAAAAAGATGCAATTTGTTATTAACGTTTATTGCACTAGCATGTTAAATGTCTTTTTTCCTTACTGTTGCACCATTCTTGGAAACCTGATGAGCTACAGAATGCAGTAAAATAACTAAGCACTGATGAAATCAGCGAGGTGGTCTATGATGATTCATGTGTTTGTTTTCCTCTAATTAGTACACCTTTACGTATATTTTACCCATCTTTCCATCGTGGGCGGCATTGAGCTTTTTTGGAATGGCTGTGGCCTGTGGTCTCTAATGTTATGGTCTATGGAACTATGTTAATTGATGTAAGTCCATTATTTGAAGAAGATGATTTTGTCCATTCATGTAACGAGGGTGAACAATTTTCCTTGGATGCAGGTCCATTAGTTGAAGATGTTTCTGTTTACCCTCATCCAAAGAGGGTCAACGATACCCGCTCTCTCACTAACATGTAAGCCCATGCCCACTAGAAAGTGCAGTTGATTATATGGATCTCACACGCTCTCTACAAACGAGAGCGCGATTATGTCACCTCTGGTGGACTGCATGGAAGCGGAGCAGAAAGAAAAGAAGGGTATATTGGAGAAGATCAAAGGGGGCAGTTATGGTTCACTAACAAGATTTGGACTCGTGATTTGAATGAGAATGAAAATTTTGATTCTCTTGGAAAGGTTTGATTTCTTTAACTAACTTTTCTGGGATTCATAACTGGGGCTGTAGTGACTGTTTTAGTGATCCCGAAGTACCGCAACTTGATGCTCCATACATTTCATGACCATACCATATGAGATACTTGATTCTGTGGCTCAGATAAATGTATGATTGAGGACAGTTTTGGCACACCACGCGGTGCTGCTGCAGACCACCTAATAATTTTTCCTGGGCCTGCAGAGTTTAAGGCCCATAACCTCGGGTTGTTGGATATAGGCCCTGATGGGTAGAAGAAATCAAAGTTGAAATCTACCAGTAACAGATTGGGGTATTTTTGGTCTTAATACTTTTTGTTTTCTAATCAAGTCTCTTCTATGACGAGGCCCCTTGAAAGTCCCAATTATTTGTATTAGGTCCTTGAAGGTAAAACATGTAATTGGTCCAATAATATGGGCCATTAAACGAGGCTCGGATATTTTTGCATCAAACTAGATACTCCCTCTGTCTCAAATTTCTTGTCCGTTTTTGTGGCATGCATGCTATTTTTAAATTGCTTATATCTTTTGATATAATGTTTTTTTTTTTAATATACTTTTGGAAACTTTGTTTAATAGATTAATCAATATCTATCAAATAAAATATATGTTTCATATTTAGAACCTTATATATTCGAAAAATATAAACAATTTTTTGAGGTGTTTGGCATATTAAAAATGGACAAGAAATTTGGGACATAATGAGTATATTTCTAAGAACAAGTGTAATTTACTGAGCTGAGGCTAGAATGTTCCTATTTACGCTATAGGAGGGCTGTTCCATTAAGCTTTTCGTATTCACGCTACATGAGATACTCTGTTTCACTATTGGTTGGTTTGTTGGGCTTTTCTGTTGATGTATGTGGAATGAATGATCTGTCTCGAAAAGCGTGAAAACTGAAAAGCCAAGAAAGTCCAAAAATCCCCTTGAAGAAGTTAACAAATCCACACCTTGAAGAAGTTCTAAACCCTGACAAAAGGCATTTTGAATGAAAAATCTGACTAAACTTGCTTTCATTTGTACTTTGTGTATCTCATGGTTTGACAGTTCTAAAAATTCTCTTTAATAGGAAGATACTGCATTTTAGTGCGTAAAATTCTACAATATCGTTCCATCCAATTAAAAAAAATTGGGATATTTTGACTGGTGAAAATAAATTCAAAAAAATATATCCGGAAAGGCATTATTTTTATTCAAATAAAGGAATTAATAAAGCGACGTTATACTACTTCCCGTGTAAACAATTATTGGTCTTTTTGGGTTGCCAACTTTTGAATTAAACAACAATGCAAATGACGATGACTTTGTTTGGTTAGATAATTTAGTTTAGTTTAGTTTGATGATGTCAGTGTAATGAGTGGAGAGAGATAGAGAATATGTTTTTAGAATTTTCTACGCGGTTTAAAAGATCTCAATTAGAAGCTTTGAACGGTGTAAAAAAAATTGAAGAATTATTCACGAGAATATGTTTTTTGTTATTCGACAGTTGGAACCGCTACTGAAAAAGATGAGGAATTGGGTAAGTACTTTAACCAATAATTCTGACGAATTTTGGTTTTCTGGAAAGCAGCACAACTTTTTTTGGTTTGATGCTGCTGGGATCCGAAAACAACAGTACTTGACTTGAGAAAAACTTGTATGCCCGAAGGGGTACCGCCATGCGGTACATGTCGGCGCGCATCCGAGCCGTCCAAACATCTTTCGGACGGCCCAGATTTTTTTGGGGTAAATTTGCCTCCAAAATTTACAAAAATACTACCCTTAAATTTGGGCCGTCTAAAACATATTTGAGCGGCTCGAATGCGCTTACAAGTACTACGTCGCGGTACCTGTTCGGCATACAAGTTTTCCTCACTTGACTCGGCTTCAAATAGAGGTGGTTCATAAGTAAAAGGCTCTCTCTTTCTTTTCTTCTCTTTTTTGAACAGATACAACTCTTTAAATTTTCTTTTAACATCAAAAAATCATTCTACAAAGGGGCAATAATAGAAATAGAGAGAAAGATGGACAAACTCCAACTGGAAAACAATGAGCACAAATGGAAACCCTAAAAACCCTCCATGGGCACAGCCCCGAAAGGGAAATTCCTGAAAGGGAAGAAAAAAACCTTCAACGGAAGAACCTCAGCTTTAGACAATGTCGTTGGAAGCGCCGCGCCGAATCTGATGACTTATTTGTCGCAGGAGCAATGGCGAGTCACTCTTGCTAGTTGCTACACATCTTCGCCAGATCGGACCCCTAAGACCGGAGCCAATAGAGGGGCACTGCTGTCCCTAGCAAGGGACAGCACCTGCTGTCCCTAGCAAGGGACAGCAGTGCCCCTCTGTCCGACCGGAGCGGGGCCGAGAGGGAGATGGGCGGAAGCACAAAACAAAATGAAGTTACAAATACAAAAGATGTACTTACAACTTACAACAAGCATAAAAGAAGCTCAAAACAAAATGAAACCAATAAGTCAGGCAAAGCATCCATTATTCAGGTCATTCATAGTAAAATGAATAAGTTATACAGTATCTGCTTCAGAGTGGATCCATATTTTCAGGTAGTCCGGCCTTTTTCCGTGGCAACATTTTGTAAAATGCGCAATTTCCACTGAATTCACTTTTTTTTTTTTGAACTGGACACTGAATTCACTTTAATCACGGATTTTTTCTCCCTGGAAATAGGGAAAATTTTGTGTGCTAGATGGGTACCGCTACGTGGTACCTGTCGGCGTTTTGGGGGACTTTGGGGGGTGCTGCACAGCCGCACGGTGCGGCTGCGCCGGCCACATACCGGCGATCCGAGACGTTCACCGGATAGCCCTCGTCGAGTACTATAAGTGTACCAAAAATCAACTTGATCGGATATCGTTAAGTACCTAATCGGAACACAAATAGATTGAAAAAAATGGGTTTATTGATTTGGATCCAGTGTTTATGTACATTTGTGTTCCATTTCATTTCAATCTATTTGTGTTCCGATTAGACACTTAACGATATCTGGCCAAGTTGATTTTTCAAACACCTATAGTACTCAACAAGAGGTATCCGGTGAACGTCTCGGATCGTCGAAAAGTGGCCGGCGCGGCCGCGCCGTACGTGCACAGCACTTGGCTGTGCAGCACCCCCCAGCTTCCGCGTTTTGGACAATCCAGATTTGTTAGAGTAAATTTCCCCCCAAAATTTACAAAATTGCCACCCTTAAATTTGGGCTGTCCAAAAAATGTTTGGACGACTTGGATGTGTCGACAGGTGCCACGTGGTGGTACTCGTCCAGCACACAAAATTTTCTTTCCCCGCAAATAAGATCACCCTTGTATCTATTTCTAAAATACTCTCCCCCCTTTCCCCAACATGGCAATGGTAAGATTCTCTAATGAGCAAAAGTTTTGATCACACATTCATTTGTCAGTACTTATTCTTGAATTTAGCTTAGGTCCATCACACAGAACATGATGCCTTTGGAATCCATTTTCCTCAAAATTGTTCTCGATCTCTCGAGTGAAAATTCGACTTATGTGAGAACTTATCCCTTCAGCCAGCTAAACACCTCCTTTATATGGTCAACCCCTTCATATACCTATCAGGATGACGAGATTCCGTTGTCTTTGTGGAGTTCAATTTTGTTCACCCAATTGTCAAGTCGGTTGGTCAAGGCAAAGTATGGACTGAGTTTAATTGCTTATTCTTTTTAGACAACTTGTTTTAGGTGATAGCCAACTTTTTCTTTATAGTTTTTGGTCGTTTGGACTTTTCGAGATTATCGATATGAATAAGAAAAGTACAAAAATATAGACCTAACTTTAAAAGAATTAGAAAAACAAAATGATTTCAATAGCATATTACTCATTCATTTTGTAGTTCGTTGAGTATGTTACATGTTAGAAACACCATATTGATCGAACATCATTACTTCCGTGAATAAAATACATTAGTCCTCAAGAAATTTAATACAGTATATCTTAATCTGTGGGGGTTGTTGATGTTCGATAAGTGTGAATTTCAATGAGATGAACAACTCGCGAGCCAAGTGGAGAGATTGCAGATGATGTGATGTAAGAGCAAGAAGAACAATCTTACACAGAAACATATGCAAGCAATGGACCACCAAAACCATGGTCCGGACCACCAATGCTGCGAGCTTGTTTTTGCTTTCTCTTTGCTGGTCCGGACCACCAAACCCATGGTCCGAAACACCGATGTTGCGACCGCCCAAAAAAAAATGCTTCCAAATGCAAAATTTGGCTTCACACTCAACATGTGACTCATAGGATCTGAGTGGGGTGACTCAAGTGGAAAAGTGCTACTGGTGTACTATGTGACAAGCAGGTACCCACAAAATTGAAGGGAAAATTCTATAGAATTGTGATAAGGCCAGCGGTACTTTACTGGACAAAATGTTGGTCTGTTAAGGAACAATAGGTGAGTAAGATGAGTGTAGCGGAAATGAGAATATTGAGGTGAATGTGTGGTAAGACTAGATGAGACATGATTAGAAATTAATTGGTTCGTGAGATGGTAGGTGTAGTACTTATAGAGGAGAAGTTGAAGGAAAATAAGCTAAGGTGGTTTGGGTATGTTTACCGTAGATCTGTAGACGCATTAGTTAAGAGAGCGAATATGATAACGCTGGGGGGGGGGGGGGGGGGGGAACAAGTAGCCCTTCACAGAGCTCATTGGAGAAAAAAAGATTCATTTAGCCAACCCCAAGTAATTGGAACATATGGCTCGGTTTGGTTTGGTTTGGTTATGAACAACTCGCGAGCCAAGCAAAATAAAAAAATTTCAATCAATATTGAGGGCCTGACAACAAGGGTTTGTCTCTGTCCTAATCACAGCATGCCCCTATTGTTCAGGTTTAATTTTGTTCACCCACCTTTAAAAGTGGATGGACATTACCAATCAAAACGTGGTCATCTCCATGGTCTCATAAAGAAAGTTACAAGTGCAACTATAAACTTGATAAGAAATCTATGGCTGCGCTGATGGGTAAGATGAAGCAAACAGTTTTAATACTCACGCTATCCCATTTTAATTGCTTCCTACGAATATTCGTGACGTTTTCAAACGTCTATATCTTTTTATTTACAATGTTTTTTAAGTTTTTAAAATTTTTGTCATATAGAATTAATTGAGATCTATCAAATAAGATTCATATTGCATATAAAAATACATTATAGATTGAAATCTTTAACAATTAAAAAAAGTCATGCATAATCGTAGGGAGCAATTAAAATGGGACGGAGGGAGTAATACTAATACTCCATCCGTCCGTATTTTTAGTCCATTTTAGGATTTTCAATTTTTTTAAAGAACATCTTGATTGCTTTGTACAATTATTGTTTTTCTAATTTTATCCTTCAATCATGATTGATTTGTTAATTAAATATTGAAGACGGGTAAAAAGAGTAAAATTGACAGAATTTTCTCATGGACTTTATGTGTAGACCAACAAATATGAATGGGGGGAGAGTATGTTTTGCCATCTTATAATTTTCGAGCATAGTTATAAATGTACGATGAAACTGATTAGTTGCGATCGTTTAATGGGCCAGAATGCCCAAATTCAAACTAATTGGAGGATCGCAAACTGGATGGATCCTCTACCGGACACAACAGAGAGAGACTCCCAAGAGTTAGGGGGTGTTCCACTAACTCAATTTTTTGAATAAATTAGTTTTTCACGATTTTTTATGTGATGTGTTGTAAGAGAATGACCTGTATCGGTGTTTGGAAAAAATAGTTTTTTGTTAGTGGAACACCACCTTAGTAGTATTCTGGTTCGTAGGTGAGTTTGTTCTTTATACAATTGACGAGTGTCAAATTGTTGGAATCAAGTTGCAAAAAAGTGTAATTTTTTATAAATCTTCTGATCTCGGTGTGAATAATATGTCTTTGACCGAATGGAAGAAATGATTACACAAGGTACTCATAAGCTAACCCGGATATCCATTACCATAGAAGAAAAAAAGTGGGAGAGATTCCAAAAAAGAAGGTGGGGATAGGGATGTCAGAATGGGGTTAGTCAGGGATGACAAGACATGAAATGAAATGAATGCCCTCTTAAAAACTTCAAACAGACATGAATTTGACATTTCAGATTCTGCCCCACAGCCTTCACAGCCGTTCTTCTCTCTCCCCCAAAACCCCCTAGGGCCAGTACTGTTCTTTCATTTTCTCAGAATACAAAACTACAGTACTATTTCTTGCAAAAAAAAAAAAAACGGTAAAACAACTTGCACAGATGACTGTGCACAGACCGTGCATAGATGGGTCTCGGGGACCCATTTTTGGGTTCCACACGAACGATCTGAGCGGGTTCCACACGAACGATCTGAGCCGTTCAATCATCTTAGAATAATTTTTTGAGGGGCCCCGCGAGAAATCAGCTCCATCAGACTTGTGTAAGTGGTTGATAAAAAAATCCCCCGTTTCATTCAAAGTCCCTCGGAAAATTATTCTAAGATGATTGAACGGCTTAGATCGTTCGTGTGGAACCCAAAAATGGATCCCCGAGACCCATCTGTGCACGGTCTGTGCAAGCCATCTGTGCACGTAGAAGAGTTAAAAAAAAAAAACAGTACGCCAGATTGTATATATATAAAATAATCTAGCAATAAGGGCAATATAATACCCACATATACAGATCCCAAAGACATTCTATCATGTATAGTATATGTAATTGTTTTCTTACAAATCCCGATGACCTTCAATCAGTCATTGTTGTACAGCTTTCTGTTATCTATTGAATGCAGCATCTGTGCAAAAACTTTAATGTGCAAAACTTCTTTTTATAATACAGCGTGTCCCAGACCAGCTTGCATATATACGTCTTGGATTAATCCCTATAGTCAGTTGTTTCACACGCTTATGTATGTATGTGAAATAACCTCAAGATTTGTTGGCGTTTGGCAATGAGAATTGAACTTCAATATATAACTGGTAAATGTGTGTGTATGTATGGAGAGTTAACCAAGTTACTGTTTACATCTTGCTGAGGGGAATTCAATTGTTCTTGTTCACATTGTTTTTTTTTTGGGGTAATTATTGTTCATATTGTTAAGTATAACAATTTCTTTCAGAAAATGAAAAACAAACAACATTGTTAAGTATATGTGCAACAATGGAAACAAATAGACTAGACCCGGACCTGGGGTTGTTGCTATATAGCCCCGGCACAACAGGTGGTGTGCACATCCGGGTCGTTCGTTGCTCGGATAAACGGTCCAAATTTCACCTCGGCACCTTTGCATTTGAACCGTTCGTAAATATTTACCCTCTACTATGTTATTTGCTTAATTACAGTATATAACCCAAGCAATGAATCTTTATCAGCAAACTTTCACCTGATATTTTTTGCCAGTCTCAACTTATTAGAAAATCCTTTTCTGTATGTATGTGTTGTTTGTTCTCTTTTTTTGCACACAAGGGTGCTTTTACATTTCATGTCTGTCTATGTTTATGAAACGTCAAGTCAGTCTTATATAGTTATAGATACACATATATGATGTGGACCACATAAATTAACCTTTTGTAAGGGTCCAATAATACCAAAAAGTTTGAAGCAATTGATGCTTGTTCTTAGTGGTACCCTTGTTGCAAAGATTGGATGCCAGGAAATCACAAAATGGTGGTCCATAAAAGTCTTTTTAGCAAAGAAAAGATCATGGTTTATTGGGTTGTAGTCTATGCGATCGACAGAAATAATCTTTTTCCTATGCTTTATTCACTTTCTATGGTTCAATAATTGGGCATAAAAATCAATGGAGAATTCAGAGTAAATCTTGTACAGTATGTGGAGACCGCACCCGAAACGAATGTGAACCACTGATTGATTTACATGTGTATCCCTTTTTTCATCACTTTGATTTGCAAATGTACACAAATATATGTATATCTATTTACTAATTACTATAGAGAAGGCTGCGGGCCAGACGTATTGATAACTAAGTTGCTCCCGGAAGCGGGGTGCTGGTAAGCACATCCGAGCTGTCCATCCCATTAAGGCCTAAAGGTGGTGTGTTGGATTCTCGCAAACAAGCAGCCTATTCATACAATCGTTCTCCTTTTTGTAATTGTTTATTATACAAAATGTCTACTTTTATTGCCGATAGGAAAACCAAGATACTAACATAGTAACATTGTATACATGATACATATATATGGGCATTCTTTCTTTCTGGTCACCCAAAAAAAAAAAAAATTATAATGAAGATCAACCTGAAATCACTGCCAAAAAAAAAAAAAAAAAAAATCATTGAGTGAGTTTCAAAGAATACACAAGATTCTTCTATTGCCGTCACTCAATCGCAAAATCTCAACATGCGTTTTGATTTTTATTAAAAATGGAAAAAGCACAAAACAAAACCGACACATAAACAAGAAACAACAAAATTAGAAAAACCCTAATGGTTGAAGCCTCTATAAAAAATAAAAAAAAAATCCCACCCAAAAATCACCACAACTCCAAAATTGTATCGGAACAACCCACATCCGTCGCCACTGCTGCGGCCTGCCTCTTTTGAAACCACAACAGCCTCTCCTCAGTACTTGCTACCATGACTACACCTAAGCTTATTCCATCACCAACTCCTCACCAGTCACCACGGCCCTGAGACAGTGGCGTAGCCAGGAATTAACGATAGTGGGACACCTTTTAAACGTACTTCAGCAAAAAAATGTTAATAAGTGATGTCAACAATCAACATAATTAAAGATTGTTTGTGCTAAAGATATTAAAAAAGCATACTGTATTTACTAATAAATATAATAATTAATTCCATATATTATGAAAACAAATCAATTGTTTTAATTGTCTCAGCGGTTAAGTCTAAGAGCAATTAGATACACAGCAACTAAAATGTCAATATTCAACATTCTCGATCCAATTCTATAATTTTCTTTTAAACTTTATCCCTAAACCTGTCAAATTCGTCTTTAGTTGTAAGTTCTATCGACAAAGACAAGAAACAAGACATCTCATTAGACATCTCATGAGAAAAAAATTTAAAGTAAATAATTCAAAAAATTTAATGCATATAATCCATCGTTTTTTTTTTGTCATTCGTCATTTCTAACCTATTACTCGTACATTGGGGGAAGGGGGAATGAGACTCGATCCCAAGATGCAGTGTGGGGCATCCAAAAGCTCTACCACATGAGCTAGCTACCACTTGCGCATATAATCCATGGTTTAGCCACTTATGAATTTGGATATTATGCATTGCAGAGTTTTGAAATGATAGTGGTGGCTATTTTTTTGCATTAGACATCTCATTTTGCCAATGTGGTGAATTTTTTTGTAATATTTGAGATGAAAAGTTGAGAATGAAATAATATACAAAATCTATTAAAATGTTTATCCAAAGAAAAATTTAAGAAAACAATTTATAAGAAAAAATACAAAATCTGAAAAAAAGAGAGAGCAGAAATTCAGTACAGGGCCCGTGCTCACACTGGACCTCAAGCGGCTCCACCACTACCATGAGCATAGACCCTTTATTAAAAACTAGAAGGTTGGACCAATGGTATATATGGCTTCAATTGCAAAACTTAGCCCGAATGACATGTCAATTTAGGTGCTAGAAAGTGGTTGATAAAAAGAAAAAAGGAACACGTACATTGAAGTACTTCTGATAAGACCCTTGAGGATGCTTACAGGATGCTTATACATGAAAATATCACGGTAGATATGCATGGAAGAGCCTCGTTTGGCAGCATCAATTCCATCTCTAATGGACATGACCCTTCAATGGACAAGTAGGCGATGCCAATTTGCTAATTTTCAGACCCATGCCCAAATGTGCTTGGAATTTATTATAATGGTTAGAGCAAGTGCACCAATGGATAGCAAAAAAATGCTCTTCAACAACAACAGTGTCAAAATCCATTTTACCTTGCCACTTTTTCCTCTCAAACTCGACCAACACCTTCTAAATTTACCTATCCCCCTATTAAAATAAAATTATTTTAATAGTATTTTAATATAGAATGAAAACTGGAAGAAAAGAAAGGATGCGGAGGAGAGAGGTACAAAAGATACAGTAAAATATTCAATCCCTTGTGAACAGTAGCTAGCTAGATGTACCGAGCCTCTCTGACAAAATGTATTTTGCCTTTTGGTTTGGCGAGTCTGGTGCAAGCACTTTTTTGTAAAAGTACTCTTTATTATTGCTAAAAATGAGATATACATGGTCTGGTGCACTTGCTCGTAGGTTTCTTCTTGCAATTAATATGTCATATTCTTATATATATATACACCGGTGATCCAGTCAAGGATCCCGGATTGAAGGTTTTTGGGTGTTTTGAAGGTTTTAAAAGATGTTTTTGCATGATTCGAGCCGTCCAATGTGTTCAAAAGATGATTTCCAAGGTTCACGCGGGAAATCTGCAAAAAAAAATTACTGGGAAGGGCTTGATTCAAGCAGTTTTTCGCAAAAATTGTATATTTACAGTTTTGCGAAAAACTGTTTGGATCAAGCCCTTCCCGGTATTTTTTTTTAATGATTTCCCGCGTGGACCCTTGAAAACACCTTTTGAACACATTGGACGGTTCGGATCATGAAAATTTGATCTGGAACTATGAGTTCCGGACTTAGGGATCCCGGACTAGATCTGGACTCATATATATATACGGAAATCTTCTTATCCACACTCCCGGAAATAATAAAAAAATGGGTTTTTTTTGTGTTGCAAATTATTTTTGGAAAATCCGATCCGTCCAATGTGTTCAGAAGGTGTTTTCAATGGTCCTCGTGGAAAATCTTCAAAAAAAAAATACTAGGAAGGGTTGATCCAAGCAGTTTTCGCAAAAATCCCGGTATTTTTTTTTTTTTGAAGATTTTCCGCGAAGACCCTTGAAAACACCTTCTGAACACATTGGACGGATCGGATCGTCAAAAATTTTTTTGGATCAAAAGTCCGGAAATCAATAGTCCGGATAAGAAGTGGAACATATATATATGTATTTGACATCGTTTTCATTTCTTAAGTTCGCTTATAGTTTCTACGAATCTTTGATATATATTTTTTTCTCTTTAGTGAATTTTTAAATTTTTTTTAGTTTCGTTTTCCTTCTAGTGTACATCTATATATCTTAAAAGTAAAAGAAAAATTATTTCCAGAAATATTCTCTAAAAGAACAGAAGAACGTGTTCGAAAAAGGTCAAATTCCAAAGTCAAAGTTGGCTAAGTTGGCTAATTTTTTGTTTTAGTGAGGTTAATATATAAAATTTTGCCATTTGAGTTTACTTTCAAGTTTTTCTAGACAAACAAAAAGGAAAATATTTGGTACACTTCTAAAAAAAATGACTAAATCATGATATCCTAGGTGCAGATTTCAATAGTTACAAAAAAATAAAAAAAATAGAACTCCATAAACATCTGTAATATTTAATTTTTTTTTTTATCTATACCGTATAACACATTTTTTGGATTATAATGACCAAATCTCTTACTGTCTTACATTATGTCTCACCAAAATCCAGTTGATTTTGGAAACACTTTAGAAATGGGTAAATCGTCCGTCTTGCAACGAAAATATGCCCCATGTTTCTGAAATGTGTACCAAACAAAGGGAAATGCTACAATACACACTCTTGGGTGTGTATCATATGCACCTTTATAAAAATTACGAATCAATTACCTCTTATTAATAAATACGAGATATGCACTAATGTTATGAATCATAAAAAAATTGTATTACTGAAAAGTTACGAAACACTAAAAAATGCTACGATTGCCAATGACGTGGCATAATATGGACGATATAATAGGTTCATATGGTATACACTATTAATGGGTGCGTATTGTAGCCATTCCCACAAAACTTATATTCACAAGGGTAATTAGAGTACATCAAGAGAAGTTTCATTTCAGCCTTGCAACTTTGTGTGTTGGAGGTGCTTGTGTTTGTTTTCTTTTTACTCAATGTACCGTTATCGAACATTAATAAAACTTTTCTTTGCCGATAAAATAAAAAAAAGTTAATTACTAATCAGTGTCCTTAGTAACATAAGTCTCACTTGCCACATTTTACCTCAATAGAAAGAATTAAAATCTTTGAATAGGCAACAAAAATCACGGAACAAGTTTGCTACATCCTACGGGCACCAATACTTGTACCAACTCCGATCAAAAAAAAAAAATACTTGTACCAACACTCTCACATGAGATATGTGGAACCTACCGTGTGAGAGAGTTTGTGCAATTATTGATACAAGTGTTAATGTCTAGCTCTATCTCTTTTGATCACGAAAACTAGCGATTTTTTTATGAAATTGGTTGAGTGAAAATTGAAGAAATTGACAAAGGAAAAGGAAAGTAATTTCACAAATTTCATCAAGTCATAAATTAAGGTAAAAAGTTCAGAAACAAGTTGTGACAAATACAATGAAGCAAAGGATATATAGTTTCATACATGTCCTCATAACATATAGATATATATATATATATATTTAAGTCAAAGTGGCTCTTTCATTTTCCTCAATGCAGGTTTTCAACTGAAGACCATCACTTCATTTCTGCAGTAGGGTACCCCTTGGCATTAAACGCTTCCCAGATGCCTGGAGTAACAAAAGTCAATGTAATTTCAGGAATTAGTTTGGTTATAATTTGGAAGGATCGATATGGTTTCTCGTTTGCTACAAAATTGGTCTATTCCGGTCTATGCTCACCCATACGGCCCAAAAGGGAATATGTCTCTCGAAAAAATGAAAGAGAGAAATTCAACAACAAATCTAATTACAGAAACTATTTAATTACCTCATCAAGTTTAGGTTGGTTGTTGCTCTCCAACATTAGCCCAAAATGAATATGAGGGAAATGAGCCCACTAACCATGTGAAAAAAAAAGTCTCATCAAGTCATGACCAGCAAAAATAATTATATTGGCATAGAATGCAAAAAAAATAAAAATTAAAAATTAAATCCAGCTAAAAAAAAAATTAGTATGCAATTAAACCCCCAAAAAAAAATCTCATTTTTGAATTTATAAAATTATTCCGACTTACATTTTTAGCAGCAGTACTGAATGCTTCCCTGTGGCTGATATCTGGGTTATTGGCCTTGATCCTCTGAATCTCCTCCCTACACATCCCAGGTATGTTTAAAAAGTTCATAAATTGGTGATTTAAGTCCAAAGAAATAAAAAAAAAAAAATAAACAAAAAAGATAAAAGCACTATCCAAAGTGAGCCATATTGCGATTTGATTACTTTATGAACTGGTTGTATGCAGAAGGTACTCGCTGCCTCTTCTCGGGAGCTGAAAAAGAACAAAATAATAGAGTAGCTGTTAAAAGACACATAAATATATATTTTTATTTTTTTTGCTAGTTGATAGAATATAACAGGTTAATCGTCAGTAGTTGCAGTGTTGGAGCTAAGGTTTTGGCACGGGAAGAGCCGACTTGAAAGACATATTTTGTCGGGGCCAACTTGAAAGACGTAAGTATTTTTATCCTAGCGTATACTTGTAATATAGTACTCCAATACATTTGTACATTAAATCTAGGCTAATGCACTTATGGATCGTTATGTTTTTATTTTTTTAGGCTACCATATACAACACTCACATGTTTATTTTTATTTATGGGAAAAAAAAACTAAGAAATGAAAATACAAAAAAATCCCTTTTTTTATTAAATTAAACTTAACTTATTAATTATAAGAAGTTATTACACTTATAATATCAATAATACTCAAAATTGCCTACAAAATTAATGGATTTTTTTCTTTATCGGGGAAGGGGGGCCGGTCCAACACACCTCCACACCTCCGCCCGTAAGTGGTTATAAAGGAAGTCGAGTTCCTTCTCTATGATGACTCAAACTCAAGACTTCTGCCTTAGACGGGAGAGAAACGAACCAATCCCACAAAGTGTGGTGGTCAGTTAAAGACACACATATAAACCATTTGAAAATTTAAAAGAATTAATGCAATTTGCGTAACTTTATTATTACTTAAAAAATGGTAAGTTAAACTCTCACGTCGATTCGCAACCCTTCCATCACTTGTGTTTGCGATCGGAGGTCGCATTGTCATCTTGTTGGCGCATTTGGATGATGAACCGAAATCACTCCTGCAATCGGGGGCAGCATAGTTTGGTGCCTGCATAAAAGAAATAGAGATTTGTATTTTAGCACAAAAATTGATACTAATTCCTTTGCGCGCGAATGGTGATACTATAGTTGTGAACTTATGTCCAAAAAAGAGAAAAAGAAGAAGATTAATAAGAGAGCACTGCTACGTATCCAGAAAATACATCCATAAAATTTACCCATAATTTGAAAATCAATGGCCCAGATTCACTTTCAGTTTCTGGGTAAATTCTGGGTGCCCTTTCTGGACATCTAAACTTTCTGTTAATAAGATGACGGTGTGAATCATCTTAACTTTTACGGACATGGTACTTTTATGCGTATAAATGAACGGTTTGTATTAAATTGTGAACTTAAGATAAGCTTATAAATAACAGCTTGGGTCCTATATTTACTTACCTAGTTGGGGTATATATGTATCATGTCAATAAAGCCTGTTTTATATTAAAAAAATTCATTGTAAAAAAAAAATCAAGAGTATAGAAAGTGGCAAGTATGAGGGGAGGTGATCAGGGGTATGAAAAAAAGGAGGGTCATATTGATAGCCCACTAGGTGATCAATAAGTAAAGAAAATAACAAAACAAAACATAGACTCAAATACAGTTTTTACATTTTTTAATACATATAATATACATTTTACATATTTTAATGTATTTTTTTTCACCTTAAAACAATTTAGTGGATTGTTTGTAACATTTTTCAAAAAAGAAAGGAAAAAAGGCGTGGTGATCCCATACCCAAATAGGAAAAATGAACAAAAATGTAAAAATACGGAAAAAGTTTTTTCCAAAAATATTTAGAAAAGAGAAATGAACAATTCACATTTTTATTGATAAGTTTCTGCACAAGACCTTTCTCTTTCACTCTCTCAAGTACTGTATAAGGAGGAAGGGAGACATAGAAAGAGAGAAAGTGGATTGAAATGATGTTTTTTGACGAGCCAAAAAGAAAACCAAACATTGAAGTGACTGAATCAGTTAGGAATGAAATTGAAAAGAAAATAAGTAAGGACCCAGATTGACGGTTGTTGGTTGACACAATGACACCCCACAAAAACACAGCATTTTGACTCTTTTTCCTACAATGTAAGTATGACAATTGACAAAACCTGGTGGAAAGAAATCATTAAAATACCTACGAAATCTGGAAAAAAACTTTCAATCAAATCAATAAAAAAAAAAAAAAAGGCCCATTGTAAAAATGCTTTTCCATTGATGGGTCAAGACAACTCCTGACTCATCTACAACAGTGGCCGCAAACCCACTGTATCTACATAAAGAGAAAAAACTAGACTAGGAATTTATTAACATTTCTTTTTGCAACTTTTATCATTGAAATTTGCACTTTTGTCTTTCAAGGGATGCACTTTTCAGACTTCTTTGTTTCGGTTGTAACTGGGTTTTTTGGGTTTTTTCTTGGATATATTTTTTAAAAAATTTGGGTGTTTCTCGTAATTTTTCTTACTTTTTGATTTTTCACGTCCAGACGAATCAATTATCAACAACGTAAAATGAACAAATGAGAAAAAAATTGAAGGCGAATCAATTATCAACAACGTAAAATGAACAAACGAGAAAAAAATTGAATAAAGACGAAAACAAAAATGAAAAAAAAGACAGTTCCACTGGAACAAGGCCTTAAATGAATAATTAAGGAAATTTACATGAATCAAAATAAAAGGACCAAATAATGAAAAGAAGAGTGCAAAAAATTTACCAAATGTCTGATACTACCTCTCTTTTATTCCACTTCAAACTTTTAGATGTCCTAAAATATTTATAGATATGATTTTTGAATGAGCCAAATTCTCTTTCTGCCATATATTTTAAAATTAAAATATTTGTTCAAAATAATCGAAGAGAAAATATTGAAAAGTTAAATCATTTTTAACGCAACTAATGTTTTCTTCTTAAAATTTGAATTTTCAAAATTGGAAAAGAAATTAGTTAGGTGGCAGTAAAACACATCTAGGTTTCAGGTTCTATGGCGGCTGTTTAAGAGCTAGGGTTCACAGATGCTTTGGAAAACTCGATCTGTGTTTTATGTGAACATAGACATTAAAAATTTCCTCAAAAGAAGGAATACCAAGAAACCCTAACTAGGTTTCAGAGGCCTAAAATTTAGCCCCCCCTTTTTTTTTCTTGGATTTAGCTGTAAGGTTTAACAGTGATCAGAAAAAAAAAAAACTTTTAGCGATAATTAATGTAAAATTTTTTCACCTGGAAGGATTGCAGTGATTGGAAGGCAGATGCCATGTTGACTGACCACAAATTTGTGCAGTGCCCGCATCGGACGGTCACAATGTCATACAAGCTGTTGGATGGTACACTCACCTGAAAGTCCCCAGAAATTAAAACAGTAATTACTCAACAAAAAAATTGAAATCACGTCATCTGAAAAAGATAGGAAATTGATATTGGCACGGTAGTGCCATTATCTGTTCCCGAAAAGATATGGAACAAGAATTGCAAGTTTAGAGTTGGTAAACCGGAGATATTATGGATTCTAAACGTAAGTAGTTCTGGGTATTTAACCCCTGCAGAATCATCAAACAATTGTTGCAGAATAAAAGCAGGACGTTGAGGTTCGCTTAATACATGTAATTGAAAAATTGCATTCTTTGCTAAGATATCAACACTCTAGTTGCCTTCACGACGTACCAACTTGATATCAGCAATCTTTAACTATTTACATGATAAAAAAAATCCCATTGAAAACCCAGATCAGACACTGCAAATTTTGTGCTGGGAATCATTGTGTGTCTGTGTTTGAGAGAGAGAGAGAGAGAGAGAGAGAGAGAGAGAGAGAGAGAGAGAGAGAGAGAGAGAGAGAGGAGTAAAATTAGTTGACCATGAGGAACAAAAAAGGCTACAAGAAACTGGGTCGCTAACAAAATGGAGGTGATTTCTTGCAAGGTGCAACAAAGGAAACTAATGAGCTTACGTATTTATACTTATTACTATAAATATATCTCTTACATTTTTGTCTTCCTCATGAATTTAAAACAGTAATTACTCAAAAAAAAAAAAAAACAGAAATCACCCCCATCCAAAAAAGAAACAGATCAAGAACTGCAAACTTAGGGTTGGGGAATTCCTCTGTGTGTGTGTGTGTGTGTGAGTGTGTGTGTGTGAGAGAGAGAGAGAGAGCAGATGTTAAATGAATATTGGGATCACACACACACACACACAAAACAAAGAATATATTTGATAATTGGACATGGGAGAATTGCAAAAATGGCACATAAATTGTTGCAACAAGGAAAACCCAGTCGTTTATTTTATTTTTCTCAGCTGAAGAAAAAAATACCACTGAAAACCCAGGTCAGAAACTGCAAATTTAGTGCTGCGAATCGGTCAGTGTGTGTGTGTGAGAGAGAGAGAGAGAGAGAGATTGAAATTAGTGGAGTATTAGGAACACACAAAAAAAGCTACAAGGAACTGTTTGCACTAAAGAAATTGGGTTTTGAACAAAACTGCAACAAAATCTTGTACGCTAAATCCGATATTTCTTCATTTTCCTTAATACCCATCACCCGACCCTCTTATATACAAACCTTTTATTTTCTGATAGATGTCTTAACAAATGACTTTTCCTAGTCAGTTTGTCAGAAAAATCTTGTTTTGGCGTTTGCCACTCCTTAATCTCTCTCTCTCTCTCTCTCTCTCTCTCTCTCTCTCTCTCTCTCTCTCTCACACACACACACACACACACACACACACACACTCACACGTCTAATCTTTCAGATATGACTTTTCTTAGACTGCAAAAGAGAGAAGGGTAAAAGAAAGTCCATCGATGGAGACCTGACCATAAGCTCCATTACATAAAAAAACAAGAGAAACCCTCTCAGAAACAAATGATTTTGCACCAAAATGATCTGATCTGATCTGATCTCAGAGATCACACTCCTTCAGCTTTATTCAGCCCAGCCAGTCTCCACTACTTTCGTAAGGGGGGGACAAAAACCCCACCTCGTATATATCATGCCCTAAATCCTAACGTAAAAACAAATTCATGGTTAAAATTTTCTAAGAAAGATAAAATACCGCAAGAACTATGTTGCAAAAATTGCAAGGTATGTAGCAAAGTTGCTCCGACGGCGGCGAAACATCGACGCAGCTCGACATGTTTGTAGGGTTTCGTGAGAATTATCTCTCTCTCTCTTTGCTTAGAAGATGGGTTTTGTGTGACAACAACACACACTTGTGCGTTATGTATATATAGGAAGGATCAAGGTATGTAGAGAGAGAAAGGTGTAGAGAGAGAGAGAGAAAAAGGAATGGCGATAGGATCCGAGAAGGGTGATCAGAGAGAGCTTGTAGGGGAGGCTACAGTAAAAAAAGAAAAGGTTTGTGGGGTTTCAGTAGCAGCAGGCAGAAACTGGTGGACCGGGAAAAAAGGGAATTGAATACCGGTTCAAGAAGGTGAAGTGAAAACCGTGTTTAGGGTTTCCAGAGAGCGAGAGAGAGAGAGAGGTTTTTGGCAGCATATAATAGATGGAATGAAAGTGACAACTCTCCTCCCCTCATATGGCTCCCACCTATCTTCTCCTGCCACACAACTGCGGACGAGGGGGGCGACATTTCCACAATTCTAATTTTAAAGGACTCCACACAAGTGACCCGAACCTTTCATTCATCATAAAATATTTTTTCGAATGGTTCCCGCGTGAAATCAGCTTAATCCAACATGCATAAGTGGTTGATCTTAAATTCTCTCATTTCATTCAATGAGTGAGACCCACAAGTGAGACCTTGAGCGCGGTCGATACATTTTTCTGTGTGCGGTCTGTACCCCTCGCATTGCCGACTTTTAAATGCTTATTCCTTCTGTCTCAATTTGTTTGCTCAGTATAGAGAGTCCCTAATTTATTGGGTGACCAAAAAAAAAAATGAAGTTCCAATTGACAAAAGGGGTGCTACATTCACCAACAAAAAAAAAATTGCCATGGAAATTTTCTCGTCATTTAAAACACAATTCCAAAAAAAATTCTCATAATTTTGGTGTCCACAAATTTTTGCTCCAATTGAAAATTTTCCAACTTTTTGCCCAAAAATTTGGCTCCAACAAAAACTTACACAAAAATAGGTCTCCAATTTGGACTTCTTTGATGGCTTATAAAGAGAAGAGACTGCTTTTTCCGATATTTTGTTTGAACGGAAAAAATTGAACCTCGTGCTTTTTTTTTTTTGGGTGCTCAATTGTATATGTCAGCCCTCGTAAAATTGTTGGGAATTCAATGTAGTGATCTACTTTTTGTATTTTTTGCGCTAATTCAAAGTAATTTCCTCAATGCAAAATGAAAAGGATTGAAAAGTAGTGAAAATGGTAGAATTGGGAGTTTGTCAAATCTTTATAGCCAATTTAGGAAAATGAGCAAACAATTTGGGACAGCCGAAAAAAAAGGAAAGGATATAGACACTAACTCTTTGTACCAACAATTGTACTAACTCTCTCACATGAGATATGTGGGATCCACATATGAGTTGTAGGTCCCACATATCCCATGTGAGAGAGTTGGTGCAATCGTTGGTACAATTGTTAGTTAGTGCCTGTAGCAAACTTGAAAAAAAAAAAAAAAACTTGGCTAACATATTGAAACGGTGGGAATATTACTTTTATGTATAAGTTACACGTGTTTAAATATAATAGTTACATAAATTGGGATAAATTCCATGCAGTGAGAAGCTTGATTGTTCCTATTTCGAATAAGGATGATAAATGATAAAATAAGCTTGACTTTTGTTCGAAATCGATCTGTAGTCGAAATAGATCGGGTTTGATTACTTTTTTAAAGCTCGTATGAGGTTCAGAAATTGTAAAACTCGCTACTCAGCTTGTTCGGATCGTTGAATATACCAATGCCTAGCTAATTGTGGATGGGAATGGACAAGATAAGTTACGCTATGTATGTGGTAAAATACGATTCGGTGATGAGATTGAAAAATGATTGATTGGATGTTGGACAAAGATGAACGTGAACGACTCGGATCTATGAGAGGTGCGATAGGTATACAATCTTGGAACTGGTATTAGCTGGGAGGGAGAGCCGGAAAGGGTATCAATCGGAACATTTAACATTTAACTTGTAGGATTACAAAAAAAAACTCCAAAGAAAGAAAAACCCAACACAGCTAACAAGAAACGAAAGAGAACTAAATAAACAAATAATACAAAAAAAAAAACAACAAATCAGACATTTTGGGACTATGTTGAAAAGTGCAAGTTCAAGCAACAAAGGAAAGGTAATTGAAAATGGAAGGGGACGGATCTTAAGGTAAATTACGTTTGGTTGATGAATTAGATGTGGGGAGAATATCAAAGGAAGGTGATATTGCCTTTTCATGTTTCCCCCATTAGTTCTTCATAATTTTGTCTGAAAAAATTATCATTCACCGATTGAACATGTAACGACCCGGATTTTCTTAAATAAAAATTTCGTTAATAATTTAATTATTTACTTTTAATTTTCGGATTATCGGAATATTTTTCTATTAAATATTATTTAATTCTTTTCTAGCCATGTATATGCGCGTACGAGACCGAGTAACACATCCGTTACACTACCGTAGCACCCGGGGACCGTGTTTAAAACCCAACCCACTACCCTTACTCCATTCAATCACCATAGTACGTCATGGACTAGTCCTTTCACCTTGGGACTTGATGCTATACCAAGTTGATACTAAAGTTAGAGAGAGAGAGAGAGAGAGAGAGAGAGAGAGAGAGAGAGAGAGAGAGAGAGAGAGAGAGAGAGAGAGAGAGCCACGGGGAGAGAGAGAGAGAGAGAGAGAGAGAGAGAGAGAGAGAGAGAGAGAGAGAGAGAGAGCCACGGGGAGAGAGAGAGAGAGAGATGCCGAGAGAGAGAGAGAGAGTTCGGTAGAGAGAGAGAAAGAGAGATTAGTGTGTGTGTGCTTGGTGCATGCATGCTAGTACAAGGCACATGCATGGAGTTAATGTAGTTCACTTGTGCAAGTTAGGAAAGATTCCCAAGCCTATATTTTGTACCAAAAACTAGTTAGAACTAGCCTTGCTATTTTAGGAGTAACCTATACATACACACACAATTCATGCATTTGAGCACATGCTACACAACCTAGCCTAACCAAACTTGACCTTGCACCCCAAGTTTCCTAGAGACACACTTCCTTAATTTAAGGAGGGAATATTCCCCCTACTTATAGCTAGTTAGGGCTACCCCTTAGCCAATTAATGCATTCACATGCACATTGGGTGAATTTGGTCCTAAAAACACCCCGTAACAAAGGTGACCATGCAAAAACCTGCACAACGGAACGCGTTTTTCCCCCACCATTACTCTTCCAACATTGGTACCTTGTATATATGCCATATTTGTTCATCCTAGCAAGCATCTAGACCTATAGGACCTAGATTCTTACCTAGATTCCTACCTAGACCTAGTGTGCCACTTGTGTACTTGCCATGTGCCAACTTGGTGCACCTTACTCCCCCCCCACTTGGAAATTTCGGCCAAACATAGTGTGTGTGTGTGTGCCGAAAGTTTGAGGAGAGAAAGAGGTCTCCTCTTGTCTATAAATAGCCCACACCTTGTTCCTTTGTCCCACTTTAAACATTCCTTCTTTGTTTGTCTCCCAAATTCCCACAAACCAACTATTTCTACCACCTTTTAGCCACCATATTTTAATTCTAATTAGCCACCTACTAGGCTAATTAGTGAGTAATCTAGTTAGCTTAAGGGTTTTTCTACACCAAAGGATAGCTTTTCGGCTTCCGGTTTACACCCGGAAATTAAGGTAGTTTACTAAACTACTCTTCTAATTAGTTATTTCTAGTCCTATTAAGTTGTTCTTACTAATTTTCTAAGCATAATTTTAGAGTTGATTAAGTTAAATTTATGCATGTGTTTAATTACTAAGCATATTTCTTAGTAGTTAGAAAGAGGATTTCATGTTGAAAAGATTTAACAAGTATGTTATGGATTTCTAATTAGAGTAGTTCTTCATGAAATTAGAAGTGGATTAGTAAGATTGGATGTAATTAGAAGGTGATTAGAAAGTGATTAGAAATGATTAGAAGTTAATTAGAAGATGTATTTTGTTTTTCACTAGACAAGGTTCTAGTATTATTTTGTTAATATTTCTTGGAAGGATTAGTTAATCTTGGTTGATTAATTATTGATTGTTGTTGAAATATTATTTCTCAAGTGGGTGAAATAATTTCTTTTATGAGAAATTGTTAGAAAGAAATGCTTATGGATATTTTTGGAAGAGAGTATGGGTTTTGTCTTAAAAGATATGAAGAGAGGAATTTTTCATCATTGATTTCTAGAAAGTTTTTTACCAAAATATTGTGAGTTTACTTGATCAAATTTTCTAGAAAGAAAATTGTGATTTTTACTAGATATGAAAAAGATGTTTTTGAGGTTGTTAGAAAAGAGTTTCTAGAAAAATATAAAGAGTATATTTTGGAGAGAGTTAAATATTTTTTGAAAGTTCGTAAATGGTGATGATGGATTTTTGGGAAGAAATTTTTAGAAAAGAGTTGTGTTGAAATTATTTTAGAAAGAGCAAGTTGTTTAGTTTTATTTCTTGTGGAAAGAAATAAAATAGTTTTGAAAGAGGACAAGGAAGAAATGAGATTTTTGATGAGGATTAAATTGAGAAAATTGGTGATATTATTTTTGGAGAGATTTAAAATGTTTAATTTTATGTGAAAGTATTTTTGGAAGGAATATTATTTTGAAGGAAATTGGTGCATTAAAAAGTGTGATTTTATGTGGAAGAGTTTCTAGAGGAAACAATATATTTTAGAGAATGGGTGTATTTTTAATGTGTGATTTTATGTGAGAAATGCTTTATTTGGTGAAATGTGAATTTAGAGAAAATTGTGGAATATTGCATGGGCATGATTTTGAGCATGTGACACCGAGCACGTACGCGATACGTATGTCACCCGACGCGAAATTGAATAACTGTTAATGAGATAATAGAGATGAGAATGAAAATGAGTTTTGAAATGCGAAATGAAATTTTTGAGAAATGAAACGAGATTTTTGGGAAATGAAATGAAATGAGATATGATGAGATGTTTGGTTGCCACCTCAAATTCGCGGAGAGAATTTGGAGGAATGGTTTTGATTGCGGTAGTGCAGCGAAAGCGCCACTTCCAGTTCGCGGAGAGAACTAGGATGTTGGGCTAAGCGTGTACAACACACGGTGAACGGACTTGCAAACAGGCTGTTAAGTTCGGTGATGCAAGCGGCCGGGACTGTGTCATGTGAGTCGCGGGGTAGACGGACCGTGCAAAGAGACTGGTTAGGTTCAGTGATGCACGATAACCGGAACCTCGAGCGGAAAGATTGGTACCGTCAGCTGAGAGGAGGCGGAAACGGACCAATAACTTTCGGAGTGATGGGAGATAATGAAATTTGAAGAAGAATGCCGAGAGAGGCACCGATTTGAGAAAAATGATTGATTTTTGAGAAAACGGTTGATAAACGAGTTAAGTTCGAGAAACTGAACGAGAAACTATTTCGATGAAATGACACGTGACACAGTTCGAGACACTGTTGTGAGATATTGTTGTTATGAGATATTGTTATCTGCGCATGTTTACTCTGATCCGTATAGATGCATGATGTATCGCATGATTTACTGTTCACAAGTATTATATGTTGGTCATGAACTTATTGTTCTAGAATTGCTACTTAGACGTTTAGCGTAGTGAACTACTGGGCTTTGCTCACGGTGTTGCATTCGTGTAACCCTGGCATAATACCATGATGTTGCCTGCGCGACTCGGACGTATTATGTCAGATTATTCAGATGGACAGGAACAATACTATGGGAACCAGTCCTGCGGAGCAGGAAATGCTGCCAGAGTGGGGAATGACTCGGCGCAGGGATAGACGAAGACCTAGAACCACCCCGGTTATTATTTATTTAGTGTTTGAGGACATTATTGTTTGTATTAAAGTTTGGGATTAGACTTTATTATGGTTTGTAATAATAATTAACGTGCCCAAATTTTGGGGGCGTTACAGAACAGGTGACCAAATGCAAAAGCATTAGAGTTTGGAGGAAATATGGCCAAGAAAAAAAACCCATCAATTCTACAAAAGGCTAGAGTGAAATTATCAAGATTTTTGAAGGGGCCAAAATGATGTAATTTGTTATACATACCACCATATATATACCCAAAAAAAATGTCATTACTCATTGTTGACAATGAAAATGTTAAAATCGCTCATTCTCTAACAACTTAAACATTTAACCGAGTTGGTTGTTAACATTTTTGAGGAATCACTCTCTTTCTTGCTGGATTTGAAATGCTGTTTCACCATTATATTTGCTTATTCACGCTGGCGGATGGATTATTGAATTGGGAACTGGATTTTCCGGGCCATTATCGGCAGATGAAATTCTGAATGGAGATCTAGTTTTTCTGGACTTTATGGGCCATTACCAACATGTGCTATCCTACTTCTGGGATCAACTATCAAGGTGTTTATTGGGGTGATACTATTCCTCCATGTGAGGTGTTTTTGTTTGGATGTTTTGCTATGGAAATCTTCTCTCGTCCTCGTTCCAGCATCTGTTTCTTGGATGAAGTTTTGCAAGTGGATTCATGATTTGGCATTGGAGAATGTTTCTTGGAAGAAGTTTTGCAAGTGGATTCATGTTTTGGCTTTTGAGAATTTCGTGCTATCTTGAGGTATCTTTTTTTTTTCTGGGGTTGGTCTCTTGCCAACCATGGGCTGGGGTTTGGAGTGGCTTTGATGCCATTATTCTCCTTTTCCTTTGTAATTCTTACTGAGATTAATAAAATTTCTTTTCGCTGTTCAAAAAAAAAAAAAAAATCTAATATAGTTTCTAAGCAAGTGATAGATCCTGTGTTCGAATTTCACACTTACATATTGATTAAATATTAGCACATGTTTAACTTGTTGGGATTTCGGCTCAATATTGCTCTGTGTACATAATTCCTATTTGGACAGGTGTCATGGCCGTCCAGACGGTCGACTCAGGTTTGGGATTCCAGTGTTCTCTGAAGATCTCGTCCGAACGATAGTAAAGTCCTTCCAGACGATTGATACTCGTTTCAGCCAATTTTGGACTTCTTTTGAAGTTTCTAAATATTTGTTTCCTGTTTGGACAGATGTCATGGCCATTCAGACGGTCGACTCAGGTCTGGGACTCCAGTGTTCTCTGAAGATCTCGTCCGAACGATAGTAAAGTCCATCCAGACGATTGATATGCGTTTCAGCCAATTTTTGGACTTCGTTTGAACTTTCTAAATATTTGTTTCCTTGTTTGTGACTTAGGGTGCAAGAAAATCTGTTCGAGCAAGGAGTATCTTTTGGGAGGGATTCTGTGGCCAAATATGTAGCCTTATTCTTTCTTTTTTTTTTTAATGGAAAAAAAGATTTTATTAATCTTTGAAAACAAATTACAAAGATTAAAAGGATCCTTAGCACGAGGCATCAAAACAAAGAGAGAGCCGTCCCACAAATAAGGCACCTCTCACTCTGATAGTCACTTGCCGCTAGGAACCAAAGGAAAAAAAATAACCCGAGGCTGGAAAGAAACCACCAAAACCCCCAACAGGAAAAAACACCACAAAATTGGCCCGAAAAAGGACCAACCAAAGCCCAAAGAACCTGAAAAAAAGACCCCAACAACATCATTGGCTTTCAACAGAAAAGCTACTAATGAATTCATCATCATCTCCCAAATAATCTTCTCCCAAGATCTTGTTAATTGACCGAGTAGCCTGAGCTGTTAGGTGAAACTTGTTAATGCCTTAAGAAGAAACAGATAAACCAGTAGCCGCAATCGCAGATTTGAACACAACGCTTTTTTTTTTTTCCTTTTCCTTTTCTTTCGACCACCCATCTTCAAGGATTTAGGAAAACCCAATATTTTTGTAATCGTTTTCTTCTTCCATTTTTCTTTCCCGGACTCCCTCACAACGTCATTTGGATTAAGGTCCACAATTAATTGGATACCCTTAAAATCTTTTTCATTTAGAAAACCCACATCAGAAAGATTCCAAAAACCTTGATCAAATTCCTCTACCTCATTTTCCTCGTTGGTACCAACTAATTATTAGCATCTTCTTCATCAAAAGAATCAGATAGCTCTGAGTCCCCAATAACTTAGGCCCCTGACACTGCCGTCTTAACAATTAGCCTCCATGAACTGATGCACCTCTTGATATTGCAAAACCTCCTTGTTTTGAACCAACATTTAGGTTTCCTCCACTAACTCATCCCATTACAAACAGCCTTTTTGAGATTCCCATTGATATTATCCGCGACACTATCAAGATCTTTAAGAGACTTTGCATCAACCACAAGTACCTCGTTGGTAGAAATCTCCTTATTGATATCCACAGCGTTATTCTCTTCATTCATTTAGGTTTAGGACTTCTTGAGTGTATCCATCTAAAAGGCCCCTAGGAGGTCTCATTTGTAGAATGTTAGGGTTCTTCGATCTTTACTATCTTCATTAGTTTCTGGTTGCCCCTTTCACGGTGAATTCTATAGGCCTCCTGCCATTTGGAAGATCATCTGTTTTAGCGATTCTTCCTAGTTGAAACTATATGGTTTCTTGAGAATTATATGTATGTGTGACATTCGGTCAAGTCTGTGGAACTCCATTCCGTCTGCGTCTCTTGGCTAAAACTCTAGGTTTTGTGAGACTTGATGAGAGAGAATCTGTTTGGCGAGAGATTCTAATTGGATTTTGCTAGCTTGTATTTTGGGTTTGGTTTGACAATCTCTTTGTGAGAGCTCTTATTTGTCACCATTGTAGCTCTTTGAAGCATTGTTCTCGTCACATAGTGAAATCGTCTCTTGTTTGTTTACCCCGTGGAGTAAGTTTACATCCGTTAGCCGAGCCATGTAAATTTTTGTCTCTTATTTGTTCTTTTTGTTGTTTGGTTTCCTCGTTTGGTTTCGCATATATTTGGTTTGTTATTTCTCCAATATCATAAATATCAATAATCTTTGAGTTGCGGTTGGGTTCTTAGGGGCTCGCCGCCCAGCATAACTCTTATGGAGAAGATATAAAGCTTGGCTACACGTGAGAGCATGGTGATAACAAAAATAATAAAGTTACCCTTAATTTCTCTAACTACTCAAGCTTTTAAATAAATTAGTGATTAGCAATGTAATACTCATAAGTTCGGAGGTGCCATGACCCACCCGCAACTAGTTGCGGGGGAGGGGGATGAACTTCTTGTACTGGCATTGTTGCCATGAGATTGAAAAAATGGGCGAAAGCAAAAACATTATCTAAATGTCCCATCTTTGTCGGCTAAGGCAACCTTATAATGGGCTGAATGTGCCTATTTGGCTTAGGTCCTTTTCAATGTACCTGGCGCAATAATTATAGTTATGAACCCCTTATTGCTTCAAGGCCATCCACGAAATAAGACCTTTGGGTTCGTTTTGTTTTTTCTGTTTTGAAATTTTTTTACTACTGTTATTATTGTAATAAGAGAGGAAATAAAAAGTGAGCTTGTAGACAAATGACATAACTTCATGTACAAGGCTGTCTTTTGGATTCCAGGAATAAATGAAATACTCCGCCCCTCCAATAATTTTAGTTTAAGTGGTATAAAAAAGTACTTGAGTATACATAGTTTTTCATATTTTGCACCAATTTAAATAACAAGCTGAGGTGTTTAAATTGGCGTGGAATTTAAAAAAAAAAAATATGTACATATTTTAGTTGGTTTGACTTTTCATAATGCACTAAATTTATGAGACGAAGAGAGTAGTATAATAGTAGCATTTTCTATGTTTGTAGGGGAACAAGAATCAGATATAGTCGAGACTAGTTGGGGACACGGGGTATAGACTGGAATACTCTGGTTATCTCGAAAGAGATTTCGTAAAGCCTATTGGACAATGTTGTAAATTTCATTCCTTTTTATGTGCTTGCAAACCTAGTACGATTGCACAAAAGTTACATATAGAGGAGGATGTGACAATCTAAAACTCTCAACTCTCTCAGAAGAAATCTCCTTAAAATTAAGGTAAAAAAATGTGGATTTTCTTCAGCCTTATTTCTTTTAAGGAAGTCCCACTCTGCTCTTAATATCCTCAACTTATACAAGCGTGAGAGAGGCCAAATAAATTGCAATATTGGCAAACTAATTCTTTTACAATATGCTTTTCTGACTATCTATTTTTTAGTTTTTTCCTTAAATTTATATGGTAGTCTCAACCTTCATTTAGTAGGAGTAACAAGTGGAATTAATAAGATTGCGTGTGATATGGGTCACTGGTTGGGAATTGAAAGTTTGTGGTCACATACCCTCAATTTTGACAGGTACCTACTAAATATACCCAATTATATGTTATAGTTTCCCGTCACCATTTGTGGCAATTTTTGAGTGTAAATTGATTGAAATGGATTGTCTTCAGTCCATTGTGTGGCCATGATTCATCCGGCTTGAGCTCGTAAACTTATTAGGGCTAGATACCTTGTCTTGATTGTTTCATAGTTTTAGTTTAGTTTTAATTTTGTTTTGTAATCATTACACTTATTTCTCTCTTTATCTCTCTCCACTCATTACACCTTTTTCCAAAACTAAACTAAACTAAGATTACTAAACGAACAAGGCCCTTTGACTGTGTTCGTTTGCCCATTTTAGTTTAGTTTAGTTTTCCAATCATTACCCTATTTATCTCTCCAATTATACTCTATTTTTTTATTATTCTTATTTCTCTCTCTACTCATTACCCCTATTTCCAATCATTAGCATATTCCTCTCTCCACTCATTACCCCACAAAACAAAACAAAACAAAACTACCAAAACGAACACAACCTTGTGTTTATGGTTCTTTTCGTTTGGTAATTTGTTTTTAAAAATTAACAAATAAAAAATTTTATGTTTGAAAAAATAGATCTATTCTTCCTTAATTAGTCATATAAGCCCATCTGTGTAGATCACCATTAATCACCAAAAAAAAAAAGAAGAGATTTATTCGAAAAACTTAGAAAGAAAAGTGACCGTCTAAACAATAAATCATAGTATTCCTTCCACGAAGAACATTAAGAATGTATTTGATTTTTTCAATCTACAATCCATATACGATGGCTTGTAATGTGAACAGATAGAATCAACATAATGGGTGTTGTGTCAGGTGTTCTTGTGGTGCTGTTTTAGGAGGTTGTGTCAGGTGTTTTTGTTTGTGGGTGAATCATTGGTGGACCAATCGGTTTTGCTTGTAGGTGGTTTTTGGGGGATTTTTGGTGCTCTTTGGTTGTTTCAGGTTTTGGGGTTTAGTTTTTTCCTTTTGATTGTTTGGTTGTCTTCTTGACAGTCTTCCAATCTTTTGGGTCTCGAGAGACTTTTTGGTCTTCTCTTGCCCCTTTTAATCTTGTTATCTTCGATATTTGATTAATAAAATCTGTTTTGCCGTGCAAAAAAAAAACAAACATAATGGGTGTTGTGGTGGGGTAGGTTTTCACCTTAGGAAAACAAGTACCGAAAGTCGTGCTGAGTAGCGTTCCGGCGAGAAACCTGCAAGATTCAAAGCACGTTAGGCTACCCGACAGGGGTTTGGCCGGAATACCCCTCCAATGCTTAAGTTAGAGATTGAATATAGAAGAAGAGAAGAAACTAGGGTTTTGAGAGTATGCATGATTGTGTGTACCTCTAGTTGAGAGTGAAAACACCTTTTTGTAGGCTTTCCTTTCCTGTCGTCCAAGATACCTAGTCCGTTCGGGATACACACTATCCATAAATATCTGGAGCTTTGCCCTCATCGGGACACTCGACGATGCCTATTAAGGTAGCTTCTCCGATTAGGGCGGACTCCAATCTCCACTCAATCTCCGTCTCTGGAGCTTCGCCTTTATCGGGATACTTGATGATGCTTATCAAGGCAGCTTCCCCGATTAGGCAGACTCCTATCTCGAGTAGATTCATCAAGCATCTTCTAGAATAGTCTCTATGTCAACCAGACTTTTACTCTGCCCATTGAGACGGTCCATCCCAACTAGGCCTAATCCATCCAGGTCACGCTCCTTTCTAGCAAACTCCTTTAGTTTGACCTAATTAATCTGTGGGCCTAAAATCCGGCCCACCCCAAGTGCTTAATGCACATATGTAGCACTTTCTTTTCGACAACAAAAGGAATTTTATTAAAATCAATTTGTTACATAGAGACTAAAATAAGATGAGGAAAACTGCCATTCTATCTCAAGGGAAACGCATTCCAATTATGTTGGCACCTGCAAAATATGTAGCCTTTTTTATTTCTAGCTATAAGCACATGTGCATGCAAATCATATATCCAATATTTTTGAAGTAATAAAACTAACCAATCTCTTATCCCTCCATCCCAAATTGTTTTTCCAGTTTGCAAAACGATGACTTAAAAATAATGTAATTTTTTTAAACAAAATTTAAAAAAATCAAATAATTTACTACATATCAATGAGTTCTTTTAATTTATGAACAAGGTTTGAATTTTCTCTCGGAAAAAGAATATTATTTTTAACTCATCATTTTGCAAAGCGGATAAATATTTTGGGATGAAGGGAGTAATTAACAAGTGTATTGTGATTTCTGTCTTTGTATGTGTACTGACTTCTTGAATAGCTAGCCCCTAGGGGTGAAATCGATTCGGTTCGGTCTGGTTCTCACATATATATGAGCGAACTGGGAAAACTTAGTTCGGGGATAACATGGAATCAAAACCGATTTTTTTTACAAATTGGTTCGGTTCCAGTTCGGTTTGTCCCGATTCGTCTGGTTTAGAGGTCGGTTCGGTTCAGGGGGAAAAAGAGAAATATGCAGATATATAACCCCAGACATACAGATCAAGAAAGAAAGGGACGATTACACCCAGACATACACACAGATTTATAGATGTATATACATATATATATATATATATATGCACACACCACACATGTATATAGATCAAGAGAGAGAGAGAGAGAAAGAGGCGAAACCAGAGCTCCAAGTCTTCATTCGTCATCGACCTCGGAAACCTCCATCTACAAGGCCGTCATCGTCCGATCCATCGACGACGACACTCGCGACCTTCCTTACGGCCACTGCCTCTCGCCTCCAAGTATTTCTCAGTTTGTGAGAGAGAGAGAGGGAGGGAGGGAGAGAGGTCGCATCTTGAGTCGCCAGTCGCCGCACACGAGAATTTTTTAGGTTTAGGGTTGGGTTGAAGAAAGTGACCGACTGAGGGAAAAGTAAAGTGTGTGTGTGTAGATATTATAAAACCGGTTTGATTCTCCTAAAAATCCTGGAAACCGGGAACCGAACTGGTTTTCAACTTTTAAAACTTTTACGAACCAGACGGAATCGGTCAAGGAAAAAACTGAGAAAAAAAAATCCAATTCGGCCCTTTTCCGGTTCGGTTGGATTTTTTTTTTTTCCCAGCCCTACTAGCCCCTCAGCTCGCCCACAAATAGGAATTAATCTTTCTGCTGGCATTAGCAGTCCTTTAACTTTATGTGAAGCCCCCCAAATCTTAACAGTCTTTATCTATATCTATATCTATAGGTTATCTCCGTAGACATACACAGAACAATACCTGAATCATGAGTAGCAGCCAAGGTATAGTGCATGCCTAGTGGAGCCTCTCATGTTTCTTGAATAATGGAAGCCAAAGTAACCACAGAGGGAAAGAAAAGTGGGAAAAGAGATATAAAGCCACTGAAACTGCCCCAATATTACTCAATAAAGACACCCTAAGTGAAAAGACAACTTTACCCCTTTCTTGAATAATACCCCCTTGGTGTTCAGATTGGCATCTTGCAATGCAACACTCCATAAAGTAAATCTTGGAAGGTGTGTAGATTTCTCACTTTTCACATCTACACACTTTTCACAAGTTTAAATATTCTAGCTCTAGCTAGCAAACCAAAGCTTGCCTCTAGTTCATTTTGGGTTTTACGTCTATAATTTTTTTTGAAAATGTAACAAGATTTATTAAGACGAACTCAATAATGGATACATCGAGCGAGGAAAGCGGAGAGATCCCTAGGAAATATGACATACCGTGAATCTAGAGACCAAACTGATTAAAAGAAAAAAAAAATCACAATTTGATTTGCTTTCAGATTATTTATGTGAAAATAATTGATTTTTTTTTTGGTGCAATGTGAAAATAGTTGATAGTCGTTAGGGCATCATTCATTTCTATTGTGTGCGAAAAAATACATGGAGGTCACTGATCATCCATTTATTTAAAGCAGAAAAGCTAGAATCATGCATGCATCTTCACTGTGATCATAAAATGAACTATTTTTTAATGAATGATCTCTAAAATAAAGGTTTACAAAATGATCAACTCAAATCTTCAACTTAAAACCTTTGTGGGGTGTCCACGAGCCAAAGTGACACCTTGTGCATAACTGAAATTGGCTACATATAAATGGAATGTAAGATGCACTACAAGAAAAATTACCTATGGCGACGAAATGTGGTGAGGAAATTCAAATTTCCTCGCCAAATGGGTCTCTATGGCAAGGAAATTGATTTTTTCGGCGAAGAGTACTCTATGTCGACGAAATTATATTTCCTCGCCAAAAAGCAAAGATTTGGCGAGGAAATGAATATTTCCTCGCTAAAGGGCACCAATTTGGCGACGAAATTAACTTTCCTCGCCAAAAAGCTAAGATTGGCGACAAAATTACCTTTCCTCGTCAAAGGGTACCCATTTGGAGACGAAATTATCTTTCCTCGCCAAAAAGCTAAGATTGGCGACGAAATGAATATTTCCTCGCTAAAGGGCACCCATTTGGCGACGAAATTTATCTTTCCTCGCCAAAAAGCTAAGATTGACGACGAAATTATTTTTCCTCGTCAAAAAGCTAAGATTTGGCGAGGAAATGAATATTTCCTAGCTAAGGAGCACCCATTTGACGACAAAAATTATCTTTTCTCGCAAAAAAGTTAAGATTTGGTGAGGAAATAAATGTTTCCTCGCCAAAAAATTGAAGAATTGATTCATTTCCATGGTTTTTACCCGTATTGGGGTTCTCCACATGCTAGAGGTGGGGCACACGCAAGTCAATTTTTGATAACTTTTCAAGTCATGTATGTCTCATTTGGTTGTAATAAGACGTAATAATCACTCGTTACACGTAAATGCATGGTAATGTAACTCTAAAATATCACATATTACTCTAGAAACATGGAATAATTGCTCATTGCATATGACTATCGTAGTTTTTTCATTTTTATTTTTACTCTATTTCACAATAGTTTTGACACTTCAAAGATCAAAAAATGTTTCGCAAAACCATACTTGTGTAAATTTATAATCGGTATTTAATATCGTAAAATAAATAAGTAGTTCAAATTAAACACTTATCCTATTTATGATACCATAAAATTATAATAAAAGAACTTATTCGTCGTATGCACACACTAATTTGTGAGACTAAATGTATACATATCATATTGATCATTCCATTTGCATATAAATCTATTATTATTATTACTTAAGAAGAATAATGATTTAGTCTCCTAAAATGATCACCATTTTGAAACAAAGGTGGGTATCATACTATCATGTATTAGAAAGTGAATTAAGATTTATGTGTTACAATCATTACATAGGTAATCAAAATTAGAAAATCTGACTGGCATAGAAAATAAAATATATATTTCCAAATGTTGCTGCTTGATTTATTTAGATTTGAAAAAAAAAATTAAAAAAATTGGAAGATAGAAAAAGTAGTAGCACAAATATCGTCGCGAATATCTAATTGTAAGCGTGGCAGAGTAATCGGACGAATATAATTTTTCACATTAAATTAATTGTTCTAAGGGTAAATAAGAAACTAATCTTTACTTCGTCAAGTCCAGATATTCAAGGAACTCTCGATACAAGATCATTCAAGTCAAACATAACACAAACGTAACAAGTCAATGCCTACGAAGGTAGAGACCACCCAAAAACATTCTCATGAGTCAGTTGTGGTAATAATTTTCTTCCTTGCGATGAAAAGCCAGAGGAAGGGGAAGAACGAAATTCATCAATCGGTTATCAATTCACATAATTTAAAAACAAACAAATATATAAATGAAAAGGTAAGTAATTCTGACAAGTAAAGACTAATAAAATTACATAGGAAAATATCAAATTACAAAAAATAAAAACTTCAATAAAAACAAATAACATTAAAAGATTTAAGAAAGAAGTTTAAAGAAACACTACAAAGAGACTAAAATTAGACAAAAAGATTTAAAAAAAATAGTGAGGTGAAAAGAACTACAAAAGGTTATATATTAAAAGTTGTTGAACTTTGCATTGAAATGGAATTTGGTGTGGTGGATGGGACGCGCGTTGCTTGAGAGGAGGTCTCGAGTTCGATTCCCAGCGGAGGCGGAGAAGTTGGAATTGGATTCCTTCTTTTTTTAGTTTCAGGAGTTTTGGCGAGGAAATTTTTCCTCGCCAAATGGTCAGAATAGGCGAGGAAAAACAAAATTTCCTCGCCAATTGATCAGAATAGGCGAGGAAAATTTTTCTCACCAATTATTCCGAATAGGCGAGGAAAACAAAATTTCCTCGCCAATTGGGCAGAATAGGCGAGGAAAAATTTCCTCGCCAATTAGCAGATTAGGCGAGGAAATTTATTTTTCCTCGCTATAATACCTTTTGCGACGACCTTTTGGCGAGGAAACCTGGCGAGAAAATTTTTCCCCGCCAATTCCTTTAGCGAGGAAATTTGGTGCTTTGGCAAGGAAACTCAATCCTCACTGTAGACATTTTTTCTTGTAGTGATGGCACTACAGGAGTTTGGAATGACAGATAATTGACATCTAAATATCTCGTACTCCTTATATAGTGGGCTGAAACCGGCCTTCTGGCCGAACGCTACTCCGCTTGGGCCTACCAGAGTGGGGTAGCCCAGAGTCCACAAGAGGCGCCCGTTCAGTATGGACTAGCGTTTACCTACGTGTGTTGGGTTGAACCGTGAAGCTAACGGTCTAACCCATTTCGTATGACCCGATGCTTATTTGATATTCTTCTGGGATCAATGCTTTCGGCGGGCCCGACCCAAGAGCTGGCCCAAGAGGCGGTTAAAGACATTCTTTGACGTCATGTGGTTGGCACATGGCCTCAGCCAAGTGGCTGTTGAGCATTTTCCAGAACCTTCCAAATCGTCACGTGCCGAAGCGATTATGGGTGATGTTAGGGGATCATGCCGAGCACTCATGACTTGGAGAGTAGGTACATTTCTACATATAAATACGGCTTATTTACCTTTTTGGTTCCAAAAGTATTACCGAGTGGCCAATTTCGTCCCTAATCTAAAAATTTGTCCAATTTCGTCCCCAATGTTTAAAATGTGCATCAATTTGGTCCCCACTCTCAACGCCGTTACTCTTGTCCGTCAAAATGGAGGGCATTACTGATATTTCATCCCAAATTACAACAAAATTAAAATAAAAACATAAAATAATAAATTTTTAAAAAAAACCATCACTCAATTCCCATTCCCTTAACACCGATTAGAACCGAAAGAAAACCGTAAAAATAAAGGAAACCCATATGCCGTAGATCCATCTACATACTCCTCTCAACTCTCTCTCCTTCTCTCTGACAAACTCCTCTCTCTCTCTCTCTCTCTGGGGTTTCTAAAATTGGGGGTTACAAAAATCCAACCCATTTTCTCTGCGATTTTCGGCTGGCAATGGGTGGGGCGACTGGCGACGGTTGGGGTAGTGGTTTCTTGACCTTGGGTCGTAATTGAGGTAAGGTTTTATGGTTCCACTAATTTCGATTCAAATTTAGGGGTTAGGGTTTTTAAAATTCTGAATTGGGGGTTCGGATTGGGGGTTAAAATTTTGAATTGGGGTCAGGGTTTTCGAGATTGTGTTGCGGGATTTGGGGGATTTGACTGAGGTTTGTGACTATGGCCTGACTGTGGTGGCGTGGTAGCGGAGGTGGGTGGTTGCAGCAGTGGCGGTTTGGGCAGTGGTGGTGTGTGGTTCTGGAAGGGAGGTAAATCGGTAGGTGTTTTTGGGCCCTGGTGGTGGGTTATTAGCAGCGGTGGTAGAGATTGGTGATTTTTGCATTTTTGGTTTTGGTTCTTCGGGCAGCCATGGATACAAGTGGCTCTAGCACCGCCCTTTAATCGGCCTTTGCCGCATAGGTTTGTACCAGCAGGGATTGCAAGAGGGAGTGTGAATTTTTGAGGAGGCGGTCCAGGTGGTCTCGGAGCTAGTGTCGGAGATGCTATAGCGGAGAGAGGGGGTTTTTGTTTTTTGTTGAAGAAGATCTGAAGGAGGAAGGGGGAGAGGAAAAGTTGCAGGGTGTGAAATACCACAGATGCCCTCCATTTTAACGGACAAGATGGATGACGTTAGGGGTGGGGACCAAATTAACACACATTTTAAACTTTGGGGATGAAATTGGACAAATTTTTAGATTAGGGACGAAATTGGTCATTCGCTAATATTTTGGGGACCAAAAAGGTAAATAAGCCTATAAATACCCTATGATAAACCCTAGAGAGGTACACAGTTCCATTTTGAATATTGTTTGTACTTTCCTCTCTCCTCCTGGTGCTAATTCGAGTTTTAGAGTGCCCTCCAGCGAGTAAGGTCGGAGCGGTACTAATTGGTTGCTTCATTTTGTAGGCGCAAGGAGCTTGAGGGCACTAATTGGTTCCTCTTTTCATTTTGTAAAATAACGTTGCATTAATTATTTCTCTCACGTTTTTAAGGAATGATTGCCGGACCCAATAATCTTCTTTCTATTCAGAGTCATAGTGTAATTGATTCCTCTATATATTTCTCTCTCCGAGTGTTTTGTGCCAACTAATTTCCCTTCTTTTCGTGAGGTCTATTTTAGAGTAGCTGTCTTTTTTATTATCCAAGTGTAGTGCCTAATTGAAAGAGTCCGCAGACTGCCAAATAAATACAAATGAGAAGTAAAGAGGTTCATTCAATTTTCCCCATCTTTCTAGACATTCACCATGTTAGTATTTGTCCGTACTACCTAATAATAGCACAAGAGAAGAGAGAGAGAGAGACATACACAGAGTAAATTTCATAAATTAGGATTCTGTTCGGTCCAAAATTTAAATGAGATATGCTAGGATATATTACGATTATTTGGACACAATACCGAACATAACCTCTCACATACACTGGGTTCTGCATAATAAACATTCTTTTTTTTTTTTTTTTGTGTCTATCTACACTTTCTTTTATGTTAAAGAGTAAAGACACTAAACCCCTTTAATTTTTAATTTACATAGATGTTTGTTATCCTACTCAATTCGTATAATTTCTACTACAAATCTATTCCATGAAGTTTTCTATCTCTTTCAGGGACGGAGCCAGGAATTTCACTACGCAGGGGCGAATGTTTTATCCAAAATACTTTGCAGGGGCGAGCCTATATAATTCATTGGAAAATTAGTTTTTTCTATGTAATACTAGAGGTTTTTTGTTTTCTTTGCAGGGGCGACCGCCCCCTCTAGCTCCATCCCTGATCTCTTTCATAAAAAAAAAAAAAATCTCTTCCATGAAGCATATACTTTTTACAAAGATTTTAGTGGAGAATTTTATAGTGTAAATAATTCAAATTTTCAATCTTCATAAGACCAAATTTTAATTTCCAAATTTGAATAAGCATCTTTCTATCATCGGCCCACTGGGCGGACGGTAAAACAAAAAACAATCATAATTCTTACATGTAAGAATTCAGATATATACACTTTATTGTCCGTGTTATTTAGGAGAGAGAGAAAGAGAAAGAAGTGTAAGGGTATTAACGAACCCCAACACAAGTCAATAATATTTATATTAATGTGTACCACATTACATGAGTAAGATAGGCGATGTGGGACAAATGTCAACTACTAATATAAACACATTCTAACAGTCGGCCCATTGGGCGGACGGTAGATTAATCCTTCGAATAATGAACGAGGGTATACATTCCTACCAATTTCGCTCTTTCATTTTTTTAGGCCATGGTTTCCCTCTTCTTTCGGTTGAGAGTCTGTATTTTAGAGCTATTTACACAATCACAAACATTTTTGGAACACCTCTAACATAGAGATAGAAAAGAAAAAAAAAATTGGTCAATTTTTTTTTTTTGGTTATCTAAACTGGCTAGCATGGCAAGATTGTGTTTGCTAGATTATTTTTGCAATCAAATACTTAAATACCAAAAAACTTAATAAATTATATTTTTCTATTTGATCCGATTTCAACAACTTTCTTAATGACTTCCATTTTTATTAACATAACAAGGGGAGAAAAATTAAAAGAGCGATTTAATTTTTAATGTCACTAGAAAAGTTGGGTTTTGGAAATATGACCTAGCTGGTTGGTTGGAACTTGGAAGTTCCAATCCTCTCTCAAAATTTCACTCCAATTTGCAGTGACATAATGCTTGACCGTTCGGGTGATTAATAATTAACTAGAATTTTGTCCCAAGCGTAGGACTATCGACCGGTGCAGCACAATAAATCCGGAAGTACCGGAGTCGAACCACAGAGACGGTCTACGGTGCTTAACTCAAACAATGTCGGCTCTACGTTTGTAATTGGCTCTCAGGTAGCCACCCCTTGCTCAAATGGTTTAATTAATTAACTAAATTAAATTGATTTAACTACTGGACTCTAAATTTAAAAAGGAGAGCACAGCCGTGGGCACTACGGTGTCCGCAGCTAGTCTAATTCACATTCACTCGGGCCACAATTATTCAATTAATAGATTTAAAAATATGAAAAATAGTTTCCAACAAATGCACACCACTTGTCACCAATTGCTGCGCGCATTTAGAATTGGCAATGCCCGGGTCTGTTTGCTAGAAAAACTTCCGTATTAAAAAATTGCGCATTAATTAAGATGATTCGGCACCGAGGTGGAACATAAATTAGCCTAGCCACGGGACACCTTCGTCCCGCGGCCGCACTCAATACGACTACTCACTCATGATACTATTAAACGCAACAATAATATTACCCCTAGATCTAAACATGCTTCAAATAATTGAATCAAATAAAACACGGTACCAAATATTCGCAGCGAGAGAACGGATGCGCAGAACAAGGAATCAAAACTGGAAATCCTGAAGAACTTGAATTAAACTTGAATCTGAAATAATCCTGAAAACGGCCGCCAAAGTTAAGAACATAAAACCTAAATTATGAATGTGTAACCCTAATGAATGATAACAAAAACGTTTTTATAGTAAACGCCCATAAACACATCAAAACGGCATCATTTAGCTTTGCCCGTAACCATTCGGTATCGATACGGCTATGAGGGGTATCGATACAAAACCCCTTTGACTGACTCGTTGACTGCGTAAGCCGTAGGTATCGATACAGCTGTGAGGGGTATCGATACCAAACCTTCTGGAACGAAACTTGCACCCTTGTAACCAATTGGTATCGATACGGCTGTGAGGGGTATCGATACCTAACTCCTTCGGTCCGCACTTTCAAAATCCAACTTTCAAGCCTTGATTCCCGCGCCTCCACTTCAAGCCATGCACACACACAAGCCAAACGCCATTATACCTGAAAAACTCACAGAAATACCAAGAACACCACTGTGCACGCATTAAACGGAAAATAAACATTAAACCGCACGTCTAACGCGCTAACTCCCCCTACTTAGGCACTTATATTTACAATATTGCGCGCCTATCACATAACATCTTCCCTGTTTGGAAAGTAGTGTTTAGATTTATTTATTTTTTGATAACCAGATGTCCGGGAAAAGAAAAAAAAGGTAGTGTTTGGATTCCGAGAAAATAACAACCATCTAGAGAGAGGTGTAAATATTTTCTAGGGTTTAATTGCATACATGATGCCAAGTTGGAATGATGCCAATTAAGTACCAGAGAGTGTCATAATCAAGATCGATGTAGAGGCTAGTAACTTACCTCACTCTGAAATTTACATCAAGCTTGTACTTGATGAATAATCAAAATCACTTCCAAGTTAGTACCAAACCGAAAAAAGTAAAATGACAACGAAAACGTGACATATTCGATATGGAAATCAAAATATGGGGCCAGCCCCATGTGTAGTATGTGGATGTTGGTTCTTACTGGTATCAAACTAATTATAGTCGGACGAGCATCGTTGGAAAGGTACTAGGGTTTGGACCTTGTCCCCAGGGCTATTGTATATCATAAATGGGTTCAAAACCTTAATTTTTTTTTTCTCTCAGCACGATTTCAATAAATTTTCTCTACACTTATTATTGATCTCTCTCTCCAATTAACTCGTATAATTAATTTCGTCGAATTTAAGCCGTGATTGAAATTGGTGATGAAAATTCGGTGTTCTAAGTCTTTCTTTTTGGAAATATATAGCAACTGGTTTGTTGAACCAACAGGCCAGTTAATAGACATGCATTTGGGAGGGCATGCAAAATGAAAATTGACTAGTCATGAAGTCCCTGCATATAGGGTACATAGACTTTTTGTAATATCCTTATGTGAAACATATCTCAACTCTTCATTTTAGTTGTCCTTTGTAATGGTGAGTGCTCAAATATATGCTCCCCCTATACTAGCTGCAATGCATTGGTTGTCAGATTTTTTTTTTTTAACGAGTGAAGGGTGTCTGGACCAGATTACGTACACTTCAAGTATTTCCCTTCTTTGTCTAGTCAAAGACAGACTATCCACGCCGAGACTAGGGGATCCACCCGAGATTTCTCTCCAAGAGATTTCTAAAACTCAAATGTGCCCACAAATTAAGGTCACATTTAACAATTATTTTCTATTTTCAAAAACTAAAAGAGTAAAAGTTTCTAAAATTTCTTCTTTACAAGTAAGATCATATAAATCTATGAGAGAGGGACAATAGAAATCAAAACCTGAGGTTTTGGGCTAGATTTTAATTTGTGCTGTTGGGCTACCCTTTTAGAAATCCAAACTTTAGGGTTTGGGCTGGGCTTTAATTTGCACTGGTGGGCTACCCCTTTAGCCTCTTTTTCTCCTCTCTTTGGGCTCAATCAGCTTTAGCGGATGACCAAAAACAGGTCAACATTTGGCATGACCCGTTATCCAAAAACAGAGCCACGTGTTCTGCCCACAAGCAAAAAACGATTTGGATTTTGTACTTTTACAGCATACATACGATCAGCAACACTACGTACACACAATTTGTTACCCACAATTTACCCAAACACACACACAAGTGTGTGGGCTCCACTCAGTGTGTGTGTTTGGGTAAATTGTGGGTACTAAATTGTGTGTCCCTAACATTTCTGTACATATGATTGGCTAAATTTTATGGACGCCCCCTCATATTTGTCTTGCTAACTCTCCTTGACTTCAAAAGTGAATAAAAACACCCCTAAACTATCCACGCTTCTCCAATTGCACCTCTTCAGATGCTACTAAACCGTTAAGGATATGATACTTTCTTAATTTAGCATAATTTAGGGTGTACTTAATTTTCATATAAAAACACCCTTGAAGACCATACATTAAGCCACCGGCTCTTTGATTTGTTATATCTAAATACTTATATTGAGAGAGAAATAAAGAGAATATAAGTGGGTTTTTGATCTGTTAGAATCGAATAAATCCACACGTGTTTATGTGAAGGTAATATGGTAATTTTTCATGTCTGTCGCCAAAGTTAGCCATTTACCAATTGGGTGATTCTATTTTACAAAAAATGTTCTCCTTCACCCCGTGATATTTTAAGATAAATTCTATGACATTTTTTTTATTCCCATGTTAAAATTACTATCAAAGACAATAAACCCAAATATAAACAAAATCAGAAACTCTTGTATAACTTACACGCTGGTGGTACGCAACAAAGTCTCTGACCACCGCCTAGATGTGCTATCAGAACTCTCTCCTTTTCTTTTCTACCTTCCATTTTTTGCATGTATAATCATAGTTATACATACATAATTTACTACATTTATATGTACACATATTCTCTTAAAGAGGTATGAACTTTTGCAATCTTTGATGTTATGAGTAAAGATTTCTTGATTAATATCAATTGCCAATACTTTCGGGAAATCAATGCCACAAGCATCCAATTAACAACTTAAAAATCTTAATTGGCGAGGGTGAGAATGGATTTATAGAGGGTAATATCCAAAATATGAGGCTAAAGGCATGTCTAGCGGTGGCCTCTGATACTTGGAAAATTGCACTGACACCGAGGCTGTTGGGCACTTTTCAGTTTTAGATGTAGAAGATGCTATACGCATGCGAATAAATTATGGCGCTAATGTTGGTATTTTGCTGCATGTGAAAAGAAAGTTTCCAATATATTAAATTGGATAAACAAGCGTGAAAATTCAATGAGGCTAGTGAGAAAATATTTGGGTTCACATAGATTTTTTTTTTTTTGATCAGTGGGTTCACATAGATTCACTCTTGCCAATTGTAGATAGATTAGGGAATTGTGGTCATCGTCGACGTTAGAAGTTGAAGGGGTTGTTTGTGAGATAAAGCAAACAAATAAGGGGTTGTATGTAATTTTCCAACTACTAAAATACTCCAGAATAAATAAAGATAAGAATATACCCCACTTCTTGTCACATTTATGGTGCGTTCGCAATCATTTCCACCCAAAATTCGTTTCAAACCCACAAAGGTAGAGAGACGGTACGTATACATACAGGGTCCGGTGTACGTATTTATAACGTATATTTGTGTACTTTGAGTGGGTTTGAGTATGATTTAAGGTCGTGATTTTTGGGGTTTGAATTTGGTAGGTAGCAAAATGGAGAGCTCAGTCGAGAAGGAGACTCAAAGCGGTGCTGGGGTTGAAGTTTTCTCTTTGGAGCTTCCAGCTCCTTCTGGTTGGAAGAAGAAGGTATTTCTGTGAAATTCAGGTGTACGAAGTTAAATTGTGCTGTTAATTTTGTCGGTTAGTACTATTTGGGTTCTGGGTTTGTTCAATTCTAGCGAATTGTGTGTTTCCTTTGTTGAATTCCTGATACGTTGAAGCTAGGGTTTTAGGGCATATTCCAATTTTGGTGAATTCTGAGTTATACTCGCGGTTTGGAGCTTTTAGCATTTTATATTGTAGTTTCATTTACTTTGAATATTCTTGGGATTTGTGGGTTTTCCTTTTAGATCGCTAAAAGGACTAATTTGGAGCCACACTGGTTTGCAATACTTGTTGAGTTATAATTTATTTGTTCTACTGAGAACTGATTAGGGTAATTGATGACCTAGAAAAAGAATTTGCGGACTCAATTTAGCTGGTGTTTGAACTATTAGGGAGGATGTGGTGCTGGTAGAGTTCTTCACTGTAAGATTCTTATAAAGTTAAATAAAAACTTTTGAAGCCTGTTCTTCTATATGGTACAGTACATAGGATAATTTAAGAACTCATGTATTTGAATTATAAGTGTAGCTGAAGTAAGAACATAAAGGTTGTTAGGTTGATGTTTTGAGGACAAGGTTGTTTAGGCGATAATTGCATTAACTATGTTAATCGACAATTGAGAATAATATAATATCGTCATGGGCAACATAGATTAATGGTCTTTGTAAGGACTCCTTAGAGGAAATGGAGAGAACAAGAAGATGTTCATACGTGATGTGACCTAGCGAAGATATTAGCTGAGCCTTGGTTTTAAGTAGAAGGCTGAATGGTGACTACAATTGTTATTTGGCGTGAGAAATGGTAGGGTTTGTGACAGGCTGAAGCAACCAAGCAAATAGTTAGTAACAGAGTGCCACTTCGATAAAGTTAAAGGATTAAATATTCTCGAGCAACACAGGAAATTGGGGATCATAAAGGGCAGATTTACTGCAGGACGGGGATGTTTGAAGAGGATGTAAGGCTATTGATTATTTCTGGCTTTTGAATTGACGCAAGATGGAGAGGGGAGGAGCAAGGAGAAGTGTCCTTATAAGTGGTGGTTCCTGAAGTACTTTGAGACGTGATTGATTTTTGTTTTATCAAATATGTGTTCTAACAGGGGCTTTGTGTTCTCGAAGGGGAGGGGCCTTTTTTTCTTCAAATGAAGTTGATATTTTGAGTTGAAGCATGCATTGCCTCAATGTAGATAATAAACGGACTGGTGGTTAAGGTTTGCTGAACCAATAGGGGATTGGAGTGACGTGTCTTCTAGAAACCCAGATTTAAGACTAGTCCATGTGGTTCGTGATGAGAATTTTGGCAGGGAGATATGTAGGTTGCGAGTGTTTGCCAGCGTATGTGGTAGCAAATGCAATCTGTTCTGTAATAATAGGAGGATTTAAAGGCAAGTTAGGTGTGTTCCATAACAGTACCATTCTTGAGATTTCACCATGAACATTGGAAATGTGATATTGAAGGGCAATTTTTGTTATGACCCATGGAGTATACAAGGGTAAGGCTCCTAAACCATTAACTTGCTCTTTAGGGTCAGGATATTCTTCAGCTTTTATGAAAATATCAGATTTGTACTTTTGTGCACATACCTAGGTGTACTCCTATCCATTTTTTTTTCCAGGTTGTGCCGTATCAAAATTCTTTCGTGTAATATCTCGTAGTTGTATCCATGCTTCACGGGTCTGTGTAGGAAGGGTTTCAGTTAGTGTTCCTTATGGTTCTATGGGCCGATGTTTTGATGGACTTAGAAAGCAGGTTTGGGAAGAGTTAGTTTTCATGGACGCCAGATGGGGTGCTTCGTGTGATGTTGGGGGAAACTCAATTTGATCTAGCTTCCTAATAAGAAATTGGGTTGCTCGGCCATAGATACTGCCATTATGGGCTTATTGACTTTTCCCAATTAGTTGGAATGCATTTATCTGCCTTTGAGGCCGGTGTAACCCTTGGTCTACTGATCAGCACAAAATTTCTTTTCTCGTATTGGTCAGATTTTGATCTTAATAGACTGAGGACTGAGGAGGAATTGCTTTGTGTCCATTCTACTTTATTATTGTTGGGGTATTGGAAGAAGGCCAACTCTTTTTACTCTAGTGAACATGTGGTTTTTGGAGGAGGGATTTAGGTACCTAGTCTTGGATTGGGTGGTTATGTGATGGAGTTAACTTTTAGGGTCCATATGCCTAAAATCTCAAATTGTGTTTGGGAAATTTCAACTCTCCGAAGGAAAGGGGTTTGGGTGGCTTGAAGAGCAGAAGGCGAGTCTTAGATGGTATTTGTTTTTTAGTTCTTGTGGAAAATGGCACTAGGCATTGGCCTTAAAGAAGAATGATACACATATATTTAAGATCGCAAAGATGGATGCCATTAGTTGGAGGCTTAAACGAATTTTTATGTTGTTTACTGAGGAATGATTGCTGATTTGTACAAAGAGACCTTGTCTGAAAAGGGAATGGCAGCTAGTGATGGATGGCATGTACTCCAGACAAGGTTTTAAATAATTGGTGATATGTCACACGTTGGTGCATCGATATTCGTTTTTGGCCTTTTGATACAGATACACCTCGTTTTATTAATGGGAGTGAAAGTTTGTTGAATATTGATTTGTGATGCAGGGTCCCCGCATCTAAATTGATGGTCCAGATTCGTTTCAGTGACTGAGATCCGTTGAACATAGGAGATTCAAAGAACTGAGTTGTTTTATAATATAGATTACATATTTATTCACAGCATATACCTGTTCATTGCTGATACAACTCATTTGTTTTTTTTTTTTTTTGGTAAATCGGAAATATACAACTCATTTGTTTTATCCTTTCCTCAAATGTTGTTTTCAAAAAATCACATTTTGTCACCCATTCATGTTAATTATGGCCTAATTATCTATATTAATTGTACGTGTTTGGCCCCTATAGGGAGGGGAGCATAGTGGCATGTGAGCCTTGGGTGTATATAGAATATGTATGATATTGTTATCCCTCTTGTTGTTAAGCTTTTTGATTTGTTAGAGGTCAACAATTTAATACGAACTTTAATACAATATGTACGTCCCAGGGCATAAAATGTAAATAAAGAAACACGAGGAAGACTATATCCTGTAGTGACATAGCAGTTCTCCTAATTGACTACTATCTTAAAGAACTTATGCTCATACCCCACTCATAAAGTAATTTTCCAGTTTATTGATGGCGCACTGTATTTCATTCTTCTATTTGGCGTACATGATGATTCATTGACATCAGCAACAAATACAACATTTATACTGTCCGTATGCATATCTCAACCTGCTTTCTCCTGGAATTGACAAGATTTCTGGAGGGTAAGTTTTGAAGACCCTCGCATAGTTGATTTCAGGGGAAAATTTTACTGAGGTATGTTCAGGATTAATAATGTTGGATGAACTCTTGTATGGAACTTGTTATCCAGTAATCTTTGTGTTGATTCTCTACATTGTATATTACTGATCGTGAATCATATGAGTATGGCCAATGCCACGACTGTCCACCCATGCCCGCTTCCCACTTGAATTTGTGATTATGATGACAAAGAAGAAAGAAGAGGACAAAAAGAGAAAAAAGGAATATGGAAAATAATAATTGTGTTAAGCAGATGAAAGGGAATAAAATTACAAGCATGTAAAAATAATAATCTGAAGAGAAATAAGAAATATCATGCACTGTTTTATTGATTCTGCTGCCTAAAATAAGCTTTCTTTAGGCCATTCAATATCATGTATATTACTGCTGAAATAGATACTTGTGTATTCATGTGGATGCATCTTAGTGACCCATATCTGTTGGGCTTCCCAAGCAGCCTGTTCAAGTCTTACTCTCCTGTCTTTGTGACTTTTGTCTTCTGAGACTTCCCAAGAAGTTGGTGGAGGCTGAAACTTCACGAGGGAAAAGATTGACAAAGACATAAAATCAGGTACTGACAAAATATGAATTTACGATGGGACATATCTTGCATTAGTACAAAGTCTCGGTGTATGCTTTGGCAGACGGTGAATTGTGGATTTCTGAACCGATTGTCAAACTGAGTGTAAGATTTGTATATGTTTATATATATCGCTCGTTAAATCCTGTGGTATACTAAAGAACCGTAATCCAAAGTCTTCATTAGGAGGATGTCGAACAGTTGGGGTAGTCTCAATGCCTCATAAATAGGCATACTTTTAGTGTACTTCAACTTCATTTTTCGTGGCCTTGGTTACTTTGTAAGCTGGTTTGGTACTTTAAAGTTTAAAGTGCTTCCACATATGTATGGTTCCGACCAGACTGTTCGCTGCTAGAACAGAGGGTGCATTTGGAACCACCATCTTTTAAATTGCCCTCTGCTTATTCAGTTGATTTGAGGAAGAGGAGAGTTATATGGTGTTTTGATACTTTGGCTTTGATTTTGATCACATGGGTTTATGTACAATTGTAGTTGTTGCAATAGTTGCACTTTGGGATCAATCTAGATGATATTCTAATTGTGTGACTCTCCTTGACAAAACAAAATTGTCCCTAGAAAAGAGTTTGACAACAGCCATCATATAAAGTTTTTGGCTGCTTCGGACTAGGCTTCGTTGTAGTGATCCGCAAATTTATGTATTGGAAATGACTATAACGACTGATTATGGTTTTTCCTTGTACGTGATGGAGCCTAAGGGCAAAAAAGGACTTACGTAGCTGACTCACTTGATTGGGACTCCAGGTTTATTTTGGCTGGTTTGGTTGATTGTTAGATGGATTTTGGTAACAAATGGAGGCAATGGATGTTGTTTGGATCTCTTTTTGGTTGGCTCTTTGTTTTGGTGAATGGATAGCTTCAGGTTTCTTTTCAATTTTGAGGGGTTTGAGGCAACAGGAGCCTTCATCACCCGTGTTGTTCACTCTAGTCAGGGAGGCCCTGAACCAAATAATTGGAAATACGATGATACACGGGGCATAGAGGTGTCAAGTTGGGTTTATGAGAAAGCTCATCGTCGTCCTACATATCTTGTGGAAATGAGATTGCGGTTGTGTAAGTGTTTTTTTTTTTTTTTTCCTTTTGGGTAGATTAGAGGCACATGATTTAGCTTCAGTGTGGCCTCTTGTGTTTTGAGGTTGAGGGTAAACTTATCCAAATTGGAGTTGATTCCTGTTGTAGTATTATGTCAGGCTGGTGAGCTCGCAGCTGCCGGCTGCCATTCATGCATCCAAGACATTCAACTGATATATCTTTGTTTGCCCTTGGCATCTTCTTTGAAGGATGTTGTGTCGAATGGGATTGTGGAGCAATAATAAAAGGGATTAGAATGATGAAAAAGGCAGTATCTGTCCTTAGGTGTTTGGCTTTATCTTATGAAAAGTAGAACTTTATCGAGGGACTATTTCACATCATTGCACTGTTTCAGGTTTGGTGGCAAGGAGGCTCAAAATATTGCAATATGGTTTCGTTGAGGTTGTGTTGGGAAGAGTTTATACAATTGGATATGATCTGTACCCCATGAGAGATGTTAGGAGTTTTACAGTTTCTTATTTGAAGGATGTTAGTTGGTCAAGTGGTACACGTGGTTGTGAATGAGGGGCACAGTGGAGAATCTGGAAGCGACTGATGGGGTTGACAGGGATTTTGTCTATGTTCTTCTACTTTTGTTTTGGTTTGGTTTCTTTTATTTTATTTTAAGCTTTGTTAAGTGGTGGAGAATGATGTCTTGGAGAGTGTCTTTCCTTTTATTCTTTCCCCTCCCCAGTGATAGAGAAGCTTTGGATGCAGATTATGTTAGATATGCTGATAGTGAAATGTTTTAGGGATATTTTTTCTAGAAGGAATGAGCAAGATGGAGAAATGGAACTGTTAACTGATCTTTTCAATCTTCTTTTGCGTTCAAGTGTTGCAGAAGGTCAATATGCTTTGTGATAAGTTGGAGATAAGAAAGAGGAGTTCAATGCCTTTCTTATGGGGCCTTGTTCGGGAAGGTTACTCCATCGAGAGGTTGCTTTTCTTGTGGGGAGTGCATAGCCCGTGAAAATATCCTTTTTTTGAACATGTGAAAAGATCCTAGTTCCTTACGGTTTCTTCGGTTAGGAGGTGACAGATCATCATTCTTGCTACCTATATAGGAACCAATTTTGGTTGAGGCATTATGTGGGATTTTTTGTTCTCAGCTTTTATGAGCGCGATTCCTTTTGATATTATATCGATGGAGGTCCGACCATCTTGAAAACTTTGGTGATTGATTAATTAAGTTTTTGCATTCATGTCACTTCGTTCTCTTGTTTTGACTAAGGCCCTAGAAAAGATAGAAAGTATCCATTTGGACTTATCAATTACAGGGGATCACATATCATTTGTTTGCTTGGACCTTTTATGGCGAGGAAAGAACATCCTTCGGCTCTTCAATGGGAAGTATGATGATGATGTGAACATTACTTCCCACACTAAAATGGGATATACTATTCACTGGGGGATGCGGTTTACTTTGTTCTTTCACTATCAACCTTATAAGATTGCTCATCGAGCGAGATTGTATATCACTTTAATAGTAGAATATTCAAATGAGGATAATCAAACAATATGGATTGATTGTCATTGGAGGAAGAAAAAGCCGCTACATCTTTTATAACTCCATGCTTTGTTGTTCATCATTTAACCTGCAACTAAGCAAACAAGGGAGACTTTTGGCAAAATAGACCGTCTTTACCATAGCCAAGATTATCAAGTTTTGTTCGTATTTCTATTCCCTCCTGTTTTTATGATCTGTTTAGTGGTTCACTTCGTAAACCCATTCACATTTGTCAAGCCTACTTCTGATTTATTTATTTATTTATTGATAATTTCTTTACAGATGGAAAGTTCTAAAACTCAATGCTATCTTTCTTTCTTTCTTTGTTTTTTTTTTTTGGTGTAGTTCATGCCCAAGAAAGGAGGCACCCCTAAGAAAAATGAGATCGTATTTACTGCTCCAACAGGAGAGGAGATCACAAACCGACGACACCTAGAACTTTACCTGAAATCACACCCCGGTGGGCCAGCAATATCTGAGTTTGATTGGGGGTCCGGCGAAACTCCAAGGAGATCAGCCCGCATTAGTGAGAAAATCAAGGTGTCTTCTCCACCGGAAAGTGAGCATCCAAAGAAGCGTAGAACTTCAGTTACAAAGAAGGAGAAAAAAGACGGGCCTGAAGAAATTGTGGTGGCCAAAGAAGTTGAGGTGACTGAGAAGGATAGTGCAGCTGAGGAAACTGATAAGGATGTGGGGACAGAAAACCAAGATCAGAAAAAAGAAGAAACACAGGGCACAGATGGGAAAGTGGAAGAAAAAGGAGAGGTTGAAATGGCTGATGCTGAAGAGTGCGAGGGAGATGCAGAAGCAGAAAACCCGAAAGAAAAAGCAGCTGATGATTCTGAAGTAACTCAAAATGATAAAGTGGAAGCAGAGGGAGAAGTTCAAGGAAAAGAGGGACAACTGCCGCAGGACAAACCGGATACAGTCATTCCTGAGGAAAAGAAGTACCCAACTGATGGTGAGGAGAAAGTGGAGAAGAAAAGTAGTGACAGAATTGAAGGAGAAACTAATGGGAAAGAAGCAATGGACATTAAAAATGAGGAACAAAATAAGGTAATTGACGGTGAGACAAGAAAGGTGGAGGGAGAAATGGCCGAAAATGGCAGCGAACCTTGTGACTCCAAGCCATGAGTTGCTCACATTCCCAACTTCTGCCGGCCTCGTCATTTGGATGACTGTAGTATTGTAGTTACAGTGTATTTCTGATTGTTCATGTTGACATGTACGTAAAACTTCCACGATAGAATGCCTTCTATGTAACGTTATGTTGTTGTAGATTAGGTCTTTAATGCCGCTGCTGCTGCCTTTGGGGCATTGAAGAAACTTGTAGCTTGCAGAGATTCTGTGTAACATTTTAGTGTTGAAACTGGTGTTGTAATAAAGTGCATATGCGATTCGGTAGCTGATCCTGTGAGCTCCTTTTTGTTGAGTTTGTTCATCCTGCATAATGTAGTGTGCTCTTCTCTTGGGGTGCTGCTGTACAAGTTTTAAGCAGGCTCAGATGGTACTGAGAATTGATTTGGGTTTTGCCTGTCTTACTAGAAAATGTTGATGCTGGTTCGAATTTTTTGCAGTCTCATAGTTTAGATGTTTTACAAGAAAAAGATTCGCAATATGCTGCTTGATTAATTGTTTACCATTTGAACGGATTTCATTTTCATATTTAAGGTGCATAATCCTACCCCTATCATACCACGATTGCATTTTCGGATTTTTTTGTTCCCGTTCTCAATTCTCATACTGGAGTGATATCTGTTCCAGGTAACCCTGGGTTTGCGGGAACAAATAGGCCTCGTTTGCTAACAAAGTTCAGATAAAAGGCAAACTTGAAGAAACTGAAGCATACGTAGACCACAGAATCTTATCTGCTGATACTGATATCTACTTGCTATTTGAAACAACTTCTTTTAGCTGAGAAGAATCAAATGAAAAAATCAGGGGAAGAATGAGAGGAGAAATTTCCGTGTAGATAATCCAAAACCAAACAAAGAAAAGGGGAAAAAGAATTCCATCTCCCTAACTCAGAGTCCTTTCAGCTGGCCAACGAGCCCTGTCAAGGCGGTCCATTTCTCCAACGCAGTTGCAGATGAAACGAAAGCTATTTTAGAGGCATCGACATCCTTCCGGATAACTGTGAAATCCACAAAGCATATAAAGATTAGACTTGCAAAATGAGAAATATCCAACGCGTAATCAACATCTTGCTCGTGGGTACTAAATTTCCGGCAAACTGAACTCTTTAGAAGGTGGCACTCTAAAAATGGAACTCGGGTTTTATGTTACATCGATTGCATCATTTTCACACAGAATATTGTACCAGAATGATGTCGTCCTCCATATGATCCCACTAGAGATATTGATATACATTGGATATAGATATATCTATGGTTTTTGAACGACAGTTTCACAACTCAACGCATCATTCTGTAAAAAATCGCTCTGTACTGTTTGGTGTTCTGTGTCACGTTACGGAATATGACTTTCAGATGGGAACCTAACCTGATGAAATCAAAGAAGCCAGTGAGGTGTTGAATGCATCCACCTCCGTCTTCTCCTCAGGGCTGGAGCTCAACTACACACAAGGTAGATTAAAAACAATTAGAATTATCCAGTTAAGACTATCCGTCGATAGGCTGCATTTGAATTTTGGATTCGTGGAGGGATTTTCAAGAAAAAAAAAAACTTAATACTAGTTTCTTCAAATTTCTTCATGGATCCAAAATTAAAACATAGCATTAGAACGTACGGAGAACATATCCGAAGAGTGTGATCAGTTAGAAGACCTTGGAAAAGGCTAAATTGGCTTTCTGGACCCAATCTGCATCGGCGTTTTGACCAAGAACTGAAACTGCAGCAGAGAGGTCATTGTTTTCGATAGCTTGGCCTACTTTGCTCAGCTTGTACACAAGATCTTGCAGATACGCTGCAAGAATAATGTAGTGGCCGCGGTGTGGTTAGAGAACTTGTTGAAGTCATAGCCAGAAGCCCAGAAGTATTCTTAGACACTCGACACTAGGATAAGGATGTGGGATCCGTGTTTGTCATTTTTCATTGGACATTCACCTAAAACTGGATCTAAGAGTGAGAAAACTACGAAATTCGGAGAAAAATTCACGAACTGATCTATATTCTGAAAAATTTTAAGAATCGAAAAAAAATTATGGGGGCGGTGAATCAAAATAAGGTCTTGCTAACGACGGTCCACTAGTGCATCTTAAGAGGCACACAACGCGAAAGATAACCTCTCAAAACACATTTTGAATGTTATATAACCCAAATTAAAACACCTATTTCTATCCACTTTTGATGTTGTTTCATTCTCTTTAACCTCTACCCATTAACAAATGGTATGAATTAAAATAAGGTATTGCTAACAACCGTTCATTAGTCGTTGATCAAGATTCAAGTAACACTACCACCAATACACATTTTAGACACTAATGCAAGAAAAAAATCATATATTTCTATCCACTATTACATTGTTTCATACACTTTTTCAACCTTAATCAACGCCCAATTACAAAAGGGATGAATCAAAATAATGTCTTTCTAATGACCGTCCACTAGAAGATACTCCAGTAAAGACTTTTTAAAATTTCATAACCGGATGTCTGGGCTAGCTTGCGCGCACCTCAACTAATTCCGGGGCCCCGGAGGTAACAACCGTGGCCCCAAGAGTTTGCTGACAAGGAGAATCGAACCAGACCTTAAGTGGGAGCAAACCCCTTTTCCAACCCCCATTAAGATAGTTAAGACTTAATTAAGCCACACATAATGCCAAAGGACTTAACCTGACAATTACATTTTACACGTTATAATACCCAAATTAAAACACCTGTTATTATCCACTTTTCAGATTTTCCCATACAATTTTTCAACTTTAACGACTGCCCAAAAGGCTAAGAATTATAATATTCACCAAAAGATGCATTTAATATCCAGAACTACTACTCAGTCCAAAAAATTAAACAAATTAACCAATTTACCTTTCTCCTTATTGGATGAGCTGATGACTCCTTGTCTTTCAAGCCTCTTCTGTCTGTCCTTCTTCACCCTCTCCAGCAGCTCTACGTCGTCGTCGGCTTCGAGTATTGCTGCATTGGAAGCAGAGCTGTAGCCCTGTCCAGCTATGGAGAACAAGAAACTGGTAGTGAGGGAGAGAGAGAGGTTTCTTTTAGTGAGAGTTGGGGGCTTATAATGTGCTGTGGAATCACTCACTCCTTTGCACAGAGTCAGTTGTGGCCTTACATTGGGTTTTTGGCCTTGAATTGAATTTGGTGGTGGTGGTGGTGGTGGAGAAGGTGATGATGATAGAGAGTAGAGAAAGGTTTTTGCAGTGGAGAGGAAAACTGTTGCCATTTTCTTTTTCCTCTGCTTTTCTGTTTTCTCATGGGGAAGAATCAAGAAGTGGCATTGGAAGTTTGGGACTATAAAGTGGATAAGATTATTGGATTCTCTGATCTTGGTTCCAACGCCATTTTACACAAGTTGGAGGGTATTTTAGTCATTTAAATAGATGGAAAACTTTGCAGTTTAATACTATAGGAGTTGTTGGTTTCGAGCTTTTTCAATTCGACGTTTAGACACACTTTGATTGATCTCTTACATGTTACAGTTAAAAGCAGACCGTTCATGCCGGGACTGCGGGATTAAAAAGAAATTACTTTGTTACGACTTGACCACAAGAATTGAACCCAACACAATTCTGTGAGAGCTAACGCATCCGCCAACCGAACTAACTTCAAGGCTTGCGTTGTAGATTCTACATGCATTCCAATTTTGGTTTCACCAGCAGTTCAAAAAATAAAATAAAATAAAATTCTTACCACGCCCCAAAAAGGATTTAGGAATTATTTTACATAATGTATGTACTTCTCCCTATATTGGAGGAGGCAAGAGACTAGAGACAGGAGTCAACATATTCTATCACAGATTATACAAATTAAAGCAACTGACTAAAGATAAAATAAGATTTTCGTAGCATTTTATTCCCCTAGTTATATGATTTTAGTCACTAAAAGTCGTGTTATTTAATTCAAAAATAAATTACTCGGGAACTTCTTTTTTTTTTTAACCTTTTTTCGTAGTAATTTGAAGATCTCAATTAGTTAAATTTGCTAGTACAAAAAAGTCTAAATTTATGGGAAGTAATGGTGAAAAAAAATTAAAAAAATAAATAAGAATTGATGGGCTTTTAATAATCGAGGTCTCTGGCACATTTTTTTTTTACTTTTTCTAATGGGCCTTAGGTGATGGATGCAGCTCGAATTCAGATCTGGAATGGGTTCATGGTCAGTGGCAATCAACCATCGTTGGGCCGATAATGACCCTCCAAGTCCAACAAATTCAACGGTGTTTCGGTTTAGTATCAAATAAGGCTAAGTTTTCACTACGACATTTTTGGTATTCATAGACTAAAATCAACAAGTCATTCTTCTCACATATATAAACTGATTTGACAACTTGTATTTCAAGAATAACAACAATATTGTACGGGAAACTCACCCTAATTTAGCAACCCAGGTCCCCAGTCTACATGAGAGGGAGAAATTATTAATCCCACAAACAAATCAAAAGATTGGCTGTCCTAAAGCCAAACCCTTTTCATAAAGTAAGCCTCTCAATAGTTCCAAGTTCCGTCCATGTGAAATTCGACCCCGGACTTTCAGTTATCTTGCTACAACCGACCTAATCATTGAATTTAATATTACACCTGTTTCTACCCCGGACTTTCAGTTATCATGCTACAACCAACCTAATCATTGAATTTAATATTACACCCGTTTTTGACATTTTTTATCAAGCCGCCACGAGACCTAAACGAGATGTTAAGATTTATTGGTGTCATCCAAATTTACTGAATGGGAGTTGGCTGCATGGTGTTTAATTTTGCTCAAGCTTTGTTCGGAGCGAGACGCGTCGAATAATATTTCCATGGAGATCAATTTACACAAAGATATTATCCATTTTTCCTATGGTCACATGAAATGTGGGAAGTGGTTACAAATTGATACTTTTGGAAGAAATTTGAATTCCCACATAATTAGGGAATAAGTTGTTAAAGAGGAGGTTGTTTTAGATAATTGTCATTTAAAATTAAATGGTTAATTGCTTCCAACTTCCCACAAAATAAGAATAGGGAAAGTGGTTGGGATAAATGAAGTTTGGTTTGGACTAAATTACGAACTTCTTGGTGGGAAGATTGAAGATCAAGGCGCCAACAATAGAACTCGTTGGCCTATAAATATAAGATTCAAAGGAGAATTGTAGGTTTCTCAACCACAATGCTAACGCTTACAAACCCAACTCGATCTTCTCAGAGTTTTTATCCTTCCACTCACGTGAATTTTTTTATCTTATTTGTCCAACGTTTGCCTAGCCTAGACTAGCATTCGTCTTTATATTTCCTTGTACTCCATCTTTGTTAATAATTATTAATAAAGTTGGATTTTATTTTACCTCGTTGCTTTCCATTTTTCAAGCTGTTTGGGAAATTATAAGTCCTTTATGATAAGGCACGACGAAGCGAGTGTGATTCTACCCTTTGGGCCACAGGAAATTGCTACGATACGAAGTCAGAAGAGACACATAAACCTCTACGAAGTTTGAGAAGGCACGAGTCCTTTTCAACATTGGACTGCAATCTAGTACTGGCATGGCACGCCCGCACTAGACCGTTCAACCTTAGCGTTTACGTTCAGGCATTCGCGACTACTTGTCATTTTTCACAGCAGACAAACAATTTCAATATGTAAAAGTAATATTTTCCTGTTTGAGCATGTGAATAAATGAAAACGTACTCTCCATACAGCTGAGCAAAGTAAACATGAAAAACCATGACACCAAAAATACAGTTTGTATTTCACAATTATTGTGCTATTTTTATTGTAGCTTGTTCATTGTTCTTTGTTTCATCTTTAAATTGTCATTCTACATTTAGGTTTTGTATTTTTTCCCTTTACAAGTCCGAGACAAGAAGAAAGGAGACACGACCCAACACGAAAAAGGCACTACACGAAACACGTCAAACACAAAAACACAAAAACTAAAGTGGCACGGTACAGCACGACGCACCCTAGTACGATTAATTTCAAGCCTCTTATCAAACCTCACAAAAGAGTCAACACATATTCCACAAAAGTGCAACAAACACAAGAAAGAAACAAAAGTAGATTCCCTTGTGTGGTCGATTCTAGTTGGTGTATGTAAAGATCGAAAAAGCATAAGTCCATTAACCCAATAAGTGGCTTTTGTTAATAAAACTAACCATACAAGGCTTACCTTCATACCAAAGCAACTCTTATCTTATATTGATAGCAAGCCAGCTCTAAAGACTGCTAACATAATGGATGATCTGCACCATTCAACCAAAGGTTGAGGATCACTTTCACCCCCACAAACCCACAAAAACACACGCACACTGCACATATGTTTCCATTTATAAGGAAAAAATCCAACAACCAAAAAGGTCTTAAAGGTCTTTCACTTGCATTCATACTATTTTGTAAAGCTTTGCCTCATTATCCAATTGAAAATTTTGTTGGGGCTTTTCACATACAAAAGAAAAACTTTAGTTCTATCAAAATTGGACTTTTTTGCATGGTCTTTTTTGCCGTTTTCTCTTAATTTTTAATAGGTTTGGGTCAACTTTTTACATCATATTATTTGTCTTGATGTGAGAAATATGAAAAGTATAAAAACATAGACAAAATTTGAAAAAAGACGATTAAAAAAAAAAAAAAAGAGACCAACTTTTTGGGTCTTCTTGATCTATATTTTTGTATTTTTCGATTTATCTCGTCAAGACAAGCAGTATGGTGTAAAAATGTGACTAGAATCTAGTAAAAATTAGGAGAAAAACAATAAAAAAGATCATGCAGCTCCCAAAAAATTAGGCCGACGAAATCAATTGCGTGAGAGAGTCCACAACAACTGAACCAAGGCCAATAAATTACAATCCAAGAAATAATTCATATAGGAGAGAAACAAACCAAAAACGAAAGACTTCTATAGTCGACAAGAAATGATCAATTTTTGCGTTGGACAAGTTTTAACGCATTGACCTCTCAATTGAGAATATATAAGGGTAACCAATTCGACTAGCCCTACTCAGTGGCGGAGCCAGAAATTGAAGTTGGAGGGGACCACATTATGTAAGAAATTTTGGTTTGAAGATTTTTTCACGACTAATTCAGTAATTCGAGTTTTTATGGGATTGTTTTGATAAATTGAAAATTAATCTCGAATATTGTTGTTATCATACCATTCGGCGAACACATGCAATATCATTATCGCACGGTATAATTTACCATAATTTAGTGTTTTCAGAATGAAAATTGTTCAACACATGTTAATTATTGTTGAAATTTTATAATTTTATTTTAGAATACCTATTAAAAAAATATGTAAAATATACTTCAAAATAAGAATTTGGGAAGGAGGACCAGGGCCACCCGCCCCTATGTAGCTCCGCGCCACTGGTCCTACTGGGGTTGGGCCTATGTGTAACACTCCACAATAGTAATGTCCTTAAGCTCTTGTATTTAAAAAATAAAATATTACACTCTCATTGTCTCACAAACAAGATTATGAAATTGCGAGCGTCATGCTTTCATGTGATCACCGGTACAAGTTTCATGCATAGAATATTAGAATATCTTGTAAAATATCGTAAAACAAAGTATTCATGCATAGAATAAAATATTCTTGTAAAATATCGTAAAAGAAGTATACATGCAATTATGCAAACCTCTCTCTCTCTCTCTCTCTCTCTCTCTCTCTCTCTCTCTCTCTTGTAGTTGTACCTATCTTTTGAGGTTTAAAGTTGCTTTCTTGACAAATCAAGAGTTTGCGATGGAAGTGGAAGGTTTCAAATCCCTTTATTTTATCATTATCAGAAAAGTATTAGACCTATAAAAAAAAACAAAGAAAAATTCTACCGTCCACTCAATGAACGGACAATAAAAATATTCTTTGATCAGTGAAAGTGAACTTTTGCCGATAAAAGTGTTTGCATTCTTACCATTTGAAGAGCTTTCTTATCAGTAAGACTACACTTTTATCGTCGGGCGGACAATGGAACGATTGAAAAACAAATTTGAAGAATAAGCAAGTGTGTTAGGTAGAACTAGCTAGAAGATTCTTCTACTTCATCTATTCCTTGCTGTTGGCTTCTTGTATCAATGTCTTGCTTCTGTCAGAGGATAATTTTCTGTCCAATTGGAGTGTCCCAAAGTATACACGCGTATGATGGTGGAATAGCATACATCCTCCGTCTCAAAATATTTATCCAGTTCGCAAAACAAAAAATTAAAGATGATGCATTTTTTTAAGAAAAACTCACAATTTTTCCGTGAATTAAAAGAATTCATTGAACCTATTAAATTGTTGATTTTTTTTTAAAAATCATTATCAAGTGCTCGTTTGTCACTTTTGCGGATTAAACAAATATTTTGGAACAGAGAGAGAGTATATTGGACCGATTAAACCAGAATAAATAAGGTAAAAATGAATAAGATAAAGAAAGGTAGTGCGTTTTTCCATGCGTGCGTTGATATATATTATCTTTGCACTAATTAGTATTCTTAAATTTTAAATCTTTGCACTCTTAAATCTTGAATATGTTAGTTGTGCTGATACTGACGAGAAAACTCCTCTCGCTTGGCAAAATCTCATGTGATTTCTCGTTCGATGCAAAATCATGCATGTTTATATAATATCTCTATCTAATAGATGGTCACACACTGATAATTTTTTTATTTGCGGACAAAACTATGTTTCATGGGCCTTAAAAAATGGTTATAATGTAGTTTATCTATTCACTGATTGTTTTAATGCAATTATGCAGATCGCAGGGACGCTTGAGTGTCATCACCATGACACTTTTTTGTTACGCAACCTGGAGGCTGAGATTTCGAAGCAGTCTTTTTGTAAGATAACGAAGGTTGTGCGCAAGGATGTCCAACGGGCTCACTTACATGCTAAGCATGCTCTAGCTATTTTTGTTCCTCACCCGGACACCGGTGATGAATCTATTTCTACTACCTTTGTTTTGCTGCTTTTGCCTTAGTATTATTCTGCTGTACTTTTATTTAGCCGTTGTTGTCTGCTGGTTCTATTGAGACCTATTGTATCTCGGTTTTTCTAATGCTATTTCTTCCTTCTTCTCAAAAAAAAAAAAAAAAAGAAACTATGCTTCAGCAAAGCCTTTACCGATGTCTAATCTACCAAATTTAACATATATAAAATGATAATAACATTGAGGCAATCCCTTGATAGAACAGTCAAATATAAAATTTATTAAAGCATAGTTTTCCAAAAGATTTTAGCAACTCAGTTGCTAAAATCACCATGATTTTAGCAAATGAGTTCAGTAGGTGCTAAAATCATGGTATTTCAAATAAAAAAATTAAGTGTTTCCGTGTATTTTTTTTTGAATTTTTCACACCGAATTAAAGTACACGAGGAGTACTTTAATTTGGTGCGAAAAAAATCGAAAAACGATACACGGAACCACATCATTTTTTTATTTCAAAATTATGATTTTAGCACCTGTTGAACTCATTTGCTAAAATCATGGTGATTTTAGCAACTCAATCTTTTGGAAAACTAGGAGGGAACAAACTCTTAAGTCTCACGGTTACTCGACCGCCAATCCCTTGATTGAAGAAACGTGTACTGATTTCGTGTTAAAATATTAGAGTTGTTGAGAATCTAAACTATTTCTTCAATTTTTTCACGGTGTCTTGATCTAATGACCTATCAGAACGTGAAAGGTGTACGTTTGAATCAAACTCCAACGATTAATGTCACCATTTATTATAATTTTTTTGTTCTCCGATCGATAAGTAAGGTTACGAAATAGATTAAATTAGTAGTACTATATTTGAACTAATCTGCTGTAAGTTTTCTTGTTTAAATTGAGCGTATACAAATAACTCCTGTAACTCCCAACAATAAAGTTGAAAATTGAATTCATAACCAACGACTTGAATTCTGCCTTTTAATCACGTGTATTAACCAGCCATAATCACGTGTAACATCCACTTCGTGGGTCCTTTCAGTTGTCTCGAGAGACCCTTTGAAAGTCCCGTTTTATTCACACCGAATTTTCGAGAAATTCCCAACAATACATGCATCATAGAGTTCTTCACTCGACATTAAGATAGACCATAGACGCATGGCGCAAAGAGCTGCAAAAATTCAGAAGGCACGGGAAGGATTTTTTTTATAAGAGATTGGTTTCAAGGAAGAGAAGTGAGATGAAGAGCAAATAGTTATTAGTTTTTTATTAGTTGCGAACAGGGCCGGCCCTGGGGTAAGCTAAGCAAGCCTCCAGACTTGGGCAACCCACCCCTGCTGGGGCAACCAAAAAAAGGAAAAAAAAAATCGTAAGTTATGTATAAATATGAGATGTTTCCAATTGAATCACAAGTTGTAGGTTGGTCTGTTGGTCGTGGTTAATGCAAAACTCCTTGTTGGGTAGAGTTCAAATCTCTAGTGCATCTCCTTCTTGGTACTTTTTGTTTCTGGTCGCCTTCCTTCTTTCTTTCTTTCTTTCTTTCTTCGTTTCTCCCTAGTCTAGCATTCTTTCTTTTAGTTTTTATTTTAACATTAGCAGGATTTCTTCCTCTTTTTCCTCAGTCCCCTTTTTTTCCTAACAAGTCTAGATCACACTTAAAATATACATTCAAATGTATGTGATCACACAAACTCGTGGTGTTATATGAGTGAACCCCACAAATTTATGCATGTGTTTGTGTAAATGTGGATGCATTTGAGTGTGGTTCTAGACTTCTTATTTTTCCTTCTCAATCCACAATATTACGAAATCACATTACTCAATTAAATTGTTAGAAATTTAGCTTTTCAACATACACAACAAATAATGTACATGTGATATGTTATTACATTTAATTTTTAAAAATTATCCCAATGGTGAAAATTTGAAAACAATTCAAGCGAGTTAACACGATTTACTATTAGTTTTTTAAAACAAATGATAGTTAAAATTGTGACAGCCCATGACCCACTAGATGCAACGGAGTACTATGATATAAGAGAATAGATCATGCCCTAACTTGCACAAGGCCTTTTAAAGCCGTGCGGGCGTCAAAGTTCGTTGGTACTTCACAGTTAAGCGCTCATCCTGGAGCAATCCAGGGATGGGTGACCTTCTGGGAAGTCCAAGGAGCTTGGGCGGCCAAAGCGGACAATATTGTGCAAGGCGGGGGCAGATCGTTACAGTTGGTATCAGAGCACAAGCCCGGACTACGGGGTAGGAGCCACCTCTAGAATCTGCAGGAGCCACCTCTTGAATCCTAGAATGGGAACAAAGTGCTATGTAGAACTAAGTGTTATACCTCCTGGGGGAAGGTCGCTGGGCCAATATGCAATGAGGACGTTGCATCTTAAGGTGGGGAGAATGTGACAGCCCATGACCCACTTGGATGCAACGGAGTACTATAATATAAGAGAATAGATCATGCCCTAACTTGCACAAGGCTTTTTAAAGCCGTGCGGGCGTCAAAGCTCGTTGGTACTTCACAATTAAGCGTGCTCACCCTAGAGCAATCCAGGGATGGGTGACCTTCTGGGAAGTCCAAGGAGCTTGGGCGGCCAAAGCGGGCAATATTGTGCAAGGTGGGGGCGGGTCGTTACAAAAATATGAGGATACGTTCTTATTTTCTTCAAAAAAAACATTCTTACAATTATATATTTTTAAATTTATCTTTTATAATTGTATCCTTTTAGTTTGAAGTTTTGTAATTTTGGAAAATTATTAAAAGAACTCCATGTAGGGGCGCAATATTGGGAGTTTTCTTTGCCCCTAAAATAACTTTTGATTTTTTTTTTTGTAATTTTTTTACTTGACTTTTTTAATAATTTAATATTAAGTGGGCAACCAAACTAGTTGTTGGGCTTGGACAACCCAAACGTTAGGGCCGACCCTAGTTGCAAATGCATGAAAGTGAGACTTGGTCTTTCCATCGAATATTTGGTCATGGGGACTACGGTGAGGTTTGGCTAAAGAAGTTGACTTAACTTTTTTTTCGTCTTTATTTGATTTTTTTTCGCATTTTTTAGTTTTGCATCAACTTTTTGTGTATTATTGGTTCATCTTGGCGAGAGGAATAAAAAAAGTATAAAATTATGACCGAAGCTTAAATTTTTTTGAATAAAGAAAAATATAAGCCAAAAAGTCAGCTTTTTACACTTTTTTCGATCTTATTCAAAAAATTGAAAGTTCTAGCCATAATATTTTACCTTTCTGGATTCGCCTCGTCGAGACGAACCAATAATACTAAAAAAATCGATGCAAAACTAACAAACGCAAAAAAAAAATCAAATAAAGACAAAACAAAAAGTTAAGTTGGCTTTTTTAGCCAAACCTCACTACGTGCAGAAGATTTGTAGTACATCATTCATGGGACTAGAGCTTGTTTAAGAAAACAGTCTCTCTTTTTTTAAATTGTCTTTTTCAATATTTTCACATTATACTACTAGACATATCATTCTCTCACAATATATCAACTCAAACACCCAAAAAAAGACTATAAAAGACAGTTTTCAAAAAAATACAGTTTTGCTGGAATAACCCATAAGTCTAATAACGGAGCATTTCAAGGGACTTGAGAGAAATTTCTATTTTTTTTGTTTTGGAAACTACTCCATCCGTCCGGATTTGTTAGTTCATTTTGGGAGTTCGTGCCATTTTTCAAATAATTATATCTTATAATTTGTAATGTTTTATGTAATTTTAAAAACATTGTCTTATAAAACTAATCGAGATCTATCAAACAAGATCTATATTGGACATATAATTACTTACAAATTTAAAGATATAACTAATTTTTTATCCAATTATAATAGAACGAGGGACAAAAAAATTCAGACAGAGGGAGTATCAAACTATTACTACTATACCTTAGAAAGAGAAGGAATCCTAAAACTTAGGGGCCAAGTCCTAAACTTTTCATTGCCAAGGACCAACATAAAAAACGGTACAAGTTTTTTCTATCCAATTCACTTTCCTAATAAAACTCACACCTTTCCAACTAAAGGCCATTATTCTTCAAAAAAACAAAACGGAAACAAAAGAATAAATTAAATAGTAAAAGGAAACAAATATACTAACATTATGCCGCGTTTGGTTTCGAGGATGTGGAAAGGAGTCGTATATAGTAAACGACTACGCGTTTAAAATATCAACACAGACTCCGTAATCAACAATAAATACCAAATCAAACACGCCTGAGACTCTCTCTATCTCTCTATCTCTCTCTCTCTTTCTCACTAGAAAAGGACCGCCAAAACCCACCTTGATTCCGCTTCAAACCACCCCACTCCGGCCGGCCGAACTCCTAACTATCCATTCTAGTGGATGATATAGAATATCATTCTTATTTTAGAGAGAGAGGGAGTGTGAGAGATAGAGAAGTAAAAGGTATTCTGATTCGTCTTATGGAATATACAAGTGTTGGCAATTACTTTATCGGACGAATTGTATGGAATTGTGTGATCTTCAATCCAAAGCAATGAATTCGATTTCTGGGTTTTCGCTCCGGTTACTTATCGTGCTCTCTATCATCATCATACCAAACGGTAACTTTACTGTTCTTTCATTTGCAATTTGAACTGTACTTATCGGTTCTTTTCGGGTGATCTAGATCACTGATCTGGTTTTTTATGTGTATCATATGGACTCTATGTGTATGTTGATTGCTGAACGAAATCTGTTTTGGGTCATTTTGGAAGTGGTGGGATGATACCTTTTTGGTTGAATAATTGGGAATTTGTATTAGGGAATTTCGGTTTTTTTTTTTTTTTTGTGTTTTGGGTCATTTTGGAAGTGGTGGGATGATACCTTTTTGGTTGAATAATTGGGAATTGTATTAGGAAATTTCGATTTTCTGTATTCAAGCTCTTTACCTTTTTTAAGATGACTTTTCTGCTTACCTACCGAAAAACCTTTCTTTTTTTCGTGACACGTATTGATTATACATCTTTGGAGTCTCAAATTGGATACTGCGAAGATTGGAATAATGGGTAGGAACATTGAAGCAACCATATGTTCTGGAAAAGTACCTACAGCTTTTATTTGGTTGATTTCTTTTGGAAGACAGAAGAGAATTCTCACTTTTTTTTTTTTGGTTTAATGTGATGCCAACAATGTCTAAGTAAGTTGGCCGAAACAAATACATAAGTTGAAAAATTATATGCTCTATATTTGATATGCGCAGTTTTGTATCGAATTATGTATAGGAATCGTACAAGTAACCAGTATTAATCAAATTGATTATACCTTTAGAGCAGTTGACAGTGTGAAAAGTTCACCTGAGAGTTTAGTGAAGTGAATGTATGGATACCCCTTCTTCTTGCTGTTCTGTTTTCGAAGTAATGATATGCACAGCTTGGCTTAATTTACTTGAAAGGAACTATAAAAAAGTACCGAAAACCAAAAAAACCCTATAAAGAGGAGGGAGGGGGGGATACGGGGGAGTCAAATTTACTGCAAATGCTTATTATGATTAAATTTGGATAATTTTAATAGCTATGTTATACTGCTATCCCAAAGTTTATGGTCCCATTATTGTAATTTTGTAAATAAACTTACTCCAGTACCGAAAATCCAGTGATATTACTCAAGTCAAGTCATCTATTTCCTATTCTGTCATTGACTCTTATGGAGAAAATTTATTTGTATCGATGGTTGAAATGTGATGTGGCAGCAAAGTTTGTTGGTGTCTTGTAATTCTTGCGAATAGAATGGACACAGTGGCTAACGAATTTGCTTCTGTTCTTTCTCTAGTTTCTCCGGCTGTGGAAGCGTTTACTGGAACTTATGGGATAAACTATGGGAGACTTGCTGATAACATCCCCTCTCCTGATAAAGTAGTTAGACTCCTCCGAGCGGCAAAGATTAAAAATGTCCGAATATTTGATGCTGACCACAGTGTCCTCCAAGCCTTCAGCGGATCAGGGCTTGAACTAGTGATTGGACTTCCAAACGGATACGTGAAAGAAATGAGTTATAACCCTGACCATGCCCTAACATGGGTAAAAGAAAATGTGCAAGCATACCTTCCGGGGACCAACATCGTTGGGATTGCTGTTGGAAATGAAGTTCTGGGTGGGGGTGATGATTCACTCTCGGTAGCACTTTTGGGTGCAGCAAAAAATCTTTACAATGCCACAAAAGAGCTTAAATTACATGATGTAATTCAGATTTCCACTGCACATTCACAGGCTGTTTTCAGTGATTCATACCCTCCCTCTAACTGTACTTTCAAAGAGAGTGTTGTGCAATATATGAAGCCACTCTTGGAGTTCTTCTCACAGATTGGTTCCCCTTTCTGTTTGAACGCATACCCATTTCTGGCCTACACCTATAACCCAGGTCAAATTGATATAAATTATGCTCTTTTCAAGTCAAATGATGGGATATATGATGAGAAAGCTGATCTACATTATGACAACATGCTTGATGCTCAGATTGATGCGGCTTATGCTGCTTTGGAAGATTCTGGATTTAAAAAGATGGAAGTAATAGTTACAGAGACTGGTTGGGCTTCGCATGGAGATCAAAGTGAGCCTGCCGCCACAGCAGACAATGCAAGGACTTATAACTATAATTTACGTAAGAGGCTTGCGAAGAGGAAGGGAACCCCTCGGCGGCCAGAAAGTGTGTTGAAGGTTTACATTTTTGCACTGTTTAATGAATATCAGAAGACTGGTGCAACTTCTGAAAGGAACTTCGGACTGTTTAAAGCAGATGGGAGCACTGCGTATGATATTGGGTTTTCTGGGTTGAAATCCTCATCTGCAGAATCATCTATTTTGTCTTTAAAGGTATGGTTTTCTTTAGCCTCTCAATGCACTATCTAATGCTTTATCTCAGTTCTTCTGGTTTGGTGTAATGGTAGCATCATCATCGTTTTGGCACTAGTAATTTTATTATTTACTGATTTTAGAAATGGTAAAGTAATTATGCTGGAAACTATCCGATGGATAACCTGTACATAGAAGTCATAGTACCTCTTAGGATGAACCGATGAACGCAAGCTATCCGAGAAGTCCCACTAAACTCATCTTTTGAAATGACCAACACAGGCAGTTATATCTATTCACTTTTAAAGGAAGTTGTGCTTGATCCCTTGACATGTAAGCTGTTACATACCCTTGTCGCATTTCAATTAATAATTTATAAATGAAGTGATAATCTGCTTGGCCTCTTTGAGATGCATATGGTCTTTTCTGAAAGGGAGAAGAAAAACTCTGAAAGGGAGAAGAAAAAAGCATTTTCAATTGATGAAGACCACTAGAAACGTAGCGGGAAATCAATCCCATGGATACATGATGATACACAATGAGATTAAGAATGGGCACATCGAGGCTGGTAGTACTCATTGATTTATTAGATAACAGGTCTCTTTCATTTGCGCTCCAAAGTAACCAGATCTCGAACTTGGTTGTTTTTCTAGATAAGTCAACTGCAATTAGGTTGTATAGCACTTTGGAAACCTCTAAGAATCTCAGCTTATTATCCCTGTAATTCTTGTGCTACATTTATGGGATAAAAGATAAAACTCTAGATGGCCCCTCTATTAGATCAAAGGTGAAAAGGATTTACTTAATCGATGGTCCTTTCCTTCCTTGAAGAAGTTAAGGACATCCCACCTGTGCTATGGAAGTGGTGGTAGTAGGTACTTGTACCCTTCATGGGTTGACACATCATTACCGAAAGCTGACTGTGTCATGAAACAAGAGCCTCATTTTCTGTCCTCGCGTCATCTCTCTCTCTCTCTCTCTCTCTCTCTCTCTCACACACACACACACACACACACACACATTGTCACAGGCACCTCTGCAACAGATGATTGAGCTGCATCTCATTGCATTCCTTCTTGTAAGGACTCCATTTATGCAAGGATGTTTTTGTATCCCTTATGTTAAACCTAAAGCCAAAACTCTGCAGCTACATTGGAGTTTAATCTTTTGGAACTGAAAACTCCAAAAGGAAACTGGCTCAAAACTCTTCCGAACTAGTCCCCGGGTACCTGCCAATCCTAAGTTATTGGTTGAAGCTCCATTGTCATTTATTAGCACCCAATCTCTTGGTGGACAAGTCCACGGCAACTCTTTCCAGCATTTCTCCCAGCGATTTAGATTTTTATTTCCTTGTAAAATTGGAGTTAGCAGTGGTCTACTGAACAAAGGGGTGGATATGGATGTATGATTATCCTCTAAGCATGAAGAAAAACCTTAAGTACGACACCTCACAGTAAACACTAGGTCATTTGCTGCTTCTGCATACTTCAGAGACAGTTTACACAACGCTGAAGCTACTATTGATAAGAGAACTCCACATTTATTGCTGGTTTTCATCATTTTTTAAAAACTATTCTGGGAAGCATCTGGTTTTTGGCTTATTGCATCTGAAATCTACAGAATCATGGTACTATTTTTATTAAGAATATCTGGAAGCTTGTTAATTCTATCGCTTCTACTTGGGGGCTTTGGGAAATGCTATGACCATTTCACTTAATTACCATCGTCCAACATGTTGTATCGATGATGTTTCTCTCTCTCTCTCTCTCTAAGGCAAGATCATTAGTTCTTTGTTACTTAAATCTTATTCAAGTCGGTAAATTTTTGCTTTATGAGGAGAACCGTTTTCTTTTCTTTTCTCCTTCCATCAGTGTCATTGAAACCGCTCCAAAGTCGGCAAATTTCTTCTTTTGAGTTTGCATACGCTAATGCAATGTATTGCTTTTTGTTTATACTACATTTAGTTGTGAAAATTGGAGCTATTTCAGCCAAGATGCTCTTCTGTAGTCTGTTCAAAATGCATAGGGCTGTTCTACAAACACAGATGTGTCTATAGTTATTCAGTGCACGTGGGTTCCATACAATGCACCAAGGACCCACACATTAAACAACTTTGGACACATTTTTGTCCAGACATGTGTCCTAAGTATTTTCCGAATACATAAGCTAGACAAGGAGCATGCTCAATGTAATATATACTCATGGCTCATTAGGGCACTATTTGAGCTGCTAAATTGATGGACTCTTTTTCTCTGTTGGCAATATTGCAGGATATACGAGGTCGAGGTTGGTCACAATTCTATTCCTTGGTATTAACCACCTGCGCTTCGGTGCTGCTTCTCTTTTTTATTTCTTGAGAAAGTAGGTTTCGGTACTCGTACATAGTTATACTGGAATAACATTCAGAAATTTTCCATAGTCATAAGCTTGGTATGAACTCATACCACAATATCTCATTGCGTCATCAATTATTGTTACTGTGCAAAATTATACGTATTGGTGATTAATTTCATCTATTTAAGCCATGTATATTTGTTTGGTTCCCAATTAAATCTTCTTTGTTATTCTTTCTAGTTTTGCATTTAAAGATCTAACACCCTTACTAAACTATTGGAATCAATTGGTCTGTGAACCTTCATAATTTTCTCTAAATTATTGGGCATAATATCAATCTCATAATGGGCGTGTTTGTTTGAACCGGATTAATATGTCTGTAGGATATGTTTTTCCAATCGGCATAATATTAATCTCATATCCGGTCAAACAAATGGGACCTATATTTTTGTTACTGAAATAAGGTCCAAAGTTGGCAGAGAAATTTTGTTTTGTTCAGACAGTGATTATAGAATTCTTGAATTCTCACTCTGATAAGTGATGAGAACTGCTGTGAAGTTGTTCTTCTTTATGGAGTAAAAAAATGTTGGAACTGTAATGCAGAATTTATATATTTTTTGGATTTCAAAGCAAAGTTTTGGGTGTTCTGAAAATATAAATTACACTTTCCTCTCCGGAGTTTTGTAGAATTACAGTGACCCTCGCTACTTTGGCTTAATTACACCGCTCTCTTTTTTAAGGTCTAAAATTGCATAATACTTGCTCCATTTTGCTAGTCAAGCGGTTTTTTTTTTTTTTTTGGCAATGGATTGACCATGATTTCACCAGTTTGCACAGAAATTCTTGTTTTAGCATTTACGTATTACCTGGAGATAATGCATCAGCCTCCTTTAATACTACTACATGCCTAAATTCTGATACCAGACAAACTATGTTGGTGAAGATCAATGTAACTTCTTTAATCTAGAAGGGCATATTGTACTTTTCTCAAACCTTAAGGGCGGTCACAATAATTTCCTCTTTACGACATTCAACCATGTGAATCATGGTTATGACTAATGAGAAAAACTTGGGTGCCGGCTCGGTACCACGCGGCGGTACTCTGCACACATTTTGGCCTTTCAAAAGTGTTTTGGACGGTTCGGATTTCTCCCTCCGTCTCTTCTCTCTCCTCTTCATCTCTCCTTAAAATCCGTACCGTCCAGAATACTTTTGGAAGACCGAGATGCGTGCTCGGACACCACATTTTGCTCTGTCTGGTTGAGCTTTCAACTTGGCTTACAGTTTAGAACCCAAAATCAAGACAAATAATCCCTTCCAAACACCCCTTAATTTTGAAACCTCTTTGAATCACCTCCACACATTACTGATTCTCCATCATTCTAAGGAGTTCTGGATCTCCAATCAAGACCATAAAAGGCTAAATTTCGTACCAAACGTGTCCCTAGAAGATGTGGTAGAACAGTCAAAATATGTCTTCATCATTGGACCATTATAGTCAATAGTCGGACCTTTATCCATCCAGGTGTCCAACACCCCATGGCATTTTTAACGTGGGTAGAGGGGCGCCGGGGCTGCAAGGGAGACTAGTCAGCCCGACCTAAGCTTTTGTTGTGCTTGAATTCGGACTTTGCTATGAAAGAGCCGAGTTCTTAACGAACATTTAAATGAGTCTCTATATACGAGCAGAGCCTATACATAAGAAACAAGCCGAGTTTTGGAGTGTAAAGCTTTACTTATTTATTAAACAAGATAAAATTCGAACTTAAACTTGAGCTTAGCTCGATTACTAAACGAGCCGAACTGAACCTTGCCTTATCGAGGTGGAGCCTCGAACAGCTCGGTTTGTTTTCATGCACTGCAGAATCTATCGGAATCTTAATAATATGATTTTTTTTAAAACCATATCACAATTATGATTTGATAAGTGTTATTGAAAGTATTAGTTGTTCGAAATGCAAAATTAATCCAATATTGAGGGTTAGGTGATCCCATAACACATTTTTTTTTTACAAAGCTGGTGGTCTTTATAATTCAAAGAATACGCTTTAACAGGAATGTATCTCAATCATGTAACTGTCCATATGGGGTTCAGAGTATGCACAGTACACCTGCTATGCACCAGTTTGTTAGGATTCCAAACAACGCACCACACGCACAGAAGCAGTAAAACAAGAGAAAGCACGACAAACAATATATGTGGTTCGTCCAAATCACACCTACATCCACGGGGAGGGGGGTTTCACTATAATCCAGAGAAAATTCGTGTTCTTGTGTTACACACTCAATCTCACAATAATGAAATCTTCACCAGTTCTCTCGTGTATCTCACTCTCCGGGGAAGGCCACAACTGGCTCCCCCCCCCCCCCCCCCCCCCCCCTCACACTCTCTGCCACTCTCTTTTACATTGTGCTACCACACTCATAAACAATGGCATGTTCGAGTATTTATAGAGTTACACAGAAAAACCCTAATCCACTCCCTCTGGGCCTAAGCCCACACAAGGTGGAATCCCAACAATCACCCCCTCCACACCGAGTGGGCAAAGTCGTCTGCAACACCCCCATGTCGCCTCCTCCAATCAGCTAACTCTGACAAGCGCATGTGTTACTAACCAGTCGAGCATCCATGCACCACCAAACAGAGTACACAAAACCCGAAAGAGTGTATCCTTGCAAAACTAGACTCCGCAGCCAATCAGAAAATTCGAGTACCGCACCCCTAAAAAAGAATGTCTTTACTCGTTCGAGTACCGCACCCCCTCAACTAGGATGCCTCCACTCGCATACCTCAAACCCGAGATGTATGCGCTCACCAACAGAAGCGCCCGCAGCTTCATCGCCGCGCTCCGCCACTCTAACATCCTGTCTTGTCAAGAGAATGCAGCAACCCTCTGCCCCACACCAGAGGCTCACTCCTCCAAATGATCTCACACACCATCTGCGATGAGGCTAACTCCTTCTCTGACACCACATCCCTCACCGAGTACTTCCGCACCCTAAAACCGGGATACACCTCTCGTGAATCCGGGATGTGAACAAATCCTGCTAGATCTCCGTGGCTCAAACTGATCTACCGCTCTAACAAGTGCCTGTGTCATTCCCAAACAAGCATCTTCGCACCCTAACCGGGCACACCACTCGAATGAATGTATCCCTGCAAGCCAGATCTTCCGCGGTTGATCACAATCCTGCACCCCCTAATCAGAGTGCCCGCATCCGGGCATCCAAAACCCAAATGTTCATGCCCAATCACAGGACATAATCCATGACTCCATCTCTCCACACCAACATGAGCTCATAACTGGAAAGATAATCAGCCACAAAAACACAGAAGAAAGAGAATACCATGATGCATCATGTGATCTCCATCTTAATCCCTCTGTCCGGAGCTCTCGTGAACATATCCTGAACAACCAATTGCATCATCGTTGCTAGCCAGCATCCTGCACACTCATGATTCGACTCCCAGCGCATCCAGTACCATCCGGTCATGACTCCTTGGTACAATCCCGCGCCTATCCTGCGTGCATCCGCAACTGTCGTCATCCCTGCTCGTGTCACAAAACACCCATATTGCCTGACATCAGCTCCATCTGCCACTGCACTCCCACAAGCCTGTATGGTGGCCCACCATCCAATCCAATGCAGCTCGAATCACAACTGCAAATCCTAATGATAGGTCTTCAAATCCGATTGAACCAGACTGCCTCCGATCACTGTTGACCAACTCCAACCTGTCACTCTAGTAAACGCCTGTGCCATTAACCAATCAAGTGTATCCGCACCCACCAAACAGAGATGCAACACTCGAAAGAATGTATCCTTGCTCACTAGTTTCTCCGACTGATCACAACGGCTCAAACGCCGCGAATCCGCAATCACCCGATTGCTCTGGTTGACCTCCGATCTCTGCAAAGTTTGTCCAATACTCCTGGTGTGTAGCTTTTCCAACTCCGCTCGCCTTTTTCGTCACCTATCCGCCACTCCTGCCACTATCCTGGTCTCCCGCCACTCTCCGTCAGCTCTCCCGGGTCTCATCCTGCCTCCCAGTTCATCCATGTTCCATTCCCAGCACCCCCTGGACTCCCATCAGATCTCCCATGGCTTGCCTCCTACTCAACAACATCCCATCCGATTGACCTGACGACGTCGGATCCTCTTCAATCTCTCTGAATGTGTCTAGGACCGCAAAATCTAGCTCGAATCACTCAAATCCAAGCCCACCAATGAATCCGGAACCATCCAATCAGCTAGGAACAAGCCTCCTCACAATCCAAAATGCCTCCAAACACCCAAATCCGGCTCAATCCAGCAATAACACCTGCTTCTAAGCCTCCAAATGAAAAACGAAACACATGGTTGGATCCGGAACGTTGAGACAGTCCAAATTGACTACTCATATGCGAAAAATGGAGCTGTATAGCCTCCGAAAACGTGAAAAAATCAATGAACCATCTCCAAAAGTCAAACTAGACCCTTTGACCAGCCCCTTGGACCCTTTGACTAGCCTTTGACCCCTTCGACCGCGGCATCCTGATCCTTTTGACCCTTACGACCCTTCTGACCCATGGCCAGACCAAAAAGGTCAAAAGGTTCAACTAGCTGAACCCCTGATGGCGTGGCGCCACGTCAGCGTTGACCAGATGACGTGGCAGTTTGGTCGAACCCATGTGGTGTTCTCTGTGGCTGTCCATGTGGCGCTGACCTTGTGCAACCAAAGCATGGGATCACCTCCCACCTTCTTCAACCTGCTGCAACAGTACGTAAAAAATACCCAGCGCGTGGATCTAACTCGCGGTCAAACGCAAATTTTGACCGGCGCGTGCGGGCCACCCCGACATCTTCCGGCGACAAATTTTATATCCCCGCGATCGTCTCGAAACGAGGAACAAAACCCTATGCTCCAAAAAAAATTTCGATCACATTTTCCGAGACCGAGCTGAACCAGACCAGTCCGACTCCGTCTGCCGCCATTCAAACTGCCCGTACGCCCTCTTCCAGTGACGAAAAAATACCCCAAGCACTCCGTTGGACTCGTCTCCGAGAGTAGCACCTTACGTACTGATCAAAAACAAGTTTCATCCCTTGTTTTGTCCGACCAGAACTCCGAACGGTGCTTAATGGCCTCCAAGTGATTATCCAACTGCTCCGCGCTCTCCGGTGCTTCAACCAAAGCTCTGATACCAGTTGTTACGATTCCAAACAACGCACTACACGCACAGAAGCAGTAAAACAAGAGAAAGCACGACACACAATTTACGTGGTTCGGCCAAATTAGACTTACATCCACGGGGAGGGGGGTTTCACTATAATCCGGAGAAAATCCGTGTTCTTGTGTTACACACTCACACTCAATCTCACAATAATAAAATCCTCACCAGTTCTCTCGTGTATCTCTCTCTCCGAGAAAGGCCACAACCGGCTCCCCCTTTCACACTCTTTGCCTCTCTCTGTTACATTGTGCTACCACACTCATAAACAATGGCATGTCCGAGTATTTATAGAGTTACACAGAAAAACCCTAATCCACTCCCTCTGGGCCTAAGCCCAACAGGCCCACACGGGGTGGAATCCCAACATAGTTATGGGGCTCACTTCGGATCCCATTATTTAATCTAAACCCCTCATTTTGTTCGTCTTGTTGAGTCTTTTATCCGCATAAAATTTTAAGTTGATCGGACATTGTTAACTATTTGATCAGTGAGTACTTTAACTTATCGTTTTGTGTAAAAAAAATTCTCTACAACTGCTTCTTTAACCGTTTGTATTCTGAAAACATAGTTACCGATGTCCAATCAACCTGAAATTTGAAACCCGGATCCTTTTACGTGGCTTCCATTCATTATAGACCCAAAAAGAATGCCAATTTGGTATCGGCTCTCTGGCTCTATATATATACCGGAGAAATAGCAAGAGGACATTGCAAAAAAGACTCTTAAGTTCAAAATTTTCCATTTCCTTCATAGAATAATAAAGGATAAGGAGACCTTATTGAGAGACACAGAAACAGTACAATATAGAAATGCCCAGCAAATTCAATGTTGTAGCATTTGTTCTAGTAGTAGCAGTGGCAAGTGCTGCCCTACTGCTAGAGGGCACGGGTGCTGCTACCTCCCCCTCTCCGGCGCCTCCACCAGACTCGCCGCCTGACTTTCCCATCCTGTTTAGACCCCCTCCTCCTCCACCACCCAGCTCCGCTCCACCTCAGTTAGTCACCTGCCTCCGGCATCATCTTCATGGCCATTGCCGGAGGGTGGCTTTTATATTAGATTTACGCGTCTTTCCTATTAGGGATGACCTCATGGTCCTCTTAATCCTCCGTGCCGAAAAACACCTGTGCCTCTGTGCCGAGGGGTTTTCCGGCCGTTGGATCACCCAAAAATATTAAAACATAAAAACAAAAATCACAATCCAACGGCTCAAAACCCCTCGGCACAGGAGTTTTGGGCACAGTGGATCTGGGACGCCTCTTAAGGGGGCGATTTGGACTCCACATATTTGTGTGATTCTCAAGAGCATTTATGTGATCTCTTAGGAGTAATAAATAACTCTCCTTGTTTTGTGTTTGTATGAGTTGTGATTAGTTATTCCCTCACAAATCACAAGCTTAATTAGTTTGATACAGTACGGCATTGTTAGAACTGAGAGTTGTATGATAGGGCACATTCTTTATTATAATGACAAATTGTTTGAGCGTTAGTTTGTATTGAAAATTACAAAGAAATTAACTGAACTCAAATTTTAGAGATTTGGTTGAAGCTGATCGGTTCAATCATTTTGTGGATCTCTCAACCGTACTTACGGTTGTATTACTGATGGTCAATCGCGGTTTGGTGAGTGGCCGTCTTAGACAACTGATGGTGGACAAAGCGAGAGCTTGCGGCCTAAGGGGACCCGACCCTCTCTGTAACACCCCATATTTTAGTGGTGCCCATATTTCATTTGGCTTATATAATTGTCCTACTTTTGCTACATAAAAATGGTTCTGGTATTATTTTGGTAAATATAATATATATTTAGGTAATTTTCATAAGCTAGTTTGGTCTCGGAATTAGCATAGCAGAGCAGAGCAGAATGGGACACGTGTCAACACTAGGAAGGATCCTTGGTGCCCAAGTAAGGTCTTTCCGAAAACTATATGAGGTGTCACTTAATTAATGGGTAGTAATAATTAGGATTAGATTTTCTTGGATTTTAACTAGATTTTTAGAGATATTGCTAGATTATGAATTAATGGGAGGGATGGTTCTAGACACGGAGAGACTTAACACACCCACACTTATTTACTAAATACACACACACCTCACGCGAGTAAAAGAAAAAAACCTTATGGCTAGTTAATTGGTGGTTTATGATGATTAATGAAAATTTGAGAAGTTTTCTCAATATCATTTGTTCGTAAAGAGAGTATCCTAGTTTAAACTTATTCGTGATTGTCCTTCTTGTTCGTTCTTCTATTTCATACATGCTTCCTTCAAGCTTGTGCTCCACTCAACAATTAATACATAATGAAAACTAGTGTAAGCCATGATGAATGTACTCAACTCGAGACTTAGGGAACTACTTTTAAAACCTTCATACCTGTTCGATCTTTTTGCATTCTTTTGATTCTTAATTGTTTATCACGATTTGTACGTGTTTGTTAATTGAACAAAATTTCTCTAACAAACATGGTTTTCATTGTTCAATCATATCTAATTTTGGCAAAATGTAATTCTCCATAAAATTTATGCTATCACTGAGGTGTATCCGACTGGGGCCACGATCGATGGCCTTTAATGGTCGTATCAGGAGAGGTGCTTCTTGGAAGAACTTAGGCTCAGTTTGGATGTCAGCAATCTTGAGGGGGAATGGGAATGGGAATGTGATGCCTTCTTTTCATGATTCCAATGTTTGGAACAAACAGGAATAGGAATGTGATTCCATGCTTTTCTGATTCCGGTGTTTGGATTAGTCAGGAACAGGAATGTGATTCCTGATGACACATTCAACTAGGAATCACATTCCCAAACTGAGTGGGAATCTAATTCCTCCCTTACCCCATGGGAATCTCAGATTCCTGGTTCATTCAATAAGAAAAGGAAATGTTGATTTCAATAAATTTCCAAAATAATTGTTTCCTACGTAAGATTACTCAATTAATTCAAGCACCATAATGAAATTACTCCAGGTATCAAATTCCTAGGAATTTGATACCTAGTAATTACATTCCTATTCCTACCCAAGGAAATTCCCAGGAATTTGATTCCCGGTAATCACATTCCTATTCCTATTTCTACTCAAGATTTTGGTCATCCAAACACAGCCTTAGAGTGAGTTTACCATTTCTTAAAACTCTTAAAATTTCTTAACACGAATTTGAGATGTGTCATTCTTCTCACATATATTAACTACGTTTAGGAGTTTTAAGAGTCCTAACTAAAAACAGGGAACTCACCCTCAAATCACAAACACGCAGAAAAGGGGTAATTATATTCAAAGAACATGGAATTTTGACAATTTAGATGTACTTCCGCCGTAAAAATGAGAGTTTAAGGCATGTTGTGGGGAATCATTCGATGTCGGAACTCAGAACCATGTTATATAAAGAGTCTTTCCCACTACATCCATTCCAAACATCAGCTTAGGGCGAGTAACATACCCCAATGGGGAAAGATTCCGAAATAAGCCCACTCCACTCCTTCACCAAATCCTTCACCAAATTTGATATTACTCAAAATTTTCACCAAATTTGGTGAGAACCAAATCCAATATCAAATTTTGAAGGCTATTTTCTCCCCCCCCTCAAATTTACAACAATGCCATTAATGAGGCTTTTACTCAAATTTATGTCTAGATTTGCTTTTGCCCATTGGAGTGCTTCATATCAAATCAAGTTTTTACTCAAATTTAGGTAAAACTTTGGGTAAGGGGTGGAGATTCTCTTAATAGGCTTTTTGTACTTCGCAGCCAAATATTATAGTAATATTTGACCCCAGAATTTTTTTTTGTAATTGTCCCAACTTACTTTAAGATTGGGCACAATATAAATTCTCAAATTTAGGTAAAATTTTGGGTAAGTGTTTGGAAGTTTATATTTGGAAGTGCTGGCTCTGAGTTTTTTGAAGTCGGATGCGAACTTTATTTTTGATGCCCTTGTATAATACAAAAAAAGAAAAGACTACAAGAATTAAAAACAATAATAATACAAAGCTAGATAATATATCATTGTATATGTTAATCCGAAATATATTACTTAACCATCACATTTTTCGCAGCAAAAGTAGTAATTAAGCTCTCATAATCAAGTTTAGACACCATATCTTTTTTAATGGATAACATAGCTAATCCATTTAACCTTTCTTGCAACATAGTTGACCGAAGATAAGATTTGATCAACTTTAACTTCGAAAAGCTTCTTTCTTAGGAGACAACCGTGATGGTATAGTCAACAATATTCTATAAGCAATCCACGCATTGGGAAAACAATCACCCAAAGCAAGACCACTTTGCCAACATTAGTCAAATCCATATAAATTAGGCCCTAAAGTTTATTGAATATTATAGATGCATACCTATATATAAGGGTCTAAAATATCTGGGGGCCCACAACATTAGTCAAAATAATTGAGCACTTCCTTTGGTTTTGTCATTTATTTGGGAGTCATATGCGGCTGCATCCTTGGCGTATGCCCAAAACCGGCTCTGTCCAAAGTTACGGGATGTAGACCGACATGAGTTTTTTTTGTTATGTGACAACCAGGTCTTCCTAGTTGACAAAAGCAAATTGTCTTGGTCACGGAACAAGAGCTGTAGTTGAGTTGGGATGGGAGCCAAAAAGTTGTGTTTGATCCAGGCTTTTGAAAAGGAGACCATGGCTAACCATATGTTTGGCAAAGACCGACTCTTGCTTTCTTTTTCCCTTTGTTTATTGGGTCAAAGTGTATGTTGCTTTCCATGTGATGTGCGTTTTGGTTGAGAAAATTAGCAGTGAAAACGCGTTTTGGATACTCCAACTTTGTCAACATGCATATGTAATTATGTATGTAACCAACTAACCTCATAATCCACAAAGGGAAAAATCCAAAAGTGTTTGGTAGACTTGACAGATTGTGTGTGTGAATTCCTCATTGTCCGGCCAACTGCCCATTCTTCATTTGTCGACAATATTGATCTTGTCAAATGAGAAATATTTCCATGACCCAGAAAACAAAATTACTACTACTTGTTCAAACAGTAGTAAAACATTGAGAAATAACTCCAAGGTATTCGCCAACTAGTCTTGGCGTGCGAGTTAGGAGTTTGCTTCCTCCTATGGTTTTAGATTCGATTAATTTTGGGGCCACCTTACTTCACGTGTAATAGTGTGAAACTGTTTTTGGACGACGTTGTAGTCTAATTTATAGATTGCGGAAAAGTCTATCTCGTTATTATGTTTATAGATCATTGGCAATGTTTTGTATATGCTTGCATTTAATAGAACTACATAATGCATCTAACTAGTTCATATACTAGGTATGTATAGTTCTTCGCCAAACAAAACCTTAAGAGAGGGCAAACCATTATGTGACAATAACTCTATAAGGCGTAATCAAAAGGAGTCCGTACTCGCTTAATCAAAAGGAGTCCGTACTCGCTGGAGAACCAAAAAAGATGGCCTACAAAACCCAATGATGAAAAATTGTTGTGCGAATGACATCCATAGCTTAACTGGGGTCCTGCATAGGACAAAGTGGCAAGAAGCCGGTCTGTTTGGACTAATAGGCATGTACATTGCCCAGGACGGGGTTGAACGTTGCTTTGCGAGCACGAAGTAATTATCTAAAATTTTGGACACAACTTCATGTGTGACACCTTGTATTGTGCTAATTTATTATTTGGTGAGTCCATATAATTAACATATTATTCGTACACTTGCAGCTGTACCATATACAATTTTAATATCTATCTAAAATCAACTTGGTCACTGTAGTACTACGGTATCCGGAGTACTGTAGAACGCTTCTGTAGTGTGGTATTCGAGTCATTGATCTCAGCAATCAATGATTCAGATTTCATTTTGGCAATGAACGACTCGGATCTATAAAGTGTTGAGATGAAATCAGAACCGTTAAAAATACACCCGACGATCCACAGGCCGCGCTATAAGGCGCCCTAAAGCATCCCGTTTTCAGTACTATGGTGATTGTTTTTCCAACGAAATTTTGGTCAACTTCTTTGAACGTTCAACTGAGTATTTTAAGTTGCAAATCTCACCACTAAGGCATCTCCAAGTGTATGAATCTTCATCCATCCCAATAAATTTAATCTATCCAAGCAACTGTCCTAAACATTAGTAGTTTTTTCACTGGATAGAACCGTCCCCAAATGCATACGTTATGATTTTTTTTTTCCCCCTGATAACTGGCCGGGTCAGTTTGCCGCGCACCTCAATTAATTCCGAAACTGTGAAGTTAACGACCGAACAAACTCTCCGTGACTCAATGTTTGAAACATGTGACTTTACGAAGGACAAATACTTATTGATTTTTTATGTCCACTTAGCCAAACCCCGGGGTTTTGATTAGGCCATCATGCATGCTACACTTGAAAGCAGACCTGATCAATTCAACTCATTCATTATATATCAACGGATATTTGGTGACAACCCCAAAGTGGAAATTAGGGATGCCGTAGCTTATGCACTACTGTAATGGAATAGTGCGGCAAAATGACAAAAAATAAATAAATTAAACATTTAAAGTTGTTTAAAGTTGAATCAATCTAAATTAATTAAGCAGTCTCTAATATTTTGCAGCACACCACCTTCCAAGGGTGCAGTGCAGTATCAACGGATCATCCAAATAATAGATTTTTTCTTTTATATAAAGTATAAACAGATGTCCGGGTCAATTTGCTTGCACCTTGACTAATTTCAGGGTCTTGAAAGTAACAATCAGGCATAACCAACAGTGGCTCAAAGTTTTGGAATAGTTGGCCTCCATAAGTTTCGAACATGCGACCTCATGGTTAAGAATTAACTGCTTTCTCATGCCCCCTATGAATTTTATTTTATTTTTTATTTATGGAGAAGGAACCCCCTCATAGGAGGGCCACGAATTGGACCCGACTCAAGAGTGTAAACGTCCAGATGAGCCGAAGCAACCACCGCCCCAACCTCACTAGGTAATTCGCGATACTTGTCTTGAAGAGAAATCAAACCCTGCCCACTGGGGAACAAGGCCTAACACCTTCCTCAAGTGTTGCCAATTCATACAATGCTTTACTCCAACTTTAATCGGACCAGTGATAGAGTCAGAGGGGGCTAGTAGAGGCGGTCGCACCAGCAAGGGGAAAAAAAAAACTCTAGTATTGTATAGAAAAAGAAAATTTTCCTACGAATGATATAGACTCGCCCCTACAAAATATTTTGAAAAAAAAAAAAAAAAATTGTCCGTGTAGTGAAATTTCTGGCTCTGTTTTGAATCGGACATCTTCCTAATGAATGGTGTAATTAGTCCGAACCAAAGATTAACCGAAGCTCGTAACAGACCCAATATTAATCGAGTTATGTGTAAGTTGGTCCGAATCATTAGTTATATGACTCCCTCTCTCGATCTCTCGTTTTTCCCCCAGTCCGTTCAACAACCGCAAATCACAAATTAAGAAAAAGCAAACACTCCACTTTCTAGGTGGCTTCCGTCCATTACTGACTTAACAAATCCCCAACGACTACGAAAATTGAAGATCGGTATTGACTCCTGTGCCTTTATAAATATATTCAAAACCCAGCACATCTCCTTGGAAAAAAAAACCTCATTACTTTCTCTGTTTTTTTCCTTCCAAGCACCCAAAAAAACAGAGCAAAAACAGGGGCTACCAGAGAACACAGAGAGAAAATGGCTAGGAAATCCACTGTCTCAGCACTTGTTCTTATGGTGGTGGCTGCTGCTGCCCTGATCGAGGGCACGGCCGCGGCCGTGTACATCGTCGGAGATGCCACGGCTTGGACCATCCCCTCCAGCGCCACCTTCTACTCCAACTGGGCTGCCAGCCATACCTTCGCCGTCGGTGACATTTTAGGTACGCTTGGGTGACTTTTTTCGTTTTCCTTGATTTAGTTTTCGTGATTTGGTCGCTGTTTTTGAACTAGTTTGTTGAAAAATGCTTAGAACTAATTTTGAAGTCACTTTTGATGAATTTTTCGGGTCTGGAAAGCCCGTGCACATAGACTTTTGGGCACGGATCCGAACACTCATGTATCCAAAACTTTGTGATATAAATAGCCCTCTCAAGTATCGAATCAGTAAGAAACTCACTCTTGCCTTGGCTAAATAAACTAAGTGGTTTATTTTTTGTCCTTATTCAAAAAAAATTAGTATTTTTTAGTTTTGCGTCGATTTTTGTGATTTAATGATTTGTCTGAGAAATCTAAAAGTACTATTATCTTAGTTATCGGATGGTTAAAATACTATTATCTTAGTTTTGCGTCGATTTTTGTTGACTTTTTAAAAAAAATTGAGATATCTAAAAATAAAAAGGTTAAGTAAATAAAATGGGACGGTGGAAATATTATTTTTCTTTATTTCCTGCATCATTTATTTTATTAGGAAACTACACAATCATATATTCTATATTCCTTATAAGGGGATTGTTGGGTGCGACGGATAGGGGTGAAGTGGTGCTGAGCGCATCTCGATCGTCCAAAAATATTATAGATGGCCCAGATTTTAAAGTAAAAAAGATGTTTTGAAAATACTTTTGGATGACCCAGATGCGCGCTTTGCACGACCTCATACCTGCCCGCTCGGCACCCAAATTTTGCTCTTCTCAAAAGGTTATTAAATTCGTTTTTCCAAGCTTACTACTAAAAAACAAAACACAAAAAACAATGATGACCACGTTTTTGGGCCAAACTTAGGGAATACTTAAAGGAGTCATGCTTAAAAAACAGATTTAATATGAGAGCAATATTAATTTACCCCATTACGTACACGGTTTCGGATACCGTCCAATACTTTGGCATCTTTAAGATTAATTTAGATTCTGACCACGTTTCTTGCCATAACTTAGGGAATACTTAAAGGAGTCATATACTTAAAAAAAAGAACAGATTTATCTAATTTAGGTCAATTGATATTATTACGCATACAGATCTATTGATGCATGTGAAGAAAATAACTTGTAAAAAAAATACCGAAAATACCGAAAATGAACGCGGGGCTAAGTGCCAACCGCATCTGGAACTTTTTGTCTCAGCAATCAATGATCCGAATTTAAAATAAAACTTTTCCCACGAATAGTATTTTTCTTCAGTGGAATGATTTTATTTTAAATCTGAACCATTCAAAACATTTATGAACGGCCACCCCATGTGGACAGCAGAGCTTCCGCGTTAACCGAAAACTCTAGTTTTTCCTAATATAAGTAATAAATATTTTTTAACCTTGTAAAATTTTATTTTAACTTTTAGTCAGTTCATAAATTTTATTTTTCTTTTTGCTCTTTATTTTTTGGCAGTCTTCAACTTCGCCACCGGAGCACACGACGTGGCCACAGTAACAAAAACTGCATACGACTCATGCAGCACCGCAAACCCTATCTCTCTCCAATCAACACCTCCGGTGAACGTCACCCTATCTACCTCCGGCGAGCACTACTTCATCTGCACCGTCGGCCAGCACTGTGCCAACGGCCAAAAACTCTCCGTCAACGTCCCCGCGGCCGCCGGTAGCCCCACTCCCACTCCATCGCCGTCTCCGGCACCTCCCACTCCGTCACCGACACCGTCCCCATCATCCCCCACTCCTTCTACCACCCCCGCTCCCACTCCCGCTCCCACACCGTCCCCCACCAGCACTTCACCATCACCGGTACCGTCGCCATCTAGCACCATCAGCCCTCCTGCACCAACCACTCCCTCGCCGACCTCTCCTCCGCCGTCAGGATCAACCTCTCCTCCGCCGTCAGGATCAATCTCTCCTCCACCGCCGCCACCCAGCTCCGCCCCGAAGGCTGTTGCCGCTTTCAGCATGGTGGTAATGTCCATTGCCATAGGTGCTCTGTTTTAATTTAGAGCAATGTTAGGTACACATATTTATATGCACAAATCCAGATACAGACATGTCTGGAACCGTCCAATAAACGTGAGTCATTTTGAAATTCACGTGTATCGGACGATTTCAACCACGTTTGTTTCTAGATTTATGCATGCAAATATGGATACAGACTTCACCTTTTGATTAATTTTTCTCACACAGTTTTGTTTTGTACACCCTGTTTGTATTGGCTTAGAGTTGATGTATGGCAGGAGACATTCTTTAGTGGATTGTTGTATTGGTGAGTGATTGATGTTTGTACTCAGATGAATAAAGATGTGGTTTTTACATGGTATAATTGATGGTGGAATCTCTCATCTTTAATTTGGACCGAATTGGACAGTCCAAATCTAAATTATTGATTGCGGCAAATGGACAGTCGAAATTTCGACTGTCCCGTCCAGAACAGCGGCCAATCCGCTCATATGTTTATCACTATTTTAGGCTTTGGATTTTTGTTCGTTCATTCATCTTATTTTTACAATTAACCACTAATATTTTGTGTCCACATTTGTGGACCGGTCGGTGCCATGTGTTTTATTACTAATGTAATGGTAGAATATACCACGTTAATTACTCAGTGGAGCACTTTTTATCAATACGACAATGATACATTACATGATCACTAAAGTTTGTAAGATCACCAAAGCTTGGTGATAGTCCATACGAAAATTTGTTCTGACTTTAACTGGATCTCTTGCAACTTGCAAGTGAATGGTGAGATTAGTCACTCAAAATAAATCGATAGACACGTAAATGGACCCGACTAGGGGTACAGAGGGAGGTGTCCAGAAAATGTACCGCTTGTGTTCGGGGACCCACTTTTGGGTCCCACACGAGTGATCCGAACCGTTCATTGTTCTTAAAACATTTTTTCAAGGGGCCTCACAAAATTTCAGCTCAATTGGACGGTTAGAAGTGCTCGAACCAAAGTCCCACCGTTTTCAATTAATTTTTCAGATCACTCGTGTGAGACCCAAAAGTAGGTCTCCGAACACGATCGATACATATTCTGGACACCTCCCTCTGTACCCATATGTTTACCACACATAAATTGACCCGGACACTAGAATTATAAAAATAATATGATCATCAGCATTAACCAAACACTCTGCCTACTCTTAAGTCTTAACATGTTTAATGTGGTATTCTGATTCTCTGAACTACTCCAGTATGTATTTCTCATCAGTAGTGACGAGACCACTTTGGTCACGTGAATAACCACGTGGTGGTAGAGAAATAATGAGGGTGACAATTTTGAAGATTCTTATCATGAAATCAAGGTCAACTGGATGTGAAATATTGAAAAAGATGTAAAATAATGCAATCTGTACTATGAGCTGTGCTAAACGCGGAAACGGAAACAGTGTGTTTGCGGGTACCTTGTACTACGCATTTAGATCGTTTAAAAGTGTTTTAAGTTGTCATAATTTTAATAAAATAGTGTAAGAATTTTGTTAAAATTCGAACCGTTAATTACTGAGACCAACGGTACAGTTGTGCACTTCAGACTCCGGGTCCGCAAAATGTTCCCTATAAGGCCAAAATTTTCCTATTTCAGGCGGCGAATTGGAAAATGAACTGCCCAAGAAGTCTCTAGAGCTTACGAACCCAATGTAGACTCTTAGCTAGCCATCAAGTTTGAAATTAGAAACCTAATAATTGACCTAACTCTAATATGGTGATCACAAATTAGGCTAAATTTTCACTATAGTATTTTATATTTAAGTATCTTTTGCATTTTTAGTATCTTCAACAGTAGTATTTTTTATATTTTCACACGAGTCATTTTCCTCACATATATCAACTCAACATATACTTTCAAACGATATTTTTAGTAGAAACTTATAACCTTGATACTTATACATTTGGGCTAACATTTTAATTCGGATTTTTTGAGATCGAATTTTTTGGGCTTTTCCCTTAATTTTGATAAAATTCGGGTCAAATTTTTAAATCATATTATTCTTCACGATGATAAGATCAAATAAATATAAAGATATAGATCAAAGATGAAATAATTTCAAATAAGACGACAAAAATATCTCAAAAAAAGCATACATTTTTGGGTCTTTTGTCGTCTTATATGAACTTTTTGAATTTTGGTTTTCATCTTTAAATTTTCTGATTGCTCTCATTGAGCCGAATTATGTGTTATAAAATTTATATTCATTCATAAATTGAAAAAAAAAAAAAAAAAAAAAACTCTCCAAAAAGTTAGGCCTAACTTCAAGTGCAATGGCGTATGGACCCAAACTATAAACTTCACCTTCCCCATTTATGTTTTGATGAGAGGTTTAAAATAGGAAAGGATTGTCGCATGTCTTCTAAACATGTAAATTATATGCATCTTCTTCCTTTTTTTTGCAAGGAACGATATATTGCTTAGGTGTTACTAAAAGACTTAACGAGGAATGAGTGGACCTATTACTTTGCTTTTTTTTAGTAACTCAGGGTGTTCGGACCAGTTTATGTATACCTCGACTAATCTTCAGCAACCGAAGGTATTGCTTCTAATGCTTGAAAAGAGAGTTGACCCCCTTAATTTGGATTCAAGCTCTGGTTTGGAATTGCCTTGATGTGTAGTGGGAGAATGTAAGGAAAGTGGCTGCTAGAAAGGAAGTTTCCACACCTTTGCCATTCCAAACGTAAAATATTTTCACACGATTAAAAAAAAAAAAAAAAGTGGGTGTGTGAAAATATGACAATCGATGTTTTTCTTCTAGAACTAAAGTTTTCATTGACTCCGTGCTAAGGCTAACCTGTGTTATTTATAGTTTTATGCTGACTACTATTATTTTGGAAACAGATAAAGTTATCTATGCGACTTTATAATAATGTATTTTCAATTGAACAAATAATAGAGAAAGTTATCTGTGTGACATTTCAAGAGAAAAATTGCAACGCTAGAGTTTCAAATTGGAATGCTTTTATTATTTTAAAGGATTTAAAATTGAGCCCCATTTAGAGCAAGTGCAAGAAGCTTCCTAAACACCTCTCCAAGCCATTTTACCAAGCCAAATAGGGAGGGTAGCCCTCCAAGAGATTCTCTAAACAGGTTGTCAAAATAAAAACGTCTACAGTGCCTCCTTAAATGACTCTCCATTTGGGGAGTCACTTTTCACTCCATTCCCCATTTTCTTTATTCTCTCTCTCTCTCTCTCTCTCTCGCGTTCACTTTTCCATTATTTTTATTCTCTCTCTCTCTCTCTCTCTCTCGACATCATTAAACTCATTACGGCCCGTTTGGATGGCGTATTAGTTTGAGAGGGATTAAATAGTCATGGGAGATAAAATAGTAGGAGTGATTAAATAGAAAGGGTGGGCCCACAGTTAAGGTGGGGGGATTAAATAGTACATGGTTTGAATGAGGGATAAAAAAGGAGGGATAAGGAGGGTGGATAATGTAAATCATGTCAAATGACTTTCTTGCCCTTTTATATGCCCATAATCTATTATGAATTAAATTAATTATTTAACGTCAAAACTAATTAATTTTTTATACTTAACAAAAATTAAGCTAAAAAAAGTCCTTCTAATAATTTTTTATACAAATTAAAATCATTAAATATTCAAAATATTCAATTCTCAAAAGGTTTTTTTTGCCTTGTATTTTTTGTGTGGTAAAAACGTGTAAAAGAGAAATCCAAATATTGGGAACAAGTGTGCATCAGTGCATGTGTACTAGATAATTGACCATCACCATCCTCTTCCCCTTGAAAATATCGACAGCCTCCTCTTAAAAGAGGCATCACTTTCTTTTTTACCATTTTTTTTTCTAAATCCAAAAAAAAAAATAAAGGACAAGTGGCCACTTGTTAACCCATGATACCCATTACCCATACCCATCAGTTCATCACCAGTCTCTTCTTTATCTTCTTTCTTCTTATTTTTCTTCTCGTTTTCTTCTTTCTTCTTCCCTGTTGGAACCCAGAAACCAGACAACGGCAACAACGGCCAATCAAGGTCCGACGGGAACAACGGCGATGGAGATGGCGGTGGTCGGCGATTTCACCCAGATATGTTTTACTTTTTCCTAATAGCTTGTATTTTTCGAAATTTCCAAATTTGAAAATTTTGGGAATTTTTGCTTGAAACAATGGTGGTTTGTGCTATTTTTTGCTTGAACCAGAGGGGTATGCTCGTCATTTAGTCCGGCTTCCCCCTTGTTAATTAGCCCGCGGCTATTTAGTCGGGGGTGTTTTTGGTTGCCAAAACGTGGGCTATTTCCTCATCCTCCCGGATTAAATAGTCAGGCCCCTTGTACATCATCCAAACGACCCCTTAATGATTAAACAGATAGGGAGGGTAATATTTAATTAAAACAGGGAGGATAATAGAGAGGAATTGTTGGAGACATGAGTTGGTAAAATGAAAAATGTGCACTGTTCACTACTTTTTTTAAGAGAAAAATTTACTGAGACTGTTGTGGATAGCCTTAGATGAGATTTATACACCTTGCACAGTTATATTTCGAGTTAGCTAGCTTTTTATCCTATTGGACACATTTTAACCGAAATCTAACTAAATTATTGAAAGCACAAAAAAAAACACAAATATTACCTAACCGACCTAATTTATAATTTATAATTTTTTTCTTAACTCCATTATTGGGGATGGACTAATCTCTTCGAAGTACTGGCCCACAATCTTAGACGTCCACGTGGCATATAAATGAAGTCAACACACAAATATCAGAGGAAGTGGGGCTTGAGCCTATACATCGTAGAGGCCCACTACCAAAAGCCTGACCTCGATCCAGGCGAATCTAGTATCCATTGGGCTTGCATTAGCCATCCTGGCCCATCCACTCATTGAATCATATGCCTTTAACGTACTTTAAGCCCATTTGATTCTTTGATCTTTCAACAGTGTCATCCCTTCTCAAACGAGCGAGTTCAAACTCGCTCGTTTGAGGTCTGCTTGTTGCATAAACAAACCAAGATAATGTTTGAAGCTTGTTTTGCTTAAATTGTTAAACAATTCAAGCTACTTGAGATCTGGGGTAGTGAGCTTTTTGTCGGAAATTCATATGAGATCGTCTCGGCTCATAAACAAATCAAGTTTGAACGCATTTTTTAAGTTGTTGCTCTGGCTTTAATTGAGATTCTCGCTAGTGGATGGTGTGATGAATCCCCCGAATTAGTCGATTTATGCTTAATAGCAGACTATAACGCATTTTATGAGAATTAAGTAAACTGAGGGGAAAATGACAAAATTACCCCTCCGTATAACTTGAATTTTACAATATGAACTCGGCCCCTTCCTACCCCATCCCACAATCCCACTTCCCTCACACCTAAGTGGCCAGAACCACCACACCTTAATCATTTTTATTTTTTTTTTGATAAAGAAAGAGTGTTCTGATGAATCGAACTAATCTCTATATCCTATCCCACGGCTATTTCCATGCATTTGCGTGAGTGATATGGTTTTAAAGACAAATTGGTGTCGAGGGAAAATGATTATGTGATGTTGGGGTGATAAGCCCCGCCCTAAGCAACTCGATTAACCACCCCGACAACTCTATTGGGGTTCACCATCTCCATCTTAACCGTTTATCACTAAAATTTATCAACCCCCTTGTTCATGCATGGCAACCCATATTAACGTGGCGACTTTATTTAGAGAACCAATATTTGCTAATAATTACCATAGAAAAACCTATAAACTCATGGGAAATGGTTATAATGACTTTTAGTCTTGTCAAAATTTCGTGTTGATGACATTGGAATGAGTAAGCATGCAAGTGAAAGACTTTCCCAAATTATTAAATTAGTTATCAAGAACCTTTGGGGGCTTGCAACTTTTTCGATCACTTTAGGTGTATTGTGTGGAAGGATTGTGAGGATGATTAATTCAGTAATTTTACCATTTTTTTGCAGGTTACTGTATTATCCTTATTAAACTTTTCATGTTAATTGTCCGTTTGAGTCATGTGACTCTGTGTGCATTTTGTACAAATGTGTAAGGGCAAGTGTGAAATGTAAACACACACTTGGGCATCAACTAGTTATCTCTCTCTCTCTCTCTCTCTCTCTCTCTCTCTCTCTCTCTCTCTCTCTCTCTCTCTCTCTCTCTGGTTTAATTGAATATTTTCTAAATAGCCATTTCTTGCATCGTGTAGACTTCTAAAAGTTTTTCAAACCAAATGTCTACCAAAAAACAAGAACAAGAATAATGCCACCTAATAGAATTTCAACTTCAAAAATGTACTGTGGTGCACTTTTAATATACAAATATCGAACTCTCTACAAGGTAGGTGTTAATGACTAAAATATATACTCTAGTTGATTTCACAATTTTTGCAATAGCAAATACCAATTGATTGGGACTTAAGGCTCGATTTGTCTTGAAGTTAGCCTTTTTTTAATCTCTGGTAAATATATGACCAATCGCACTTAACTTATATCAACCAGAGTAATGGGTGGAAGAAGATTAATTTTAGCTCTCGGAAATGTTAGGTAATTGGAGGGATGTCTTACAAAGTGAACAATTGTTAGGTAAACAATAACATTGGTTGTACATGTCTGGGGTATAAGTTCATAAATTTATTTCTTACAATCTAAACAAAAGTTGAAATTATTTTTCTGAGTACGGTCATATTTTTAAAATATAATGCTCCATTGTATATGTCTTGACATATGGAATACTCTTTGATGTAAAATATGTACATGCATGTATTTTATGTGAAATCAATAATTAATATTTCTCAAGTATTTATGTCTTTAATTCTAAAAAGCCCGTGATGTATAAATGCACAAAAATTTGAAATAACCACGAGACACCATCCGAAACACGGTGGAATAAGACTAGTTTTTGTAATAAAGTTGCAAATAAGGCTCTAAATTAGTACTTGTAGGGATAATATATACATATAAACGAAAAGATAATACTGATAAAGCATGCAAGAAAACATTGCCCTTTTAGAAGAAAGCCATCTAAATTGACTATTCATTTCAGAAAAATCAAATTGACAATTGATGATAACAATTTGTAGGCTAATCCCGTGATTTTATTAATGAAAATCCTCTTTCTTGACTTGGTTGCCTTGGCTCATTTCCTGATATTTTCTAGTAGTTTTTTCCCCCTTCTTTTGACCTTAGAAAATAGAAAGTAAATTGACTCGCTTATTTTTTGTTTCAGGTAGCTCATGCATGATTCTATAGCGAACGAGGTAAAAAAAATATTGACTTCATAAGTCTCATCAACTTAATTTACATTTTCCCCGGTAAAGGTAAAAGGAAACATGGCCGGCTCAGCACTTTTGGAGGCCTATGCGGAAGTCAAAGGTGGAGCCTTTTGGCAAGAGTCCAGATCTCGTGACTAGTAAAAAAATCAAATATATTTGTCATGTACCTGAAAAAATAAAAAAATGTAACAAAAATTGTCTATTTCTCATCAATTATTAGAAGAAAACGATAGAATACTCCATGAATTTCTATCATCGGTTTTCGTTATACCATCCTTATGGATAAAATCCCTTTTACCTAATTGTTCCTCTGTTTGATCAATTCGAAAGTACGTTGAAATGTGCAAAAATGAAAGCACTGCAGAAAGGAGCTTCTCTATCAAGGGCGGAACAATGAAAAGGCTATGATGGGCTATAGAAAGAAAAAAAAAATTATATGTAAAATTTTGGCCCAACCTAAAATCTTCTTTTGAAAAAAAAAATTAAAAAATTGGTTGTCGTGCTTAGATTTGCACTTATGTTGTTAAATCTAGAGCACTGGCTGATGCACTTAGATATTTACAGATTTAGTTGATGTAGAGTACTGGCTTGCATATAAAATGTGAGTTCTTACAATCTAGCTCTTTTAGGTTTAAATTACAATGGAACAAAAACAAAACAAAAAAAGGAAGAAAAACTCTTTTGTCGTTCTTCAAAACCAAGAGTTGATATATCAAAAAGTGATACTCATTCTCAATTCAACGTGAAATTTGAAAAGAGCATTTTCAGCTATAAAGTATGTGAAAATTGATCTTCGTAACAAAATAGGGAACGATTTTGAAAGAAAACTTGTTAAAGATATTGATCCAGATTCGATAATAGACGAATTCTACTCTCTAAAACATCGTATGGTGCAACTTCAATAGTGAACGTTTCGTGTACTTTTCTTTTGTCTGTTTGTGAACATTTACGTACTTACGTACAAATTCATGTTAATCTAAGATAGATCAGATTCTTGGTTCCGCCCTTCTTCTCTATCTTCCACAAACAATTGATTATGACTAAACTGAATCAGTCTGACAAAAATTCTGGGAAACCAAACTGAGATGTATTTCGGTTTTTTCGATTTTTTTTCTAGGCTGGACTGACCGAACACCAAACCGCATTTTCGGTTTTTCGGTCGGTTCGGGTCCCGCCGGTTTTTTTTTTTCACCCCTAAAACTGATCACGAGCAACCAATTGGGGAGGGGGAGAGAGAGAGAGAGAGAGGAGGGAAAACATGAATAAAATATGAAAATAGAGGTGCAACACAAAATAAACAGGAAAAGCTTGACTGATTTGACGAATTCTCTCTCACACGCTTGCTTGCTCTCACACACACGCACAAATAAAAAATGAAGAATCCTTCAATGGACATTGGCCGGACACGAGAAATAGAAGAAGAAAAAAAAAAAAAAAGTAATTAATAAGAGGGAAAAAAGGAAGAACCGTTCAAAGAGTTCTACATAAAAGGTCTATATATAAGCAACTTTTGTTTCAGTTGTCTCACAGATTCAAGCACATAAAAGTTTGCATATGCTCGTGCGCAGATTTACGTTCAATAATCGCATAGCCTCGTGCAAAGATTTACGTTCAATAATCGCAGGGGCCTTTGATTTTTTATTTTTAGCTAAAGGATGGCCAAAAGACTCACTTTAGCCATTTTTATTATTACTACAATTTTGGCAGGCCTTCATCAAACCACAGTGGCACAGGAGTTACATGAAGGCACCGGAACATTTGGTCCCAACGGTAGCCCGGCTGCTTCACCGCTGTCGCCCATTTCTCCGGTGGCGGCACCAACTAGAGCTCCGAGGACTTTTGTGGTTGGTGATGGGTTGGGTTGGACTGTGCCTCCCGGTGGTCCGATGTTTTATCCGGGTTGGGCTGTTAAATATATCATGTATGTGGGAGACACTCTTGGTATGATTCTTCCCTCTCTATTTCTCTGTTTCTCTGTACCTGAAATGAATGTAAAATCAGATAAGCAAAAAGCTGAGGGAAAATAGCATGAGATGATTTGAAAATTGGGAGAAAACTTTGGGTGCAAATAGGGTACCGGCACACGTAGTGCCCGAGCCCGAGCGCATCTCAACAGTCTAAAAATATTTTGGACAGTCCAGATTTCTCCCTTCCTCTCTCTTCTTTCTCTCTCTCTGACCCAAATTTCTCCCCCTCTCTCTCTCTCTCCCTCTAAAATCTAGACTATCCAAAATACTTTTTAACGGCCGAGATACGCGCTGGGTACAGGCACCCAAGTTTTTCTCGAAAATTAGCTTCGAGGTCTAAAAATTTTTGACAAAAACTTCAAAAAAATTGGCTACCAACCAAAATAAGGAACAGGGCAGCCGAGCCGTTGATCACGTAATCAACGCCTCAGATTTCATCTTGGCACTTGCATGATCCAAGCCGTTCATTGCCGAGATCAACGGCTCGTAATCCACTAAGAAAATCAACTTCAAACTAATCTTTATAAATTTACTTCTAATTTTATTTGTGATTGTTTTTGGTGCAGTTTTCAACTTTATAAACGGGACCGACGACGTAGCAGAGATAACAGACGCAGCATACGGCCCATGTAACACCACCAACCCAATTTTCACTCTAACCACCAGCCCTGCAAAAATCACCCTCACTACAGCCGGCCCAACATTCTTCACGAGCACGTACCCGGGCCACTGCTCCTCGGGCCAAAAGTTTGCCCTCTTTGTGCAAGGCTCTTCCATCGTCGAGCCGCCTCAAGCTCATTCTACGACTGCCGGTGGGCCGATTTCTACTCCCTCTAGCTCGGCCCCGTCTACTGCCATGATCCACTTGCTTTTTTCGTTTTTGTTTTTTACATTTTTTATTTTTTGTTGAGGACATGCGACAAGCGTTGGTAGTTAACTATTGTTAGTGGAAATTGACCATTGATCACATGTATGGGCCGGAGTATATTTTGCCTACCAATTTGACTACCACCCCACTTACGATCAACTTGTTTTGCGTCACGTTCTTGTGTCACAACTTTCCTTCTTTAATTCATTGGAACAGGCTTAGTGTGTCATTCTGTAGAGTCACATTTATACTTGGGAAATTAAATTCCATTCACACTTTATTGTGATAATGTATGGGTATTCTTTGAGTTACCATGTACATGAGCTTGTATACTATACAGCAACAAATTCTACAACAGCTAGCAATAACAACTTTGTTTTCCGGATTTAGTCCTGGTAACTGGTAATAGTAACGGTTTTTCCTTGATCGATGAACTTGATTCTTCCCGCAAATCTAAATTTGATGTAGAGTAGGTCGCATCCACGTTTCTTGATAGGCCTAAAAGGCACTGTTAAGGTCCACATTTCTTGATCGATTGACCGTTTAAGGTACCATACTAATAAGATGCGCGACCCTGCAGCATTGGTGAAAAGGCCCAAAAATTGTATGGTTGATTAAAAATGCGCTTCTGATCAAGATTCATCGCTTTCCAGCCATGACATACGATGTTTTTCGGCCGTTCGATAGCATATAGGCCTTCAAAAGGGGGATTTTGCTGGTCAGGAAAATATTACCTAGATTTTCCTATAACTTTTAGTAGGTCCAAGTCTGTTTTAGTTGTTGTCTATTTTGTCAACCTTATATATTTCTTTTTAGTTTTGTATTAGTATGTCACTTATTTCCGAATTTCTGTTTTTTTTTGGTAATTATTGTAATTTCTTTGATTTAGGCTTGATTAGCAAGTCTAAGTTAGGGTTTCTTTGGCTCTATAATTATCATTGTATACCTTAAGGTAGATTCAGTGATTTATTCGTCAATGAAAAATTGAGTATTTAATTAATTAAAATTGTTTGTTCGTAGAGGAGTACCTCTTACTCAAATTACTCATTCGTCAATCTTCTTGCAAATAAGTTCTGTAATACGCTTCGCTGCATCAAAGTTGGAGGAGAAATCAGTACGGATTTCATGATTGCAAGCAAGTATGAACATGGTTGTCATGCCCGACTGTTGTGCTTCACGAAGTCTAGCAAGATCATCTTGTAGTGCGCCAGCTGCTACGAACTAAATCAGGGCCCTATATCCGACCATAGTTAAGCTTCGGAAAATAGTTTATTTGTGCAGAGGGAATAGGGATGTATGATAAGGTACATGAAGAGTTTCCTTGAAAACGTTCAGGAAAGAGAAATAAATAGTCTTAACTTCTAGCTAGAACATTTTCAACAAATAAACTTTTCCTATATTCTAACATTTTTTCTATAAATGAGACCGACTTCGTTTTTATTATATACTGCTCCTTGACCAGGCTCAAATTAGGTTACAAATTTTACAAGTCTCACCAACTTTTATATTGCCCAAGTCTCACCAACTTTTATGGAAAACAAAAATTACTACTGAGTAGCAAGTTCTGGGACTCGTCTCGATGAGAGTATTAAAAAAAGTATACATTATGAGCAAAACTCAAACAAATATGAAACCCTAAAAGTGAAAAAAGTTTAAAAAGTCAAACAAATAAGTTACGTGAAACAACCTCTTAGTATTTTGTCGCTAGATAAGAAGTTCTTTTTGCATTCCAAAATGGAGGCCTTTCTTTTGCTTGAGAAGGTTAATTAGGGGACCAAAGGAAAGCCAAATTCACCTGCTTTAAGGTTTGGGCAGCTAGCGTTGTGCCCGTTCGATAACTAGTGAGTTTATGACAAAAGTCCCTCTCATTACGTGAGTTAACCAAGTAGTAATTCCGACATCAAAAGTTCAAATCTCATGACTAGTGATGAAATCACCTGAAAAACTTAAAATAAATCACAAATATCAGCAATTTTTTACTAGAAGAAAACAAATACTCCATGAATTTATGTCAGTGGTTCATTATATCATCGTTATAGGTACATGATATATCACCTCCCTAAGAAATGGTGTAAATCCAAAAACTAGCCCTTACTGGAACATTCCCTTAACCGTCTCTGATCAGATCAAAATTCTTTAATTATTATAGGTAAATAGGAGGGTGAAAATGAACAAAAAAAAATTTAAAAAATAGTTTTAACACTCACCTTGTATCCTATTTATTAAAATACGTTATTTGTCTCTATCCATATGATAAAATTTTAAAATTGTCTTTCATATACTCTTTTTTAGACAAAAAAAAAAAAAAAAAAAGAGAGAATAACTATTTAGTTATATATATAAAAAAAATAAAAAAGAGAGTACAGTTGCATTAAAAGAAGAGTGTTAAAATCAATCTCCCAATTAAAATTTTGCTTTTACAAACTCACGGCATCATTGTGGTTTTCAATGAAAACAGAGCACTGTCAGATCACTTAATATATAGATTAGTCCAATACTTATCATTTGATTAATGAAGCTTTGAAAATAGAGGTGAAAAGGGACGGAGCAAGAATTCTGTCTTTGTGGTGGCGAAAACATGTACTAAAAACATAAAAAAGACAAATTACATTATGAATATTTATCCACTCTACAAAAAACTATAATAATATAAAAACCTTGTAGTGGCAAGTCTATATAATTCTAGGATAAAAATATTATTTTCTATATAATAATTGCATTATTTGAAAATCTTGTGGTGGTGGCCGCCACCACTTATCCCCGGGCTCCATCCTCAGAGGTGCGCACCTTAGCAAATGTGGAGCAACCCTTGAATATACCTAAAAAACATGACTTAATAGTTTGCGAACCATCTTTTTTTCTGGAAAATCTATAGAACACGCGTTGTGCAATTCTTTTCTTGGTCCAAATAACGGCCAAAGCAAACGTGTGTATTTGACAATTGCTCCTCTCCTCGAACAATGATACATGTACAACAAAAGTTTCCAACAAGTCTCCAACACACTCACATGGTGTGTGGAGCCCACACACATTTCACACTCAAGTGTGTGTGGGCTCCACACACCATGTGAGTGTGTTGGAGACTTGTTGGAGATGGTTGTTGTACACTTATCATTTTTGCCTCTCCTCCTCTCTCTCACACACGCGTATTTATTCAGTAATTTGGAAGGACCGTGATGCTCCAGACCAGGTCTGTCAATAGTCTTGATCCGATCCAGATCCGATAGAATTTGGAACCGATTAGTTCGGATTCGGATCCACAGAGCCGGCTCATAGATATTGGGGGCTCGAAGCGAAGTCCTAATATGAGGCCCTATATAAATCTTCAAATGAAATTTTGCAAAAAGAAAATTCTAAAATTCAAAGTTCAGAGCAAAATTTATGATGAAAAACCCCGCACTTTTATAGAGAAATTTAAAGGCCTAATGAAATAAAATTTAGAAAAATTCGACGTCTATTGCTTCGAAATTCAACAAAATTTAGTGACAAGATGGCACTTGAGCTAGTTGGCACTTAAAATAAATAAAAAATAAAAAAAGGAAAAATATTGCTCACTTTTCAACTCTGTTCGGATGGTGAGAAGAGAGGCCTTAGCTGAAAAAAGTTGAGAAACACAGATGGGACCAGGATTCAATCCAGATCCTTAAGTTTTGAAAGCGCTCGGCTGTCAAATGCCAAGTAGAGAAGTAATTTGAAAGATATTGGAACCAGTAACCATAGACCCAACTGTATTTTTTGGGGCCCCCTCGCCCAAAAAAATTGGAGGCCTGAAGCGACGGCTTCCTCCGCCTCCCCTCTAAGCCACTCTGCGGATCCAAAAAAACGGGTTCGGTCCGTGTTGTTTTTTTCCCTTTGGGTTGGGTGCAGAATTTTAGGGAAATAAAAGGAATTCATGTCCATTTATATTAAAATGAAGGGTTTTATTTTCGCCGGTCCGGATCCAGAACTTAATCGGATCTTTTTCTCTCACACACACAAATGGAAAAAGGGAACTTTGACCATGGACATTGGACAAGAGAGAGAGGATGAAAAAAACAAAAAAATTAAGAAGAAAATTAACCAAAGGAAGAATCCTTCAATTGTCAAATGTTTTGGGGGGGGGGGGGGGGGGTGTTGTCCAAGACAATATTTACCCACCATATGCATCGATCCAAACTTATCTTTCAGTTCTCTCTCACCTTCAAGCACATAACAACGTAGATAAACAAACCATTTTCTCCACTAAAACATGGCCAAAAGCCTCACTTTAGCCATTTTTGTTACTACATTTTTGGCCGCCCTTCATCAAACCACCGTGGCACAGCCTAGAGGTCCGGTGACTCATGTTGTGGGGGAAGACTTCGGGGGGTGGCTTCCGTCGCCTCCTGGTGGCCCCGGTGCTTATGATGCTTGGGCTTATGGCAAGGACTTCTTTGTCGGAGACACTCTAGGTATGATTTTTCTCTTTCCATTTCTTTGTTTCTCGACGTGAAATGAATGTAAAATGAGAAGTCCTTTTTTACGAGAGGTTATCTAGTGCCCTGGCCGTGATGTCCCAACTCCTCTTCCGAGTTCCGACCACACAAAAATAGTAGCTAGCATGAGCAGGGGCATCACGTGTCCTTGCTCCTGGGGCATCGAATAATTTTTCTCCTTTACCAAATGTTTGAACCAAAGAAACTTAACACCAAGTCACCAACAATGAGAAAACAAAGACAAAATAGTATAAAGAACAAAATATTTGGTGTTATTTTGCTCAAATTATTTGCTTAAAATTTCGAAAATATATCATGTATGTGTGAGACACTCTTGGTATTGTTCTCTCTATTTCTCTGTTTCTGTATGTAAAATTAATGAGAAGCACTGTTATATACAAATGAACCACAGAAAATTAAATCAGATAACCAAAAAGCAGAGGGAAAATAATAGACAACTAATCAAAGCGTTTGGTTTTTTTGGCTTATATTCTTTATTGTAGCATACTAACTCTCTTTAATTTTTGTATCAATTTGGATTGAAGTTTTTTACTTTTTAAATTTGTCTTGAATGAGAAAAATTGAAAAAAAGTGAAATTTATCCCTAAAAAATTAAAAAAAAATTCAATAAAAACAAAAATAAGTAAACGAGACAGATGTTTTTGCACTTATTTTGTTTTTTCTGAACTTTTAGAAAATTTGCTTCATCTTCGTTTTACTTTTCTCATCTTGCTCATTCATTTGTTTTGTCTAAAGAATTTGACAAAAACTTCAAGAAAATTGGCTACCAACCAAAATAAACTTCGGTGGTAGCCTGGATGATAAGGCATCTTGTACCTAGGTGGTGTTGTGGTAACCATCTGTCCTTTCGGACAGTAGTTATGGTTCGAACAGAATATTCCACAGTGAGTCGGGACTAGAAGCCCCCATAGTCACACTCAAAGAGGGTTGCTACACTGATTGCCTTCCCGCGCTTTTAACTTCAAACAGTCCAAACTAACTTCTATTTGTGCTTTTTCATGGTGGTACAGTTTTCAACTTTGTAAATGGGGCCACCGACGTAGCAGGGGTATTATACGACGTATCAGGGCTATCAGAATATCCATCTTGTGACACCCTCACCACAAAAGCAGCATCCAACCCTTTGGTCCATCTGGCCACCAGCCCTGCAAAATACACCCTCACCACTGAAGGCGGCACATTCTTCACGAGCACGTACCCGGGCCAGTGCTCCTCGGGCCAAATTTTGGCCTTCCTCACGCAGGGCACATCCATCGCGGAGCCGCCTCAAGCTGATTCTCCTACTCCCGGTGGGCCGATTTCTAGTCCCTCTACCTCTGCTCCGTCTCCCGCACCGTGATCAACCTGTTTTGTGTCACGTTCTTGTCCATTGTCGTAACTTTCCTTCTTTAATTCATTCGTACAAGGTTAGTGTCATAAAGACCGTACATACTTCTATTTAGGTGTGTATCATATGTATTAATAAAAATGTTACGAATCGATTGTCTCTTATGAATAAAAAGTTATAATTTTTTTTTTCGAGGTCCAGAAGTTAAAAATTGGACAAACTCTGAAGTAGCCCAAGGTTTGAAGTGTTTGGTATTCGTGGTATTCGAAAATGCGACTTTGTAGAAAATAATCTATTTCTGCTTTCTCAATCCCACTCGGCCAAAGTTCACAACACATGGTAAATATTACTTCCAAAGGCTTTCAGACTACTAGTGATGGAACAAGTGGTACAACAGTGGAATAATCGGAAGATTAGGAATGACGAATGACCAAAAACAAAAAAAAATACGCCGTTGCAAAAAAAATCTGCGCGACTGGCCCGTTTAAAAGCGGGGGTAAAACACCTTTTATGTGTTTCCCAAATTAATGGAAATTTTATAAATATTTATAGTAAAAAAAAATAAAAACGAATTACCAACACATGTTTACTATAGATATATGTTCCGGAAAATTTCAAAACAAAAACAAAAACATTACCAGCAATTATAATTACATGGAAACAACTACTCCATGAATTTAATTATGTCAGCCGTTCTTTATACCATATATATACTCATAAGTATAACATTCCTAATTGTTCCTTTGTTTTTATCAATTGAAAAACTAAAAAATTGCGAAAATGAAAGCAATGCAGGTAGCTTCTCTATCTTCCAGAAACAAATGATTTTGACTAAAATGTTGCGAGTAATCAGTTGGTGAGAGAGAGACAGATGCAAATAGGTTCAAAAAGGCACCATAGGAAATAAATAAATAAATAAAGTAAATTACAAAAATCTTGTTTTATTAAAGTTAGAATTATTCATGATAAAGATAAAGGTACCGATTCAAAGGGTACCGAAATGTACAAGCGGCTTGCGGGTCCCACATTTGAATTTCACGCGAATAATCCAAACTGTTCAATAATTTTAAAATAATTTCTCCATTGTCCTTGCTAAAATTCAGCTCAATTATTTACCCAAAAAACAATATTTGCCCAAAAAATTCAGCTCAATTGGATATGCGTAAATGAGTAATCCAATATTCCAATTTATCTAGATCACTCACTTGCGAGTATCCAATTGAGTTGAGTTTTTGTAGGGACAGTAAAAAATTATTTTAAAATTATTGAACGATTTGAATTATTCGTGTGGAACCCAAAAGATGGACCCCCAAGCCGCTTATACATTTTTGGGAACCGATGATCGGAGACGTCTACCGCGTAGACTCTTCGAGTACTACAAGTGTACCAAAAATTAACTTGATCAGATATCGTTAAGTGCATCATCGGAACACATATAACTTGAAAAGAATGGATTTAATGGTTTTGATCCAGTGTATCGAATCCATTAGAATTCATTTATTTTCAAGTTATATGTGTTTCGATTACGCACTATAGCAGCAGTGCAAATAGCAGCTTCTCTATCTTCCACAAACAATTGATTCTAACTATAAAATTATCACGATCGAGCATATCAATTGGAGAGGGAGAGAGGAGGCAAAAAATTGAATAAAATTTGATAATAGAGGTGCAACCCTAAAATAAACAAAGATACAATAGTATAAAGAACAAAATATTTGGTGTTATTTTGCTCAAATTATTTGCTTAAAATTTTGAAAATATATCATGTATGTGGGAAACACTCTATTTCTGTGATTCTTTTCTCTCTATTTCTCTATTTCTGTGTGTAAAATGAGAAGTACTGTTATATACAAATGAACCACAGAAAATTAAATCCGATAAGCAAAAAGCCAAAGTTCACAACACATGGTAAATACTACTTCCACAGGCTTTCAGACTTCTACGCCGTTGCAAAAAAAAATCTGTGCGACCGGCCAGTTTAAAAATGGGAGAAAACACCTTTTGTGTGTTTCCCAAATTAATGGAAATTTTATAAATATTTATAGTAAATTAAATAAAAACAAATTACCAAATGTATTTACTTTATATATATGTTCCAAAAAATGTCAAAACAAAAACAAAAACATTACCAGCAATTATAATTACATGAAAACAACTGCTCCATGAATTTAATTATGTCAGCCGTTCTTTATACCATATATATACTCATATATATCCTCATAGGTATAACATACTCCCTAATTGTTCCTTGGACCTGTGCAGCCCCATGCACAGCAGGTGTTGTGCACATTTGGGCCGTCCATTTCTTGGATGGACGGCTCAGATTTCACCTCGACACCTTTGCATCCGAACCGTTCATTGTCGTGCGTGCAAGATGAAATCTGAGCCGTCCATCCGAGCAACGGATAGCCCGAAAATGCACAAGACGGGGCTGCACAGCAGCAACCCCAGTGCTTTCCTTTGTTCTTCTCAATTGAAAAACTAAAGAATAATGATACGTACACAAACTTTGTGCCACAACCAACCACAACCCCACTCACATGGGGTATGGGGCCCGCATGTGGGGGCCATGTGGGACCCACACCCCATGTGAGTGGGGTTGTGGTTGGTTGTGGCACAAAGTTTGTGTCACAATCATTTTTGAAAACTAAATTGCGAAAATGAAAGCAGTGGTAGCTTCTCTATCTTCCAGAAACAAATGATTTTGACTAAAATGTCACGAGCAATCAGTTACTGAGACAGAGACAGATGCTAATAGGTTCAAAAAGGCACCATAGGAAATAAATAAAAGTAAATTACAAAAATCCTGTTTTATTAAAGTTAGAATTATTCATGATAAAGATAAAGGTACAGATTCAAAGGGTACCGAAAATGAACAAGCGACTTGCGGGTCCCACGTTTGGATTTTGCATGAATAATCCAAACCGTTCAATAATTTCAAAATAATTTTTCGACTGTCCTTGCGAAAATTAAGCTCAATTGGATATGCGTAAATGAATAATGCAACATTCCAATTGAGCTGAATTTTTTGCAGGGACAGTCGAAAATTAGTTTAAAATTATTTGAACGATTTGAATTATTCGTGTGGAACCCAAAAGTGGACCCCAAACCACTTATACATTTCTGGGAACCGGGGGGTGTTGCGTGGCCGCGCTGGCATCGTTCCGATGATTGGAGACGTCCACCGCATAGAGCTCGTCGACTACTACAAGTGTACCAAAAATCAACTCGATTGGATATCGTTAAGTGAATTATCGGTACACATATAACTTGAAAAGAATGAATTCAATAGTTTTGATCCAGTGTTTCAGATCCATTAAGCTTCATTTGTTTTCAACTTATATGTGTTTCGATTACATGCGCACTATATAGCAGTGCAAATAGCAGCTTCTCTATCTTCCACAAACAATTAATTGATTCTGACTAAAATGATCATGAGCATATCAATTGGAGAGGGGGAGAGAGAGAGAGGAGGGAAAAAATGAATAAAATTTGATAAAAGAGGTGCAACCCTAAAATAAACTGGAAAAACTTGACTGATTTGATGAATTCTCTCGCGCTCACTTGCTAGCGCACACACGCATAAATCAAAAACAAAAATGATAGATGTACAACAACTAGCTTCAATGCACATTGGCCGGAAAAGAAAAAAACAAATCAATAATAAGAGGGAGAAAAGGAAGAATATTTGTTCATGTATGCGGGAGACACTCTTGGTGGTATTCTTCTCTCTATTTCTCTGTTTCTGTATGTGAAATGAATGTAAAATGAGAAGTACTTTAGATACAAATGAACCACAGAAATCAGATAAGCACATAGGGTACCACACACGTGGTGTCCGAGCGCACATCTCGGTCTTCCGAAAATGTTTTAAACGGTTCAAAACAGTTTTGGATGGCCAAGATGCACTACAAGAAAATACACCAATGGCGACTAGATTGCCGACGCAATGTATTTTTGGTCGGCAAAAGAATGCTTTTGCCGACGCAAAAGTAATTCATGTCGGTGAATACAAACTTTTTGGCGATGGAAATAAATGTGTTGGCAATGTTGTCGGCAAAAGCAAGGTTGGCGGGAAATATTTTCCCGGTAAATTTTTGCCGACGAAAGTTTTTTCTAGCGATGAAATGTGCATCGGCAAAAGTTGAATATTTTGGCGACGACATTTTTGTGTCGGCGATAGTCCTGAAGGGGAACTTTTGGCGACAGAATGTGCATCAGCAAAAGTTAAACTTTAGCCGATGACATCTTTGTGTCGGCAATTATTCCTATATAATATTTATGTATATATACAGTACTATGCATGCATTATACAGAACTTAAAAAGTGATTTTTGTCAAAAAAAATTTTAAACTTAAAAAAATCTAAGTATATATATATATATAGGATTAACTTCCAATAAGGGTCCCTTATTGAAGTTAAAATGCGGACCTCACCTTTCCGAGCCAAATTTTGACGATCCGAACCGTTCAATGTTTTTAAAATGCATTTTTAAGGGCCCCCGCGAAGATTCGTCCAAAAAAAATACCTGTAAGGGCTTCATCCGATCCGTTTTTGTTAAAAACGTTATATATAGCGTTTTTAACAAAAACCGATCGGATGAAGCCCTTACGGGTATTTTTTTTGGACGAATCTTCGCGGGGGCCCTTAAAAATGCATTTTAAAAACATTGAACGGTTCGGATCGTCAAAATTTGGTCCGGAAACATAAAAAATGCTAGGTCCGCATTTTATTTTTCAATAAGGGACCCTTATTGGAAGGGGCTCCTATATATATATATATATCAGGCGGGATCCAGTCAGAGATCCTTGACTTTGCTAAAATACGGACCTCATAGTTCTTAGCCATATTTTGATGATCTGAACCGTTCAATGTGTTTAAAACATGTTTTTAATGGTACACATGAAGAATCGGCAAAAAAAAAAAAAATAGGGACCGGAAAAGGCTTGATCCAAACAAATTTGTCATGAATGCGTATATATACTATATTATATATAATAGCCTTTCAAAAAATAGGGGAGTGATTTTTCCACTTCCCTTTTTGATGTCCATACTCTATTTTTTGTTTTCTTAATGTTTGATAATGTATGTATTTTTTTGCTAAAAGATAAGAAGAAGAAAAAAAGTGTGGATTAAAAAGAAAGTGTGAAAATAAATTTCCAAAAACAAGTATATAATTTATATACATTATACATGATATAAGTACGCATATACACTAGATATAAGTATGTATACTGTATTTAGTGTATATAGTGTATATGTAAGTTATATATTAGATATTGGAATAATATTAACAAAGAGTGAGTTGGTGCAGTTGGTAGACACATGGTAATGTAGAGTTAGATATCAGAGGTCTCAAGTTCGAAACATGGGGCGTGCACAAGTTCAACAATAGCAGATTTTGTTTTTTTAAATTGACTGTTGCCGACTCAAAAATCTTGTCGGCAAAAGTGTTACACTACCAGATTTTAGAACTCCGTTTAACGACGCACTACCATTTGCCGACAAGTTTTGCCAACGAAAAATTGCATCGCTAAAACTATACTTTTGCCGACACATCAAAATTCCATGTCGGGAAAACTCTTTCCCGACATATCAACGGCGACGACATGCCGACACAAAAAAATTTATCGGCAAAAACCTTTGCCGACACAAATGTACTTTTGTCGATGCATTTCGTTGTATCGCCGAATCTGCATTTTCTTGTAGTGATGCGCGTTGGGTAGTACCCAGCGTACGTGGTACCCAACCGGCACCCAAGTTTTTCTCGAAAATTAGCTTCATCTCTATTTATTTTCTGATTTTTCTCGTTGCGATGATTCGAAAAGTCTAAAGGATTTTGACAAGAACTTCAAAAAAAAATTGGCCAATATAGTTATATTTGTGTGGATGGATGTATGATAAGGTACATGAAGAGTTTTCTTGAAAACGTTTAGGAAAGAGAAATGAACGGTCTTTCTTGAACATTTTTAACAAAACTTTTCTCGTATCCTAACATTTTTGTTATAAATGGGACCGACTACGTTCTGCTGCTCCTTGACCAAGCTCAAATTAGGTTACAAATTTCACAAGTCTCACCAACTATAATATTGCCCAATAAAGTAAACAAAAACGTGGCCAGAGGCCTAACGTGGAAGTCACTTAAAGGTGGAACCTTTTTTTAGTAAAATTCAATTTATGCAATATATTCACTTAGTTTGAATCAATTTATGTATCTTGCCGCTTGATAAGAATTTCTTTTGGTTCATAAATGAAGGAAGAAAATGGGCATATATATAGACCTTTCTAATATGGAAAACAAAAATTACTGAGGACGACTAATTGTGTTTTAATTCAGAGACTTATTCCCCTTAATTTTTTACACTTTTCGGTTTTTCTCTTTATTAAAAAAAAATCGCATTTATTAGTTCTGCGTCAAATCTTTTAAGTTCTGTGATCTTAAAAGTACAAAAAAATTTAGGAAGTCCCACTAATAAATTATGTGAAACTAATATTTTTTCGCTCAATTTTAGGCTCGTCTAGGAAAGAGAAATGGACGGGTCACATTCAAATTCAAATTTTATAGATTCAATAATGTTCGATGGACCCTAACATCGTTTAAGCCGAGTTCACCTGCTTTGATTAATAAATTTTCACCAAAAGTCGCCTTCTCATTAGTCATTACATGAGTTAACCAAGTAATAATTCCGACGTCAAGAGTTCAAATCTCATGACTAGTGATGAAATAACCTGAAAAATTAAAAGAAATTACAAAGTCTCGGCAATTTTTTAAAAAGAAAACAAATACCCCATGAATTTATGTCAGCCGTTCATTATATATCATCCTTATAGGCACATGATATATATCACCTCCCTGAGAAGAGGTGTAAATCCAAAAACCAGCTATGGAACATTCCCTGACAGTTTCTGAGCAGATCAAAATTCTTCAATTTTCATGTCTCCAACCCCGGAGAAAAACTTGGGTGTCAGATGGGTACGACGTGACAGTACGCGTTAAGCAACTCAGCCACCCAAAAACTCTTTTGGATGGTCCGGATTTTAATTACACTATTATCGACCGGTAAGAGTATCAACTCTTGCCGGTAAGAGAGTATTTAAAATCCAAACCAATCAAAAACTTTTGTATGACCGAGATTCGTACTCGGACACCACATCATTCCTACCCCACAAATGCACCCAATTCTAACGTTGCATCCAAATGTCACAAGTAAATAGGAGGGAAAAAAATGAATAATTTTTTAAAAAAAGTTCATTTTAACACTCGCTTGTTATCATATATACTATTAAATTACGTAATTTGTCTGTACCCATATGATTAAAAATCATCTTTCATATACTCATTTTTAGACTAAACAAAAAGAATAATTATTTAGTTATATATAAGAAATAAAGAAGAGAGTACAATTGCATTAAAAGAAGAGTGTTAAAAAATGAATCTAGCTCCCAATTAAAATTGCTTTAACAAAGTCACGGCTTCATTTTGTTTTTCAACGAAAATCATTGTCAGATGATCACTTAGTATATAGAATAGTCAAATACTTATCATGTAATTAATGAATCTTTGAAAATAGAGGTGCACCTTAACAAATGTGGAGCAAACCCTAAATAAACCTTAAAAAAAAAAACATGATTTATTTTGCGAACCCCATTTGTTTTCTGGAAGGTCGTCTAGAGAGTCCACACGCATTTTGCAATTTTTTCTTGGTCCACATAACGGCCAAAACAAGTTAGTTATGTGTTTATTTGACAATGTTCCTCTCTCTCTCTCTCTCTCTCTCTCTCTCTCTCTCTCTCTCTCTCTCTCTCTCTCTCTCTCTCTCTCTCTCTCGTAATTATTCAGTAGTACGGGAGCACCGCCATCTGATGTTCTCGTAATTTTTTGGCTTATTGGTTTTTCATGACTTTTTATGTGATGTATTGTGACAAAGTAACTGTCTCGATTTCCTAATAAATTGGCTTTTTGGCTTTTTTTCTAATGAAATGGGCCTGAATAATTTCACCTCTCCGTCGTCTCTCTCACACACACAAATGGAAAACGAAACTTTGACTATGGACATTGGTCAAGAGAGAGGGGATTAAAAAAAAAACAACAACAAATTAGTAAGAAAAACAAAGGAAGAATCGTTCAATTGTCAAATGTTTTTGGGGTTTTGTCCAAGGAAATATTTACCCAAAATGATCTTCTATATAAAGGTCGTATATATGCATCGATCTATCCAACTTATCTTTCAGTTCTCTCTCATCTTCAAGCACATAAAAACATGGCCAACAGACTCACTTTAGCCATTTTTGTTACTACAATTTTGGCCGGCGCCCTTCATCAAACTACAGTGGCACAGGAGTTACATGTGGTCGGAGACAGCTTGGGGTGGATAGTTCCACCCGGCGGCCCCATCGCTTATTCTACCTGGGCTTCCCTGCAAACCTTCAAAGCCGGCGACATCCTCAGTACGTATTCTGCACATAAATTATACATGTATCTCTATTGGAAAATTATTTCGAAAACAAGATAAGTATAGCGCGCAACAAGAAAATTAAACTGCAACGCGCGGGAAGTACATGTGAATATGAGTAAATTTCAGTTTTTGTTACTTATCTGCCTTTTTTCAATTTTTTTGCAGTGTTCAACTTCACAACTGGACAACAAGATGTAGCCATGGTAACCAAAGAAGCTTACGATGCATGCAATTCCACCAACCCAATTCTCCTTCAAACCACTGGTCCGGTCAATATTACCCTTCCTTCCGCTGGGTTGTACTATTTCATTGGTACCATGGACACGCACTGTTTCTTGGGCCAAAAGTTGACCGTGGATGTCACCGGAACATCCGGCCCTGCCACTAGCCCGGCTGCTCCACCACCACCGCCGACGGCTCCGGTGGCGACACCGCCGAGAGCTCCGGTGACTTATGTGGTCGGGGATGAGTTGGGGTGGGTTGTGCCTCCTGGTGGTCCTATTGCTTATTCTACTTGGGCTGCTGGGAAAACCTTTTTCGTTGGAGACACCCTTGGTATATTCAATCTCTTACTTTTTAAGGCATCGTTTGGAGCTTGTGGAAAGAAATAGAAATGAAGGAAATTTTTTCAAAAAACAGTATTCCCTTGCCAAAATTAACAAGTACGATTTTAGTTTCAATTTCTCTTTGATTACCCTGGTAATTATATTCTCTTTCCTTTTCCAAGTTCCATACCATACGGAGCTTAAACGTCGAGTAATTATTTTCTATGGACTAATTTAAGATGAATTTTTTTAAACCAAAGAAAATCAAATTAAATTTGAATCATATTGTAACTTGTGTCTGTTGAAAACATTTCACCGTACCGAATTTAGGTTAGTTTGGGACATCCGACATCTTTTTTTTGGATTTTATTTTCGTCATTTATGTGTATTTTTATTCCCAATTTTTACATGAAATGTTAACCACTCATTTTCATGACTTGGGTTGTCAACTTGTCATGTCACACTCGTTAGTTGACGTGCTATAATATTACTATGAATTTTCAGCATCCATCCAAAAAAAACTATCAATTTCCTAAATAAAAAGTAATATTCCTCCGGTCATTCTTGACTTTGTTTCGTTGGAGTGGTTGGTGTGAGTTTATTGGTTACATAATATTGACTATGTATATATAATATTCCGAAAATTCATTATCGCAATACTCGTTCGGTTCTATGTTGTCTGAGGGTCACCATTACCATTATCTCGATACTGCGATTTAAAACATTGGAATAATTTTTATATATGCAGTTTTCAACTTCCAAAATGGGACACAAGATGTAACAGAGGTAACAAAGGCAGCATACAACTCATGTGACACCACCACCCCCACCACCGTCTTAACCACCAGTCCGGCAAAGATCACACTCACTACCGCCGGCGACTACTTCTTCACGAGCACATACTCGCGCCACTGCTTCTTGGGTCAAAAGCTTGCTATCACTGTTATGGCCAGTACCACATCTGGTCCCACCCCTCCGCCAAGAACTCCGGTTCCGGCACCACCTAGAGCTCCGGTGACTTATGTGGTTGGGGATGAGTTGGGGTGGATTGTGCCTCCTGGTGGTCCTGTTGCTTATTCTACTTGGGCTGCTGGGAAAACCTTTCTCGTTGGAGACACCCTTGGTATATTCAATCTCTTACTTTTTAAGGCATCATTTGGAACTTGCGGAAAGAAATAGAAACGAAGGGAATTTTCTCAAACAAACAGTATTCTCTTGTCGAAATTAACAAGTTCGATTTTTGTTTCAATTTCTCTTTGATTTCCCTCGTAATTATATTCTCTTTCCTTTTCCAAGTTCCATACGGAGCTTAAATGTCGAGTAATTATTTTCTATGGACTAATTTACGTTGAATTTTTTTAACCCAAAGAAAATCCAATTAAATTTGAATCATTGAAAACATTTCGCCGTACCGAATTTAGGTTAGTTAGGGACGTCTGAAATCTTATTTTTTGATGTTATTTTCGTCATTTTTGTGTATTTTTATTCCCAATTTTTTACAAAAAATGTTGACCACTCATTTTCATGACTTTGGGTTGTCATGTCACACTCATTAGTTGATGTCCTATAGTATTATGAATTTTCAGCATCCATCCAAAATTACTATCAATTTCCTAAATAAAAAGTAATCACTGCAAGAAATTAGGTCTTTGGAGACGAATGAAATCGTCATGAAATGCATGGTTTTTATCTCTGATAGTCTTGGTGATGAAAAATAGTTTTGCCACCTATAAGTTGTCTCTGAAAGTCACCTGGTGACGAAATTATTATTTCGTCACCTATACCAAATTTTGGTGACGAAATTTTTCATCACCAATTTTCAAATTATTTGTCACCCACTCACTAGTTTCGTCACTAACCGTGACTAGAAATTGATGAAGGAAACTACTTAGGTGACAAAAATTTTTGTCACTAACCGTGACAGAAATTGATGAAGGAAACTACTGACGTGTTACCGCGTGGCGCACGTGTGGCACCTACATGTCACCCGTGTGGCGCTGTCGTGTCATCCACCTGGCGCCCGTGTGGCACCCGCGTGGCACTGGCGTGTCAGCACGCGTGGCAGCTGAAAATTGAGAATTTTGTTCCTCCTGGGAATCGAACCAGAGACCTCGCTTGTGCGCGCGAACCAGCTGAGCTAGGCCACCACTTGTGCCATTTAGGCACCTTTTTAATATTTATACTATAAAAACCGGATTATTCTTATACAAACCCATACTAATATCATTTCTTTTATAAATTTTATACTTATACAAACACCTTCTAATATCACTACTTTAATAATTTTTTTAATTTTTTAACACAAAAAATTTTCTTTTTTAACAAAAGCCTTTTAATAAATTTTTTAATCGAGTTTATACTATACAAATATATATTTTTTTATTCCGATTGTTTTACACTCCCCATTTGAACACCCATTATACAAACACCAACTAATATATTTTTAAATATATATTTTTTCTTTTTGAAAGAAAAAATTTTCTTTTTTAACAAACGCCTTTTAATAATTTTTTTTAAATCCAGTTTATACTATAAAAATAAGTTTTTTTTTATTCCCATTGTTTTATACTCCCCATTTGAACACCCATTATACAAACACCTACTAATATCATATTTTTAATAAATTTTCTTTTTTAACATAAGCCTTTTTATAAATTTTCTTTTTTTAATCTTGTTTATACTATACTAATCAGTTTTTTTAATCTGGTTTAATAGTTTATTATAAATTACATTTAACATATATATTTTAAATGTAATTACAAACTCCATATTTACAAGCGTCGATTTAAACCGTTGGCATTTCACATCTCGTCATTGTCACCAAAATCGAAGTTCGTCGGGTCATTTTTTTAGATTGCAAGACTCGACCCCACACTTGAGTCATTTTTTTCAATCGAAACCATCTATCTTTTACATATTAAAGAGTACATAATTAATTTCATACAAAAAATAAAGTTAATCAGCTATCGCTGCACAATTTTTTTTTGATCGGCAAAGAAGAATTTTATTAAAAATGGGGGAGCTATCGCTACACAATTGATCAGACAAAAAAAATATATTTTTGTTAATGAAATTGTGTCTCGATAATTAAGAAGCTTTCTAAACCCGATCGAGGCAAATTTTTACGAGAAAATGATTAAATAAATAAGAAAAATTAGTTTTGGTGGAGTAAAATTAATCTACTAACGGTTAATAAAACCGTCGCTATAGTCCTGTTTCTAGTAACAGTTGATGAAATTTAGGAAGCTAACTTATTCAGAGTTAGAAATTTAACTATGGTTGGGTTGGGCCCATAAATTTGGTGACAAAACAATTCCTCTCCTATAGTTTCATTTCCCTCAAGATACACTTTCGGGCCCGCCAAAAAAAATAGAGTAAATGGGTGACGAAAAAAATTTCCTGGGCCAAAGTCTTCTCTTTTGTGAGGAATATTTTTGCCTTCTATTGGTTTGCTCTCCTGGGGAGGATGTGGAGGGAACATATTAGTGAGGAAAAAAATATTTTTGTCACCAAAAAGATGTGGAGGGAACATATTAGTGAGGAAAAAAATATTTTCGTCACCAAAAATTCCATTCTTCCACAAGTTTAGAGACGAAAAAAAATCTCATCACCTTTATTTTTGTTTATCCTCCCAATTAGAGACGAATTATATTTTTCCTCTCAAAACAGTCATATAGGAGACAAAAATTAATTTCGTCACCAGAATTTCGTCACGGTTTATCATTTTTGTTGTAGTGAATTACCATTATCCCGATACTGCTATTTAAAATATTGGAATAATTTTTTTTTGCAGTTTTCAACTTCCAAAATGGGACACAAGATGTAGCAGAGGTAACAAAGGCAGCATACGACTCATGTGACACCACCACCCCCACCACCGTCCTAACCTCCAGTCCGGCAAAGATCACACTCACCACCGCCGGCGAATACTTCTTCACGAGTACGTACTCGCGCCACTGTTTCTTGGGTCAAAAGCTTGCTATCACTGTTACGGCCAGTACCACATCTGGTCCCACGCCTCCGCCAAGAACTCCGGTTCCGGCACCACCTAGAGCTCCGGTGACTTATGTTGTGGGGGATAAGTTGGGGTGGCTTGTGCCTCCTGGTGGCCCAATAGCTTATTCTGCTTGGGCTTATGACAAGACCTTTTTTGTTGGAGACACTCTAGGTATGATTTTTCCCTTTCCAATTCTTTGTTTCTCGATGTGAAATGAATGTAAAATGAGAAATTCTTTTACGAGAGGTTATTCAGTGCCCGGGCTGTGATGTCCCAGCTCGTCTTTCCACCACACATATGTGTAATGGAAACATGAACTGGGGCGACACGTGTTCTCGCTTCTAGGGCATTGAATAATTTTTCTCCATTACCAAAGATTTGAACCAAAGAAAATTTGGAAAATGCTACAATACACACCCCTTATTTAGGTGTGTATTATAAACACCCCTGCAAAAATTACAAATTTTTTTTATAAATTTTTTTATAAAAGTTAATTACGAGACACACTAAAATGTTACGAATCATGCATATTGCTAAAAAGTTACAAAAAACTAAAAAATGTTACGATTGCCAATGAGGTGGTACAATTTGAACCATACAATAGATGCATATGGTACACACCTTTAATGTGTGTGTATTGTTGCCATTTCCTAGAAGCTTAATACCAATAATGACAAAACAAAGACAAAATTGTACAAAGATCAAAAAAATTGGTGTTGTTTTGCTCAAACTATTCAACCTAAAGTTTTAACATAAATTCACTAACTTTTTATAGTCACTATTTAGCTTAAAAGTTCAAAAATATTGCCGGTATCATATCACTATTTTTCTACTTGTAAAGTAGTTCTAATTTATAGGTCTTGCTAATCTACACCCATCAGATGGGGATTAACATGCAAGCATATAATGACAAATAAGTTCGGACATCAATATCCATTTTACGGATATCAATACATATTTCTAGGATATCGATGCACTTTCTACACATTATCCTCTCCACCCTATGGGCTGAGGTTAGCATTTTCCGTAATTTATTTGTTCTTTTCATGGTGGTGCAGTTTTCAACTTTACAAATGGGACACAAGACGTTGCAGAGGTAACACAAGCAGCATTCGACTCATGTAACACCGCCACCCCAACAACCATCCTAACCACCAGCCCCGTAAAAATCACCCTCACCACTGCCGGCAGCTATTTCTTCACGAGCACGTACCCGCGCCACTGCTTCTTGGGCCAAAAGCTCGCCATCAACGTGACCGCAACCTCCTCATCTCCACCAGGCTCGATTGCGGAGCCACCTAATGCGTATTCTCCTACCGCCGGTGGGCCCCTTTCTTCTGCCTCTAGCTCAGCGGCTCCGTCTACCGCTGTGATCAGCTTGTTTTGTGTCACGCTCTTGTCCATTGTCACAACTTTTCTTCTTTAATTCATTAGTACTACTACATGCTAGTCATGAGGTGTTATTGTTTTTTGGGGAGTTTATGTATTACTTGATTTATTCAGTCTTTAGTGTGTCTTTTTGTGTAGTCAAATTTATACTTGTTTTGTTCAATTCTGTTATGTAAATTTGACAGTCTCACACTTTATCGTTATAACTTATAATAATAAGTGGGATTTTTGATAACTCTCCATAGTGCATTAGTATTATTGCAGTCAAATTTAGCGCACTTCTCTTTCTTGATAACTTTTGGGGCACCTCACCTCACGTGTAAGTGTTAAAAGGACTGTGAGAGTGGCTGTAGGAATTGCTAATTCGCTGTGTGCGCAAATTTGGCGCTCTTCTTGCTTTGGTCTTTGGATGAAAAAACTTGATAGCTTCCATATAAAGTTCAAACAGCTACTCCATTAGTTGCATGAAAGATCTTGTACAGGGCTGGTCCTTCTAGTTAGATGGGCTTCTTTTTTTTTTTTTGTAAGGATGGCCTGTGTTTCATTGGCTCATTTTATACTTCTGTACAAAAATGTACTTTGGGACCTCAATTTTGAAAACATTTGGGGCCCCAAGTCTTATTTTGAGCATACATGCATGTGCCGTGCAAGGAACCATAAAGTGATTTCCATGCCATAATTGGCTCTGTCGTTTCATAAATTTATTTTGAATTTTTTTTTGATAGATTTAATTAAGATTCACCAAATAAGATACATATAGCATATTTAACACTTTACACGTTTGAATCTAATTAATTTTTGAGGTGTCCGAAATTGTAAATGCGGGCAGAAATTTGAAACAGAGGGTGTAGCTTTCCGTCTCGTTTCTATCTTTTTCAGGGCATAAAGTGCCCACATTAATGATTGAAATCTTACATTGTATGGATATCATTGAGTAATTTAATCAGTCAAAATTCAAGTTGTCAGATACCGTCAATCTTGAAAAAAAAATGTATCTAACACACTGGATCAAAATCATTTTCTCCTACTTTTTCAAAATAAATGCTTTCTGATCAGGTTGAAGGTATTCGATCAACATAAAATTTTGAAATGCTAGGAGCATTTGACAAGATCTATACAATATAATGTACAATTTTGATTATTAATATGGACTCCCATGTGAGTAAGCCTCATCATTTGGCCCATTGGCCCGGGGCCCGCCCGAAGCCCACAAGGCCTGTCGGGCTTTACCCGAGCTGGGCTTTGGGTCTGGGCCTAAAAAAATTCCATGGGCCGGGCTTGGGCCTAAAAATTTTAACTACAACCCGCCCACCCGCGCCGTCCGTTGGCCCGCCCGATAGCCCGGCCCACCGGCCTGAGATACTAGTCCGCCGGTAGCCGGGTACACTTGTAATGCATTATTGCACGGTGAATGTACATAAGATATAATATATAATGTACCAAAAAAAAGATATAATACAAATGTACCAAAATAAAAAAAATAATACATGGTTGGACATGTAACTGTGTATATATCTCACAGTAAAGTTTTAAAGTTTTGAGAAGGTCTGAACATATGCATTGATTGACTATTCATTTGTTGCATGGGTAACTAACAACTGCTCATGGTGTATTATTGTTACAGCATATGGTAGGCTAGACAAGGTTCAGTTGTAATTAAAAAAAATGGCTCCAAAAGGTTCAACTATAACCAAAAAAAAAAAAAAAGGCATTCGGCCCACCCAAATAGCCCAGCCCGCTAAAAAGAAAAAGCCTGCATAGTCCAGCCCGCGGGCGGACGTGGGCTGAAAGTTCGCAAGCTGGGCCGGATTGGCCCGGCCCGATGATGACCCTTACGTATGAGCCTGAAAAAAATAGAACTGGACGGGAAGCTCCCCCGTCTCCCAACTAGGGAGGAGCTTTCCCTAGGTACCCGTTCTATATAATTGGTCCGACCCCGACCCCGACCCGATCAAGTAACCGTTGACGTTTTTTTCTTTGTCAAAGTAATAAACCTTTCAGTTGTCGTCTACCTCCCTCTCCCCGCGCTCAACTCGCAACACAGAGAGAGAGAAGAGAGAGAGAGAGAGACCTGTAAGAAAAGATCCAACAAACCCATTTGATTTTGTCTGAACTTCAATTCGAATTTCATACTCCACACAGCAAATCTCTCTCTCAACGCGATCAAGAACATGTAAATCTACCATTGTAGTTACAAATCAAATCACAAATGTCGATTCAAAAACCACCACAGTCAGACTCCTCCTCCTCCTACGACCTCACCCTCCCTGGCCCACCCTCCCGCTCCAACGGCACCGGATCCGCCGACCTCTCCGCCTCTGGCCTCCTCGCCTACGCCGCCGGCTCCACCGTCACCATCCTCGACTCCCTCTCTCTCCAACTCGTCACCTCTATCCCTCTCCCTCCTCCCCCTTCCTCCTCTCTCTCCCCTTTCCTCACCTCCCTCCGCTGGTCTCCCCACACCCTCCCCCGCCACCCCACCTCCTCCCACCTCCTCCTCGCCGCCGGGGACCGCCAAGGCCGCATCGCCCTCCTCGACATCCGCCAGAAATCACCCCTCCTCTTCCTCCACTCCGATTCCTCCCCCAAATCAGGCATTCAAGACCTCTGCTGGATCCAAACCAGACCCGACGCCTTCTCCCTCGCCGCACTCTCTGGCCCCTCTCTCCTTTCTATCTACAACACCACAACTGGTCGATGTTTTTTCAAATACGACGCTGCCCCTGAATTCCTCTCATGTATCCGCCGTGACCCATTCGATTCGAGACGATTCTGTGCCCTAGGGCTGAAAGGATTTCTCTTATCAGTTATTGTGCTTGGCGATGAGTCGGAAAACGAGGTCGTTGTGAAGGAGATCCAGATCCCGACGGATGCGTCTGAATTGCAGAGGCTGGAGAGGGATAATGGTCAGAATTCTTCGGCGGGGGCCGCACCGGCAATGGCGGTGTTTCCGACGTACGTGGCGAGGATGGCGTACTCGCCGCACTGGAGGCACGTGGTGTTCGTGACGTTTCCGAGGGAGCTGGTGGTGTTTGATTTGCAGTACGAGACGGCATTGTTCGGGGCTGGGCTGCCCCGGGGGTGCGGGAAGTTTATGGATGTGGTGCCCGATCCGAATCTGGAGGTGGTGTATTGTTTGCATCTTGACGGGAGGCTTAGTGCTTGGCGGCGGAAAGAGTAAGCACTGCTGAATTCGCTTGAATTGCTCTAGTTGTTCTGAAATGTTGCTTCTGATTTCAATATGCATTTTTATGTTTGAAGTCTCAGTAGTGTGTTGTAGTTTTTCATGTTTCTTTAAGCTCTTTCTGAGGTTATATCAGTCTGCATTGTTAGAGCAGCTTCTGCAGTGAGCTATATTCATTGCGAATAAGTCGAAATGCCTATCGATCACCAAATGATAAGCTCCATTGGTGAGTCAATTTCTTGTGAAATTTTGTCAATGCCGTTACCAAGTTTGGTATTGCCAAATTTGCTGCATCACCAACAATGTGTGCAATACGATGGTAGAAAACCGCGGTGGTTCCAAAGAATATTGAACATGTAGAGCAAGATAGCATTATTTATAAAGAAAAAATTGTAGGGTATTATTTCGTGTATGCATGCCTACGTGCATATGTTACATGGACCATTGGGCTCTGGTACGGGCAACCGAATGGTAAGTTACAATAATAAGACATCAGTTTGAGCTTCATGAGACGGTGACGATTCACTTCAGAATGCTGACTCTCCCAACTTGATGGGAGGTTATTGAAGTTCTTGCCCTGATTCTTCATTTGTATCTCATCTAAGTGTCATATTAGATTGCCCTACTGGCTACTGCTTACTCTAAAAGATTATATGCTACGGAGTATGGACCATGTGTTGATTGTTACTACTAGCAACAACGGGCATTACAGCTTGCTGTTTGTGTAATGGAGTCTTGATTCCACTACTCGTGTGTGTTAATTTTTCCTAATGGAATATGCAGTTATTTTCAATTCAACAGTTGTGTTCCCTTTCCATGTCTAAGAAAGCTACTTAAAAGTTCTAATAGGAATAGTTTGTATTTTTTGCTTATTTTAAGCGAATGTACTTTTTTTTCCCTATGATCACAGAGGAGAACAGGTGCATCTGATGTGTATGATGGAAGAGTTGATGCCCTCAATTGGCACATCTGTCCCTTCTCCCTCTGTTCTTGCAGTCGTCATTTCCCAATCAGATTCTACTCTCCAACATGTTGGGAAGCTTTATTCTGATTATTCTCATACTTCTTCCCCTGACGTGGATTTCAACACTCCTCTCGATTTTTGCGACGAATCCCTTCTCATTTCTAAGATACATTTGATATCCATTTCTGATGACGGAAGCATTTGGAACTGGCTACTAACCGCTGAAGGGCCTGAAGATGCACAGAAGGATGCGAGAAACTCTGGTACTGTTGATAAAGGCAGTGAGGTTTCAGTTATAGAGACGAATTCTAGTACTATTGTTTCTTCAGCTAATGAACAAGATGTAGATGCACCTGCCGATCAAAAAAAAGAAGTCGATGCACTTCATCCATCGGATGTTGCAAATATCGTTGGTAGTAGTCCTGATCCAAGAAGCTCAACTGTCAGCCTAGAAGCAATGTCATTTAAGGTTAAGGACTTTTTGTAAGATCAGTGCTGCAAACTTTCTTTCTTTCAGGCTGGGTATTGCATGATTAGAAGATGAGTATAAGGAAACTTTAAACAGACCTACCTTTTGGCAATATATGCACAAAGTGACTGCTCCGGAACGCCCAATTGATCAGCCCTAAAAATGGAAAGCTCCATTTGATGGGAAAAAGCAGCTTTAGCTTCCTTATTGTGTGACATTCTTGGGGTGGATGTCCAATTCTTGTGAGGTACAGATTAGTAAAGTTAGATGTAGAACGTGATTGCTGTTGACACAAATAGTTTCTGAGGTATTTGGATAACCTGCCTTGTCGTGACCTTTGCAGTACTTGTCCGCTTAACGTGTTCATTTTCACTTAGATCAAACTTGATTTCAAATAGATTTTTAAGTAGGAAAAGAACACGTTTGTTGGTGTAAGACACGAATAATGTTTATTTAGATCTACCATGAAGTGGTTCTGCAATAGTTCTCATCCAATCTAATTGCTAGCTATTTAGTGTGTCAAACTTATAATCTCATGCCTGGCCTGGTACTGTGAAACGAATTTGATACCTCAATGTGTAAAAGAGGGTGAATACTGGGAGGGTAGCAAACTGAAGTTCCTTTTGCCTTGGCAAGGCTTCTTGCCTGCATATCTTTTGGAGGTGGTGGTGGATGGACACTTGGACCTCTATGGCCCCTACTTTCCCCTCTCCATCTACTATAGGGTGCTTACAATGTTCTACTGTTGCTGCATGGAGTGATTCTTGATTTATTTTATACTGCATCTAGTTTGTTCCCAAGTGTACCAGAAACGCAATATTGGATTTTATATGATTGCTCATTGCTGTGAAATTCAAAACAAATAACAAATAAGTAGTGAATAGCATGTTTCTTTTTCCACAAGTTCTTTTGGTCACCCTTGTTTACTCAAAAGGTTAAATCAACGCTGCAGATCAGCTTAGTAGGACAGCTTCATCTGCTTTCTTCAACGGTGACCATGTTGGCTGTACCATCCCCTTCTTTAACAGCTACTTTGGCCCGTGAGTTTTTTATCTGCCAATATTTTCTTCTATCTGTTGAGTGTGGAGTCAACAAGATGTTTTATGACTTGGCATATTTTGATAACTAAATTACTGGAGTCATGTGAAGGTGGGGGAAATTATCCTGCTTCTGCTGTTCCATTAGTTGCTTTGGGAACACAAAATGGTATAGTTGATGTGATTGATGTCCCTGCTAGTGCGGTTGCCGCGAGTTTCTCTGTCCACAACAGTACTGTAAGAGGACTACGTTGGCTTGGAAATTCTAGACTGGTGTCATTCTCTTATACGCAGGTATTGGACCTGTAATTGAAATATACTCATCCTGTTTATGATGTCATCTTTTTCCAAGTTCACTGTCCTCATCTTGCTGTTTTTGTTCTTGATGCTCAATCACTGTGATAGCTTAATTTGTTTGGTCATTGCTTATTCTTTGTTATTCTGGTTATGGCGTGATACTTTGATGTTGCAGGCGAATGAAAAAACTGGAGGATATGTCAATAGGCTTGTAGTGACCTGTGTTAGAAGTGGCCTAAATCGACCGTTTCGGGTTTTACAAAAGCCAGAGCGTGCTCCTATAAGAGCTTTAAGGGCTTCATCATCTGGAAGGTTTTATTTCTAATCTAGAGTTCAGATGCTTGTTAGTTTTTCTTGTTTCTAATACAAGAACTGATCTGTAACATCTTTACCCTTCTAATTGGGAGAGAAGTATAATAACTCAAAAGAGATTATCAAATAGTCAGGAGGCAGATCGGAGAGCCGGATTAAGCGAAAAGGGTACTTAAACATCCACTTCTCAATGCCAAATCCAAGGGAGTCTAAAGAAACTGCTATAGCTGAATAAACTCCTAAACAGAACTGTCAGAAAGTTGCTGAATACAAAGTTGTAACAACCCTTTATGGCTCTCTTGAGTGGCCCTAACCTGACTAAGATCTCGGCCCTTTGTCTAAAATCATGTAGTAGCTATTATGCTATCCAAACCGAACCCAACTAAGTCCACTGACTATTATCCTTGCCAAATTTACAAAGCAATAGCCTCTATTTTTCTATCCTCTGAAATAAAATGGATTGGACTAATTAATTAAACTGACTTGAACTTAAATGGCTGGTTAAGAAACAAAATGTTACATTGACAATAAAAAGGAACTCAAGCTTCTTAAGATGTTTGATTCTTTCAAAACAAGTAATCTGCATCAATAGTTTAGAACAATGAGTCATGGGATAGATCATGTTATAGATCCATACACCTTTCTTGCTTATAACGGCTTCATGAGCTACTTTAGTGACAGTTATCCCACAACGTCCAATTTTGCAGGTATCTTTTGATATTGTTTCGTGATGCACCTGTAGAGGTGTGGGCGATGACAAAGACTCCCATCATGGTAAGTTGGTGGAAACCGTGTTCCTTTGACATATCAAAATAATCTGTCAGCAATTGCCCATGTCAACTGCGGGCCTGCGGCATGTCCTTTAGGGCTCAAGTCTCTAAGTTTGCTTTCATTGGCTGTATTATTATGCTTGTCCTTTTTACGTTCTATTTTGCCTATGTTTGGATGTTTACGTGCAAGATGGGGTTACATATGAGGAAAAGTGCTGGGTAGCTTGATATACATTGTTTGGCCTATTTTCCATTGGCTTACGGTTTATTTGGTTGTCATTTTTTAGATTAGTTCCAAGATTAGAAAGTTGTATAGAGTTGCATATTTTTTCGTCTTCAGTCAATTTTTTTATTACTTTTTTAATAGAGGTCTTCAGTATACATCCGAAAAGTAAAAATAAATATAAAAAATTTGATAAAACAATCACTAAAGACAAAATATGAACGACTAAATAGTCAAAAAAATTGGAGATAAGTTTTTTGAGAGGAGATAATAGCAAAGTATTAAGCTTTTGGACACTTGGTCACTTAACAGTTCTCATGTTGAATAGTTACGAATTGTTTGTACGTACTACGTCTTGTTTTGGGGTAAGTGCCTTTCATCTGGATTTTCTCTAGTTCATATCATGAATCAAAGTGCTATTTGTGGTTGTGACATGTGTACAAGTTTTTATATGGGACGGTGTGTAATCTTTTTGATAAATGTATTTAGCTCTCATGTAAATAGTAATTATTTTCTGTTCTCCGTGTAGCTTAGATCATTAGCTCTTCCATTCACTGTATTGGAGTGGACTCTGCCAACAGTTCCACGGCCAGTTCAAAATGGACCTTCTAGGCAATGGTCATTATCATCGAAAGATCCTACATCAGTTGCAACAGCTGCGACATCTTCCGAAACAAAGGCATCTTCTACAGATTCTAGTGAGTTTGTTCCACTTGATGTGCTTACGTGACATTTGCTGTTGTTGTTTAATGGATACAAAATTTATCCTTGATTTTAAATTGTTTGAACATAAAAGCAACTTCTATTTTCAGAGGGTCCAAGCTCCGATGGATCTCAGGATGAATCGTCTGAAAGTTTTGCATTTGCTTTGGTTAATGGTGCACTAGGAGTCTTTGAGGTTCATGGACGAAGGATCCGAGACTTCAGGTATAATTGCCTCTTATGCACCTAGGTACACTGGGAGAACAATGTATTTATGTAGTGACGTAGGGATTCTTGGTTCTACAATGATCGTATAAGTGCTTCCAACATTCGTAATGTAACCTTGTAAATCCCTCATGTTTGTGTCGTTCGGTGAGTCTCACTGTTTCAGTTTTTCTCCTGATATTTTATTGCCATGTTATGAGATTGGAAGTAGTTGTGTACTTGTTTGCGCTTTCATTTTTTTTCCTCTTAGCTATATAAGCCTCATTATAATAAGAATTAAGTTAATCGCAGCTTTGATTGTAGGTAGATCAGGCAATAAAGGTTGAATTGTATTGCATAATGGTTGTGCTTTAAAGGTGGTGATGGTACTGTGCTTCCATCAAGGATTTAGGGCAACTAAAGCAACATTTGCATAGCTTAAAGCCTTCAACTATAATAGTTAGTTCTTAGTACCACCCAAGCAGGGGTGGCTCTAGGATTTTGATCTAGCGATGAAAAAATACATAGCATATCTACGATGAAAAGCTCTATGCAAAATATACATATATTGAACTTTGCTAATATTATATTGAACTTCTCTTAATATTATATTGGGTTCTAATAGAACAAACAATAATTTTATTGGGCTAGGCTTATTTTGTTTTGTTGTCCTGTAACATTTAGTTAGACTTTCATTTATTTTATCTTTGCACGAGTAGCCTAGGGCTGACAATACTAAAGAAAATTTAATTTATGTCAACAAAAAGAAAAAAAAATTAGTGCCTTTTTTAATACAGTGATGTCGCTTGACATCACTACATTTTTTTAATACAGCGATGTCGCTTGACATCACTGGGCAAAGGCTAGAGTCGCCCCTGCACCCAAGTGGGTTGTTAAATATGCATGCATGGCTGTATTAGATTATTCATTTGGTAATGCCTAAAAAGTTTATTTTAGGGTCAACACTCAGTGTTGTTAGCATTGTAACTTGAAGAACTTACTAGCCAATGCTTGACTCTCAGCCAATCAATTCATGCAGATGGTGCCTCAAAATCATCTCGCTCTCGACATTTATTATGACAAGAGTTAAGGGGAAAGGACAATTCACTGTTCTTGACCTCACTTCCAGTGAAATTGAAATCACTTGATGTACCTATCTTGCCCGAATACACATTTTCTTCGTCTCACCGTGCAGAAATACCCTCTTTGATGGTTTTCTTAGTTTTCGTACATCCATTGATTTGGTTGAACAACGTGCTTCAGATTGACTATTTCGGTTTTCTACATCTTCCCATCAACTTGAGTCCAAACTTTAAGTGTAGATTCTTGTGGTTGGACATAACAAGTGTTGATAGCCCTCTCTTCTTTGTTGAATGAAAGTAATTTCCGGTACTTATGGCATAGTTTTTAAAAGCGGTGAATTTTGAATGAGTATGAGTTTGAGTGAAAAGACTGTTGTTAATGGATATCTGTTTCTCCCCAAGGTATTGGTCTGATCTGAACCCATATCACCATCTCTTTATCTCTCGCTAAAAATCTATTCTTTATTTCCAGAAAAAAAGAAACATTTCCTTTCATGTTAATATCTAAAAACTTGTTAATTCTCCGGTTGAATTCATTCTATTTATAGCTATTTTTAATGATGATAACTATATGGTAGTTTTGGTTGCATCATCTTATGATGTTCTATTTGCAGACCGAAATGGCCGTCCTCTTCATTTGTTTCATCAGAGGGACTGATTACAGCCATGGCCTACCGCCTACCTCATGTAGTATGTACCATAAATTTGGAATTTATTAATTGTTTTGCAACTTCACCATCTTCAATTTACCCATCATGCTGTCCACAATTGGAGGCAATGACACCTTTACGACGTAGGTTATGGGGGACAGGACGGGAAACATACGTTGGTGGGACGTGACAACTGGGCAATCTTCGTCGTTTAACACTCACAGGGAAGGAATCCGAAGAATCAAGTTCTCACCTGTTGTCCCTGGAGATCGTAGCCGTGGGCGTGTCGCTGTACTGTTTTATGACAATACATTTTCTGTATTTGATCTGGTAAGTTTGGAAATGTCACTCGTATCTTATTCTCATTCGCTATACTGTTTGGGCCATTATGTTTGACCATCAGCATTTATTTCTAATTTTGCAATAAGTAATCTTTGTGTCTGCCAAGTGGACTTGTATAGGATTGACTCGCTAAAGCCTTGTTGTATAAGAAAGAAAAGGAAAGAGTGTTTCTCTAGTTATCCACTCTCATGTGCACATAAACATCCTTTTATGCCCAACAGTCTAGTACCCTCTAGGGATTTTTCATCATTTGGTGGACTTCCTAACACCTTTTGAGTTTTTGAAATGAGCGTATTCAAATCCAATGCATAGAAATTGTGTATTTTGTTGTGAGATTCTACTGGAAGTGATCTACTTCAATGAATGCCTTTGGTCTTCATGACTTTTTTACCAAATGCAGGACTCACAAGATCCCTTAGCCAATTCCTTATTACAACCTCAACTTCCTGGAACTCTTGTCCTGGAACTTGACTGGTTGCCTTTGCGTACTGATAAGAACGATCCGCTGGTATTATGCATTGCTGGAGCTGACAGTAGCTTTCGCCTTGTTGAGGTTAATGTGTATGTGACCCAATTTAATTGAGCTTTCTGTTTGCTCTTTTCTGTTTTAAAGCATTTGCCCTGGATGTCTTTGCTTTTCTGGTTAATAAGATGCTCCTTCACCAGTATTGTTATTTTCTCTTGAAAAAGAGGAAGCACCCATGGTAGGATATTGGTATCCAAGAAAATGTGCTGTCCAAATCTGAAGCGTAATATGTCTTTAGGTTTGTTTTGCTATCCTTATTGGCACGCCATTTCCACCTAAAAATGACTTCTGTGTATCAGTAATCACTTTGACTACCTAGCATGCTGAATGCTAAGTTTCTATTTTCCTTTAGAGAGAGTTCAAAATTCTGCCTTTTGGTGGCATCTGCAGCGGAAGTCTTGGAAAAGAAGTAAACATCCTAGGTTTGGCAGAGAGATGTATGACAGCACCAGGAAACTGAGTAATATTGCCTACCTTGGGTTTTATGGTGAATCTTTTTATTATGATAGCTGGTAGGAGGGATTTCAAAATTTGAAGGATTGTTTTAGGGACTATTAATTAAAGGGCGTTGCAAGTGGCTTGATTTTTAATTTTGTGCTTTGGGAAATTCGGGCTTGTAGTTACTAGAATTTTGTGCCGAAAACCTTCATTTGGTTTGGAATCTTGCTTTTAAAGCCATATAATGGAAGAGTATGTTGTATGTGGGGACACTCGTGCGTATGTGGAAATGTGGAGACGGTGAAAGGAGGATACAGGATCCCACCTAGAATCCTAGCTAATCACCTCTTTGTACTTGGGATTCATCATGAATGAACTTCCCCAAAATCTTTTATTAGGTTGGCTTCAACTTTACCTAGATACATATTGGCTGCTAAGTTATCTGACTTGTACCGGGAATGTGACTCCAAATAGAAAACTTAGATCCTTTTGTGGTTCAAAAGTTAGTTTAGCTAGTGGACAAACCAGTGCTGACATCTGTAATAGTAGTTATAGGCTTGTGGCTAACCTTTGATGAGTTTAGTGAGTTGGCTAACCTTGAATTGATCATGTCTTGGCTGTTTATCCAGTTGAAAAATGGCTAAGGAATGTTCAACTGAGATGCGTTTAGGAGAGTTATGGGGCTGACCAAACTGATGATGACCAAATTCACAACTGCATGTTGCCCCAGTAATCTTCTGTGTGTGTGTGTGTTTGTGTGTTTTGACAAATCGCAGTAATCTTGTAATTAACTTTTTGTTAAGTCCCATGCTTTTGATTTTCTAATCAAACATGCTTTTCTCTCATTGTTACTAGGGAAAACTATTGGGCTCATTTACCTGCTTTTGGAATTGATATAGTTCCAGAATGAATCTGTTACTTTTTTCATGCAGAAATGACAAAAGAGTTGGATATGAACCCCAGCCTAGATCCATGAAAGAGAGATTCCGACCTATGCCTTTGTGTTCTCCCATATTACTCCCTACACCGCATGCTTTGGTAACACTTTTTCCTTCTCTTTTTATCCTTAAGCATCCCGAATTATTAAGTTCTTGGTCCTATGCTAATCTTATTGTTGTTCACAAGATGATTTTGCTGGGAGAGCTACCAATCTTGAGCATGTTCTCTCTCTTTAACCTGATTTCTAAAGTCTGCTGTTAACAAACAAAAAACCCAGCAGACAAACACACACAAAAAGGAAAAAAATACTTTCAGCTCTTTTGGAATTGTGTCTCTGTCCAACGACATGCAGGCTGTGTGCATGAGGAAAACAGACTGATAAATATCTGGCACCTGCACGATTTGCTCCTATTTCTGAACTGGAGAATTTATATTTCTGAACTGGATAATTTATTTAACTATTCTGTACATTTGGTTACCAACTTAAGTTTTCTTGTTTCTTTGCTACAGGCATTGCGTATGATCTTTCAACTAGGGGTGAAGCCTGCGTGGTTGAATACATGCAGTACAACCATGGATAAGTTGCAGGGAACTGCTGCATCAACTGAAGATCTTCGTACTTATATGATCGATTCACCTCCTGTTGGCGATTCTGTAGTTCCAGAGTTGCTTCTTAAGGTATTGGAGCCTTATAGAACTGAAGGTGGGTATGTTCTTTTCTTGATGATAGTACTTCATGTTAACTAAGAAGCACAAACACGTCTCCCAGTCTTATATGTCCTTGTCTTAAAGTTATCTTACATGCCTAAATTTGTGTCCGATTTTTACTTGTATTAATCTAAGTTGGACAAGCTGGGGACACATTAAGGACAAGGTCAAAATATCCAATTAAAAAGTTGGACAAGCCAAACTGCTATGAATGTTTAGTTCATAAGCACTTATTCGGCGATCGTTTTTTTTGTTTTGGTGTATCTACAATGTTACTATGATTTTTGGTTTTTTTTTATTTATATTTGATAGAAATATTTTTTTCTTTATTTGTTGCTGATTAATCTATCCCCAACGCATCCACGTCCAAATTTCTGGAACAAACATGTCAGCTTGTTCATGATGTGTGGAGTCCATGTCCCTGTTCGTATATGTGCTTCTTAGCCTTTCAATCTTGTCCCATTTTAGCATTTGATTGGCTGTCGATACATTTTATTCCAATGCTTGTGGTTGTAGGCTGCATACTTGATGATGAGAGGGCAAGACTATACGCTTCTATTGTGAATAAAGGTTGTGCTGCGAGGTTTGCTTTTGCTGCTGCTATTTTCGGTGAATCAACAGAAGCACTATTCTGGTTACAGTTACCAAATGCCGTTAACCATTTGCTGAACAAGTTGGTTAATAAGTCTTCGCAGAAAGTCCCTGAACCAGTATCAAATCCAGAGCTTGATGATACATCTATGCTGAGTAGGATAACATCCAAGGGCAAATCAATCTCCAATACAGATGTATTGGTAAGTGATAGATAATAGCATCAAGATTATTCTTATTTTCTAGGTTTTGAGGAACAGATTTTGGACATATTGGATTAGCTTCTACTATTAATGCACTGGAGCATGAGGATCTCCTACTTGTGAACCTCTTCTAGGAATATTTGTACTTTTGCTATGTCTTATTTTCTACTCTAAGATGGGGAATTTGGTTAGCAGAGTAATGGTCAACTAAGGTTGATGGCTTTTGAGCAAAAAGAGTTGTGGGGAAGTGCAAGTGAACGTATTTCTTGGCATGAAAAGTTGGACAGCGAAGAAGCTATTCAGCACCGCGTACACGAGTTAGTATTCTACTTCATTCTCTTTTAATTTTGTTGTACTTGAAAGCAGACAGACTAAACATGTTGATGTAATATTAGACTCGTTTAGGATTGCATTCTATGTGGTAGATCACTGCTAGTCTTAAAAGCTTAAGCTATTACTATTACGAAACATGCCCAACGTGTATCTAGCTGTCCAACACCTGCTCTCATGTGCAACATGCTTTACACTTGGAGATGCTAATGGGGAGACTTGAAACCAAGATCTCACAGGATCCAATAGGACCAATACTATGCTGTCACAATATCAATTGAGAAAAAAGATTCATGTAGCCGACCCAATTGTTTCGGACTTAAGGCGAGGTTTGATTTGGGTACCATGTTGTCACCAAAAGTCTCAAAATCTTAAGCTTTAGCAATTGAGTACAGTGATGTATATCAAGCTATCTTTGCTCCCATTATATGACCAAGGCTCTAAATTTGATCAATTTTTCATACCAACCACTGGAGCTGAACAACTCTTCCGGTCTTCCCCTATTACGCAAGAAATGTGATGTAGCTTAGGATTTAGTATTGTTATCAATGTGTGTGTTCTGTTTTACTTGGTTTGGATTATATGGACTGTTTTATGATTTTTACCTATTTGTGCGGGTTGTCCACATTTTAATTGGCTTATGCTAGGTACCAAACAAGGCTTGTATCCACCCCCTTCTAGTCGCACAAGGGAAAGGGCAAGCCCCATAGGCATGAGTGGTATGCATGCGTGCTAGGATCAGAGTGCGATCCAATTGGGATTGAAGCCGGCGATGTCAATTTGACTTCTAATTGAGCGTAAGTGCATGGCCTAGAAGTTAAGCCACAAATGGTTTTAATAACCTTGCATGTCAAGGACTTCAAATTGCCCAACAGTTGCTGAAAATTGGTAATAGAACTAAAGAAAACTAGGATTTGCATCATACCAATAATGAGAATTCCTAGTGATTTATGGGCTTGTTTTCCCCTTTGAATAGGTCAATGGTAGTTAAAAGGAGCTGGGGCTCTGTAAGTACGTCCCATGAGCTTGGGTGGGCCTTCACAACGCACTGAGTGTACCATGTTATAGCTTATAACCACTTCCCTTACTTTCTAGGACCTCTCAACCCCATTTTCCGAGGATATCCAATACAAATGGCAGTTGATTCTCCTGGAACCAAGTTCCATTGAGCCACGGTCTTGGTTAAGCCTCACCTCAGGATTGTGCCACCTGTAACTTGTTCAAGCCTGGACCAGTTTCTACAATGCTTTCATGCCTGCCACGTCCCCCATTTTCTACCTCTTCTTGACCCACGTTTTCTTGGTCATATCCCCCATGTTTTAGGTGAATGGGAGCTTGACCTTTTGAAAGATGGAGCCATAATCTCCAGCAAGCCTTGTGCGGGTGCCACATGTCCCACATTTGAACATGCAATTGCTATCCCTATTTTTCAGAACCTGATCCTTTTTCAAATTGTAAGATAGGTGATAAAAATCTCTTGAAAATTACCTGGGCTTCCCATGTGTCTGCTTGTAGGTTATTGTTAAAGCATCCAACTCAAAACCAATTGGCAATGAGTGGAGAGGCCACCCAGGCACATATACTAGCTTTGGAGGTTATAATTAACCAATGTGGGACAAGCTCTAACACTCCCCCGCACGTGCGACCTTTGACCCGCACGTGGAGAGATAAACAATGATTCAATACAAACGACAACTATCAATTGGCAATGAGTGGAGAGGCCACCCAGGCACATATACTAGCTTTGGAGGTTATAATTAACCAATTTGGGACAAGCTCTAACAGTTATCATGTCCAATCCTCTCCTAAAATATAGGCAACTGGTTAAAGAGATAAATATAGCAGATGAGGCGTGTCAACCTCTCCTAGAATGATGGTGGATGGTGGGGCTGTCTAAATGCAGCTATTGATCATACTGACTTGAAACTTGACCATCTTTATCTCGTGATAGACCCACTGTTCCTAATACCGAGTGCTGCGTCCCATGCTCCCATTTGGTGGTCATTTTGGGTACAATAAGTATCCCAATTAGTTGGAATTGGCTGCACGAATCTGTTTTGCCTGCTGCTCTGTCAACCACCATATGATTTATTAAATTTACTAAATTTATACCCTTTTTTACTACCCAAATGAAGCTCTAGAAAGTAATATACGTAAAAAAATGTTTGTCTTTGTACCCTCACAGGCTCAGAGTATTTTGATTAACTTTTTAGTTTAATTGCACAAAATTAGGATTCATAGCTGTTCTTTCACAGGCACTCGTGATATATATGTGCAGGTATGAAGTGTCAAGATGTATTTAAAGTGTAACCTCAACAACTATGGGCAAACCTGTAACAAGACTTTTAAACTCCAAGAAGTATAGACTAACAGAAACAAATCTGAAAAATTCTCAGATCTGTGTCAGATAGAAATATTGTGTCCTGGAAGAGTAATAAGATATAATACAAGTTAGTGGTCGTAAAAGATGTGTATGCCCTTTTGTTATTGTTGAAGGTGGTCATAAAAAAAACATGATAGTCGTACTTATGCTACTTAATATGTTGGATTAATTGAGGGATAGGCAACGGAATTACCACGTACTTTTTGTATGGGTGACCAAGAAATGATGGATGTTATTAAGGCATACCTATTCATGTTCTTATTTCTCTCCCCAACCAACCAAAAGCAAGGGAATTATTTCCTCTCTTTTTTTTCGCTTTCATATCTTTTGTCTTTATGTTTCCTCTCTTATGTAATTCAAGAGAAAAAGCATCACCGCATCCATAATTCAGTGAGAATGGAGAATGAAATGGGAATGTCGAAGGCAAATAGGTTCCCGAGATATTCCACTTATTCCCCACAGATGTACATATGAATCGGTGATATCAAACTTTGATTTCAAAGCACCATTTAAATGTCATATGCGGTTTAAGCTTTCTTTGTGGCTTGTTATAAATTTCATCTCCTTGTTGAACAGGCTCGTTTCAGTTGGTAATTTAGAAGCTGCTGTTAGCTTACTGCTTTCCACCCATCCAGAGAGCACATACTTCTATGCAAATGCTCTGCGAGCCGTAGCTCTTTCATCTGCTGTGTCGAGGTCTCTGCTTGAACTGGCAGTGAAGGTAAACTTTGATGATTTGATTTGATGTGATTATGTTTACTATATGAAATATAAATCATCCTTTTGTAGAATAAAGGAACGATGGAAGGAAATAGTTCAGCACAATAAGAGCTTTTCCATATCTCATGGCTAATTGTGATGATACAGGTTGTTGCTGCCAATATGGTTAGGACAGACAGATCATTGTCTGGAACACATCTTCTCTGTGCTGTCGGAAGGTATCAAGAAGCTTGTTCTCAGGTTAGGCCGTATTTTTGGAAGTTCCCCTGTTCTATTATGCTTTTTGTAATCAGCTTCGGATGCTAGTAGGCTTTTACTTGAAATTTAATGGTAGAACAAGCATCATGTTTGGCTCGCCCTCAATTTAAATCTTTTTTTTTTTTTTTGCATTTTGATCATGCCTTAGTCCATCAAATATGTATAGGTTTATAGGTTTGCTTGACAAAATGACCTCTGCAGAACATTTGATTGCCTGTCGAGGACTGCTTTGTTTGGCTTCTTATTCTAATCTGAATACTGTCCACATTTGTATTACATTAATATAGTGTAGAACTGCTAGAACGTAGCATCGAACTGGTCTTCTTTTTTCCTTCTGCTCAAACTGTAATAGAACGAATATTACATTGATGTTTAATGTGACAAGAGCTTAAGGAGACTTGATGTTTGAACAAAGCTGTTATTGAATGATCGTAACATTGAGGTTTGATGTTTCCTTTGCCAGAGCTTAATCTAATAATTGGTGTATCGTTTACACTCCTTAGTACTTTTGCTGATTTGCAAAGTAGACATAAGCTACTGGATGGCAAGAAGCGACACCAAGTCAAAATGTGTAGTTGACAGGATCATAGTATCTTATTTGCCGCGTATGAGATCTTACTACCAAGCTTTTTGTGGGGGTTGGTAATCCTAACTTCCCTTGTAAAGAAATTTGGAAGACTAATGCTCCGTTGAAGGTGAGTTTTTTTTATGGTGTGCGGCACGAGGAAATATTCTTACTATTGATAATTTTATTCGAAGGCGGAGGATTATTGTCAATTGGTGTGGCGGATGATTATTGTCAATTGGTGTTGTGTGTGTAAAAGGGATGCGGAGATGGTTGATCATCTTCTCATTCATTGCCCGGTGGCGTGGGAGCTTTGGACTTCAGTGTTTTCTTGGATTGGTTTTTTTTTTTTTTTGTTGGTATTCGTCATTCCTAATCTATTACATAGGGGAGGGGGGAATGAGACTTGATTCCGGGATGCAGTGTGGGGCATCCAAGAACTCTACCGTCATTGAGCTTCTAATTGCGTGGAGAGGTGCTAGATTGGGAAAAGTAGGAAGCGTGTTTGGGTCATGATCCCTCTGTGTTTGATGTGGATAATATGGCGTGAGAGGAACGTGAGATGTTTTGAAGGGGTGGACTAACCTATTTTTAGGATCAGGAGTTTCTTACTGGTAGCTTGTATAGTTGGGACAAGGAGGAATGTAATCCTTCCCTTGACCAATTCATAGACTAGTTTTATCATCTTTATACTAATGGTAGGGTATAGGGCCTTTTTGTAATCGCCTTCTTTTTGCCTTGTTGCTAATATATTTATTTACTTGTCAAAAACAACAAAGTTCATGTTCAAATGGAACTTCATGCGATTTGGCAGATGAAGTTATTAAATAGCCTAGAGTAGTATATTGTCCTTGCAGAATATTAAGTTTTTTGAGTGATGATTTATACGCTTGGCATAGAAACTTCATGTCAAGTAGTTAAATTAAAAAATCTGGTGAATCGAGCATTGATGTTGAATTTATGGTGGTTTGACTTCTACCTCATCTTTCTTCAGCTCCAAGATGCTGGATGCTGGACGGATGCTGCAACCTTAGCTGCTTCACATTTGAAAGGATCTGATTATGCCAGGTTACTTACTCTGCTAACAATGAATATTCTCTTCAACATCTTCCATTTGTCATTTCTTTACAATGTGATTCTGTTCTTATCTGTTTTAGTATAAACATTATCAGCCATCTTTTTAGTAGCTAAGCACCCACATCGACTCGATATCATATTGCTGCTTTTTTCTAATTTTTATCCCATCGTTTATGTGTTTTACTGTTTACTCCATTTGTCCCAATTTGTTTCTCTCTCTTTCTCACTTTTTGACGTGCCAAATCATGTCCAGTTTGAAAAGTTCAAGAACAATTCCATAGTACTTCCCCTTTGCCCATCCCTCTTGGATTGAAGTGATAACTGATAGAGCCCAACTTGAACTGAAAATTACTTTTGGAAAGTTGCAACAAGTGTGTTTCCTTAATAAGTTGGATAACCTAAAATGAACAAACAAATAGGGACGGAGTAAGTAATTCTCTTAGGAAAATAATTTTGTTCGATGAGTTGATTTCCGGCTATGTGGTCCTATAGGGTGCTGCAGAGGTGGGCCGATCATGTTCATCGAGCAGAACATAATATATGGAGGTATAACTTCTTTCCTTTCATCACCAACATGGATATCTCTGATGCTCTATTTTCCGAAGCTTAACTAGGTCTTGGATATAGGGCTCTCATTTTGTACGTAGCAGCTGGCTCACTACAAGAAGCTCTGGCTGCACTTCGTGAAGCACAGCTACCGGACACAGCAGCCATGTTCATACTTGCTTGTCGCGAAATCCATGCTGATTTCACCTCCAACTTAGATTTGGATGAAGAATCAAGTTCATCGATCAAGGAAAACCCGTTACTCTTGCCCGGGTTAAATCCAGAAAATGAAGAAGTTATTGCTGTTTGTGAATACTTTGGGCAGTACCAAAGAAAATTAGTGCATCTGTGCATGGACTCTCAGCCGTTTTCTGAGTGACTTGGCAACATTTTTGTCAGTCTAGTGAATTCACTATAGAACCAACACTTCGTTGTATTGTTGGCCAAGATTTCGCAACGTGCTGTAAACGGGCCAAATTGCACTCCGATGGATGATTGGTGAGATTCTATTGCAATTCCATAACTTTGGGAAAGAACGTAAGAATCTTGAATGATGGGGGGTACCGAACATGCCGGAATTTGTAAATGAGGAAAACATCAGAGAGTGATTCCTTGTAGAGTTGTAGAATTTGTTGCTGTGAGATGATAGTACAAGCCCATGTAGATGATATTTCATTGTAAGTCCGAGGCTCCACATTGAAGTGGATGATTCTTTTTAGCAGAGATGTAAAACAAGGGTTCATACCAAAGAAGACATTTGTACACAAACAGATTCCTCAATGTCAGCGTTCTTTCTGGGACAAATCTATATGATTTTGTAGCACTTGTATTGCTCTCCTTTTTCTGCACTTATCCATGGATCAGATTATCAATCTCTATTTTCTGTATAGCTGTCAATTTTAAAGACTGAAAACCTCCTGTGTTTCTTGTACTTTGAATAATTATATCCTGGTCCCTAGGATTAGCTTCACAAACTGTATCAAAGACGAGGCATGTACTCCGACGACATTTGGACTCCTCTTAGTATTCAACGGTGTATGTAGGAGAAAGTCAAATGTTTGGTTCAGTTTGTGGAACTCTTAGAAAAAGCAACTACCAATCTGAAAAATTCAATATAATCTGTAATTTGGAGGCTCTGACCGAATTACATTCAAAATGGTAAAGCAAAAAATGAGTATGAACCCTATCCTGTCAGCAGTCTGCACTTTCAAGAAGAGAAAATTTATTGCACGAAACTTCATCATGTCTTCTGGAGGTTTTAGTGCACCAGAGAGCTAAATACAATTGCAGACTGCAGTTTTTAACAAGAGAAGCGCAAAGTACCTCTTCTTCGCTGGCCAAACACTTATCTGACACTTATCTGACGAGAAACTCCCCATTTTGCCAGTTTATCGCAAGTTGCTATCCTTTTCGAGCCTCATTGTGTAATTAACAATTCTGCTTCCGTGCCAAACTGAGAAGCCAAATCATCCTCAAATATAAATCCAGGAAAAAAAACCTAACAAGCCAGCACGTCGTTAAAATGCGACGGTCATGAACTCCTTAACCTACACCCTTGGAAGTGTGAAATAGCTCATTGATCAAGCGCTCTTGCGCTGAAGATGATTGGGCCCAAGATCCACAAGAACTGTGCATACATTCAGGAGCGTAGGGCCTTCCTGTATATGGAAAACCTTAGTGCTTCCTATGTTCCCTTTTCTCCAAAGTAACATCAAATGACAATATGGATACTGATTCTCAAACCTGATAAGAAAGTCAACATCATCCACAACATATGGATATTCAGAAGGAAAAATAGCATTCCCACTACTAAGAGCAAGTCCACTCGCTGATGCCAAAGTCATTTTTTGGCTTGCTACAGTGTCAAAATTCCAAAAAACAGTAATGTTGTTGCACTGGTTCAGTTCTAAAATACTGACCATTGGACTAAACTAATCTCATTTTTCAGTGCAAATCAAATGGCCTGGATGACGTGGAAGAAATGGCAGTGGGTGGACTTGAATTTTGCCAAATTATGGCACAGGCAAGAAAAATGGCCATGGGGTGGACTTGCCCTAAATAGGGGTATGAAATGGCACAGGAGTTCCAAATTTCCATCTCTATACCACCCTTGGTCAAGTTGAACATAATAGAAGGAAATCAGGGTAAAATACCTTCAATACTTCAGATTTTAATGAAAGAACCGCCTGCGACACCGAGCAGATCCAAGCTCCTCGTACTCGGCTTTGGTGACGCACATTGAGTCAAAATCAGGACTAGATGCCAGAAGTGAACCTCCTCGCCAAACACCTAGTATGGGACTGCACAAGCAATGCATGCTTCAATTAGTTGGAAATCACAAGTAGTAACATCCTTTAGACAGATTTTCCATGTCAAGCGGTTTTACTCTTCTTGAGTTGTTATTTTCACTTGATAGTCATCAGGGACAAGAGGCCGGAGCTCCCTTTCTCTGCATTTACACAAATCAATCTCAAATATAGTCCAAAAGGTACATTTCACATATGATACAGAAAGAACTCAGGGACGAGAACCAAAGTTAAAGCTTACAGTCTTTCTGCAAATCGAGGAAATAAAGTGCTTCCACCAGTCAAGATAATGCTGTAAAAAGCAGGTCAGAACAAAGAGTAAAGGATAACAGGTCAATAAACGAAATAATCCACATTAACTCAAGCAAGATTTCTTCCAGGATTCCCGTACAAGACCAGCAATATGGGAAGGAGGGAGTATTTTACAAATTTTGAAAACCTTTTTTTTTTTCTAGAAGATGCATGCTATCATAAAAGTTTGAGTTTTCTTCCAAAAACAATTTTCTGAACAGTATTTTGCCAAATGGTTCAGGAAACTCAACCAAATAAGGTCCCAACAATACCTCTCATAAAGTACAGGGTGAAGATAAACATGGCAGGAATTGACAGCTCGAACAATACACTCTGCAAGTCCGGCCTGGTTCATTCCTGCAGAACATCCAATGGCACAAGTAGAAGGTTCAATCAAATAAGAACTAGGCAATCAATCTATTACATCAAAAATACCTTCCCTCTTTATCCACATAAATTAATCACAAAATCAAAATTAGAACATTCTGTCTCATTCTCCCTAACCACATACGAAAGTATAACAGCCAAGACATGCGTAATACAAAACTTGCCATGTTGCAAGTTCCTTAGAATTCACTTCTTGACGCAGGATTAGGGTAGCTACTATCTAATAGTACTTCCTTTGCCCGTATTGACTTGATCTTTCCTTTGGGAAAAGCTACTTATGTATTGGCACAAGTCTTTCACTCTTTCAGTCAAACCACTTATTGTCTAGCCCAATGAATACATTCACCATTTAATAAGATATAAGTTCCTTTCTTAGTCCGGTAGAATCAACAAAAGTCCATGTCTTAGTCTTCAGTTGACAGGCATCACGTGGCATCAGAAAAAGGTTAGAACAACTCAGATTAGTCTGATAAATAACGGAAATGCTTTACTAGAATCTAAAACATACCTAAATCAGCAGGACGGAAAATCATTTCTGGCACAAGGAAGCGTTCATTTGTCAAGCTAAACTCCTGCAAAGAAAGTCAGACATTGAAGTATGACAAACTAGATAGGAAGCTATTCAGGAGGCTGATGAGGAGGTACATTTTTGGTTAGATCAACTTTCTTTCTATCCTCAGCTTTTTCTGTAACCTCTGGATATTCCACATCGTCTTTCGGAGCTCCATCCTCTGAAGCCAAATATCGATTAGCTTCATCTGGATCTTTTACAAAACCCTTCATATGCGTGACTCCATCTGGAAGCACATATGTGCACCTGAAGTAATTGTCCCTCCCAGGTTTTCTGTAATGGCATTAGATGATATAATTCAGCACTTCTGAACCAACTAGAAATTAGACATTTTGAACCAGAACTCCTGAAGTTCAAGATTCGAAATGCGAGAAAACATCACAAAAATCTGAAAGCCATCAAACAATTCACTTGTACATGATTCAAAAATTGAGCTCAATAGCTATTCAGCTAAAAATACTAGAACAAGGGAAAGAAAAAGAAAGGGTTTTGAGCCCCATGTCTTTGAGAAAAGAAAAAAACCGATCGTCGGCAATATTTCTTTTTCTCATATGTATTTGATCGGCAATCTCCCTACTATGCTAAATAAGACGACTGATATGTGAGAACCAATTCTCACTATTTCTGCTGACAAATAAATCTAGCAAGAATAATAGAGTAATCTTTCTCTCATTTCTCTTCCTTTCACACCATTTCTCACCTCATTTTGCAATCCAACCGAGATAGTTCTTTTTCACTGTTTTCTAATCACTTCTTACCAGATCACACCAAACTGGCTGTAAAACCTACAAACTAAAGTGATGAACATATCACAATTCTTAAAAAAGGAAAACTACCAAGCAAACTCAAAAGTGATTTCCAACTTCTTTATGGACCATAATTATCCGAAATCCGTAAAACAATTTCACAATTCACTAGCACAACAAACATAAAACAACCAAGAAATCACAATAGAAGCTATTTCAAACAATAACAACAACAAACATTAAATAAGCAACACAACACAATAGAAGCTATTTCAAACCATAACAATACCTTGCAACCTGCAAATCACGGGCGACATCAAGCGAAACGAAGCACAACTTCTCCTTCACATCGTCCATAACGAAGGTCTCATCCATAACATTAACAGCACGGTAGGAAACCAACTCCTTTAAATAGTTAGTTAGGGCTTTTCCACCCAGATCGAGCCTCTTAACAGCGTAATTGAGTGTGAAGTTCTGGAAAACTGGAGCAGCATGCGTGAAAGAGAATCCGCAGTCTACGACAAGGCTGGCCTAGTGATGGGAAAATAAGACTTCAATCAGATGGGATATTTCAAAGATTTCAATCCTCCTATTGGAATGAAATATTTAGTCCATGGTTTAAAATTGAGAAATGAGTTAGTAACTCCTTGGGTAGCAACTCTTCTTTCTTTAGTCAATTAATTAGATTTCACTCATTCGTAACTCATTAGTTGACCTCAAAGTGATTCTCACACTCCCTTTGGTGTACATTTACTTCACTTTTTTGTCTTTGTATGTTCCTGTGAATTAAAGGAACCCGAGATTAATATACCCTCTCAACAATGTTCTTGGTTCTTTTTGAAAATTCTAACTTGTTCAGAGGTAATTATTACACTTTAAAGTTCAAACTTAAGTGCATTGGTTCCAATACAAAAACCTTTTACTCTCACATTTTAATGCAACTCTTATTTGTATTTATCATTAACACCAATTTGGAACAATCACTTGCATACGCATAAATTGGGGAGTAAACAAAATCATTTCCCTTTCTCATAGTACTCCCTTCGTCCCTATTTATTTGTACCTAATTTTTTAATGTTCTGAATTATATCTCCATTTTACAATTTATGAGTTTCTCTTTTCACCATTCTTTCAAGAATTGTAATGACAAATCTAAATGGAAGGTCAATGATTTTTACTTTCATTTAGATTTGTCATTGGCCTCTTTTCACCATTCTTTCAAAAAAATTGAAATATTTAAAAGACAATTTTACACTCAACTTTCTTACTAACGTACTCCAAAATTGCAAATTTTTATGTTGAAAACGCCAAAATTGCTACTATAATGCTTAAAATTACACACTAACACAAGCACTAAAAGTCAATTTTTGAAGTGCATTTACAAGGGAGTGGAGCATAAAAATCATATTCCTTCTAAAAGTGCAACGATTGCGTAATGGACAAACGAATTGGCACAGAGGGAGTACTTCATTCCTTTCAAACTCACCTGGGTTTTGGAAACGACGCCGTTGAACGGCCTGCTACGGCTAGCCTCGTAGAGATGAACAAGAGACGGAGAATCCGCAACGAAAAGCGATTCGAACCCAAACTCCTCAAACACGAGCTCATCAGCAGCGCGTTGGATTGAAGGCAGATTGAAGAGTGGCTCGACGAGGAGGAGAGAGGACTGGCTAGGGTTTATTTTGAGGACGGAGTTGAAGACGTGGGACCAGATCTCACGCTCGAGGTCTGGGTTTATGAGGTAGCCGCGGTCGAGGGGGCGGCGGACGGCGGCGGAGGTGAGGTCCTCGGTGGTGTCGTTTAGGTGAAGCCATTTCTTGGAGGAGAGAGGGCGGGCTAGGCAGTTTGGGAGTACGGCTGTTGGGTTGAGGTTGCCGCCGATGCCGGCTTTTATTAGGCCGGCGCCGTTGTCTAGAACCACCACGTTGGACGCCATTTCTCTCTCTCTCTCTCTCTCTCTCTCTCTCTCTGGACTTCTGTTTCCCGCCTTGGTTACTCCATTGCCTGTCGGATCTCTTCAATCATGGGAACGATAGTTAAATGATTTTAGTTAATTCTAATTCATTTTAGATTTGAATAAAATAAACAAACCATGAATAAATTTGAACAACCTTTAAAGCCACTAATACTATCATACTTATACATACAAAATCCCTCTTTTTAAAACCATACATATACATATAATCATTGGTCTTTGAGTAACTTTTATTATTGTGGTTGCAAATTCTAATTTATAAATAGTAGTGTGTATGATTAATTTATACTTGGATATTATAATTTTAAAAAGTAAATGGGCTAGTGGGACAGGCTTGGTAAATTAAAAATTAAGAGGACCGGGTTTAAGAATATTAAATAAAACTCGATTATTAATGTGTCATGCACAAGTCTCATTATTATCTAGTATAAATCTGACCGGTGAATGCGCACCTATCAGACTTACACATAATTTCACTCCATTAAGAAAATTGTACTATTTTTCCCAAAAAAAAAAATTAGGCACTTGCATGCATACGTACTTCAAAAAAATTCACAACAATTTTAAAAATTATTTGAGAATTTAATTGATGCAAATAATAATTACTTGTCTCACCCCTTTTATCTTCTTGTTGAAATGTTGGATATGTTTCATGCTAACTCTAATTAGCATTCATATGAAGCCACGCCTCGTGCATATCCTTCACATACTGCTTTTTTTTTATTTTTAAATCTCTCTTTTTTATAACAAGAGTCCAGACCAGTTTACGCGTATCTCGACTAATCTTAGCGGCCTAATCCCATTGTCCACTTGTGAGAGCCCAATCAAATCCGAAACAAAGCTCCAAATGTACTAATCCCAAAACAATTAATAGCATCTAAAAAGTTTAAACCTTAGACAAGCAAATCCCCGAGCCCGAGGTCTTGACCACCCAGCCAACTGGATTAACTTCACATAATGTTAACATACTTTTTGCACGGTGGCAAATGATGAGTTAGTTTACTGGTTTTTACCACAGCCTAAATCAAAAAAACTGAGACCTTTTGCCAAGAAAACAGGATATAACTAAATATCCACAAAAATGAGCAGAAATCTTGTCACAAACTGAACTTAACATATAGATACACGAAAGAGGGAACAATTCAGCTATGCTTGCTTATCTTATTGACTATAAAGAACAAATTAATCAACTTGTATCCTTCTCTGAGCAAATTGGGGGAGAAAAAAAATAACATGTCCAGTGAGGAGAACTAAGATCTGAATAAAATGCGACACCGTCAACACCCCTTTTAACTATACTAGACTGGGTAAAAGTAGCCTACATCTACACAAACTAAGTAACTAAATCTGCGGCGTCACTTGCCAAAACAAAGAATCTTGAGCTTCCGCTTGAGAAAAAATTACGGTGAAACCCATAAAGAGAGGTACAATCTGGAATCTTCACTTTTGAGGTTGATCAGAATTGGGTGAGACAGAGGGGGTGAATCTTCACCTTTGGGGTTGATCTGAATTGGGTGCACCAGAGGTGGTGCTAGGACCGGCACCATTTTCATGCGGAGGAGAGGTGCCCCATTTCCCTTCTGATTCTAGTGGCTCAAGGACGTATACTGCACCATCGGTAAATCCTAGCGCAAATTGACTAGGTTCGGACGGATGTGCAGCAATGACAAGGGGGTAGACTCTCGAGCTGCAAATTTAACAATTAGAAACTTGAAATGGAGGTGCTGCAAATTTAACAGTTAGAAACTTGAAACAGAGGTAAGAGCATCTCCAGCAGACATGTCAACTTCACACCGAAACTGCATTTTGCTACTTCCTTTATGAAGTTTTTGTAGTGTATATCAGCAGCATCTTCAGATTATATTATTTTATATTTTATCTCTTAATTTGTCTTGTATGCAAAAGTAAAATGCATTACGAGAATGCATTTTACCTTGGAAAGGGTAAAACTAAATATAAACCTACTGTTTTGATGCGCGTAGGATGTTTCTCTTCTTCAAATTTGGAAAGTGAGAAAGCAAAATCTAATGATAGTTGGTATTTGAGGAGTCTGCTTTGGTAATGAAATCATAAGTAAACCGACAATATTATTTTGGATTTTAACATTTTTGTAGGCCTGCTGGAGATCCTCTAAAAAAAGATCCATATTGTCAGCTCACAAGTCATTAGGGAAAATTGCACCTTGGGTTGGTCGGTAGATAGGAACTGGGGTTAATTCTGCATCTCAATCGGAGTGTTGAAGCAGTGAGAACACCAACACTTCCATCTTCATGACTGACATATATTGACTGACTATCACAGGAATATGCAGCATGTGTGATCGGACCACTTGCTTCACGGGGGGCCCACTATCGGAGAAAAACAGAATGAAAATATCAGTGTAAGAAGATAGTATTGAAAGCAAATTATGGGCCAAACTACTAACACAGGCATCAAACAACCTGAAAGCCACTTTTTTTGTTTTAAAATGATCAAACAAGAATTTCAACGCATGCAGTCATATGGTTTTTGTTGCAGCTGGACTTACAGAGAGAGTTGATTATTTAGAGCAGAAGCTAAAAGCATTATAACGAAGCTTCTCCAAAGTTATAAAATAAAAAATATAAAAAAAATCCAGCCCTTTTAAGCTGTTTTTGGCACATATCCGAGAATACAAATGCAAAGCCTTGACAATACCACCACTGAAAACATATAACCGAAGAGGAAATTGAAGTTTCAACACTTACGGTCATCAGAAGTAAACAAAAAAGATGCATCATTGGACACTTGAGCTTCTAGCTAGCCTAGATGTTCAATCTTTGAATTTAAAAGGGATAATTTCAAATGCTTCACCTGCTTAAGACATTCCAGCTTAGTAGCTTCATATATGGCTATCTGAGTTTCATGGACTGCCAGTAGGTGAATCTGATCCTGGTGAAATTGCACACGGGTATCCGCAAGAGGAGCAGGCGTTCGCACGCTTGGAATCTGCAAGCATTTACTCGTTTGCTTTTCCCATCCATCTGTGCTCCAAACACACAGCTGCAGCCACAAATGTGCACCACTTACCAAACAGGTCCAACAAGTAAAATTACACACAAAAGCACTTAAGGAACGAAGAGAAATAATTCAGGGAGCACAAGCTAATATCTTAGGTTCCCCAGAAGAACCAAATAACTGTAACACAGAAGATGCATTAAGTATTTCCAGACAAAAAGTACATAATCTAGAAGTAAGCTGCGAAAGAGTAGGTACTCTCCTCAGACATGGTGGCTTGGACATTCTAAACTTGAATGTCACAAGGAGATATGTGGAATGGAGGGGGGGGAAAAAAAAAATCCTTCATAGCAACAACTATACCGACATCCTCATTGACACGGTATCACCAACGAATCAATAACAACCATGCCATGTTTCTGTTCTTTGGGCAGCAAAGCATCAAGACGATGAAGGTAAACATGACCGAATTTCCTACCTGAGAATCAGCACCTGAAGATACCAGCACATTAAGAACATTAGAGAAGGCGAGGCCTGTTATTCGTTTTTGATGTCCTTTGAGCTTGGTTTTGACCTGAACAAACAGAAGATAGAGAATATTAATATGGCACCATTTTTTATTTTTATTTTTTTGATAGGCATTAACATGGCACCATTGATGGCAATAAAATGGCTTGCAACAAGAAATCAATAAATTGAAACCAATTAGTGGCATAAATCATGTTAGCCAGGAAACCAATTTATAGACATTAAACTGACAAAATTAAGCTTTAGGTTACATAGACATTAACCTCATCAACTCGGACATTATATATTTGGATGGAAGAGTCATCCATGCCTATAGCAATGATATTATTGTCTTGAGGATGGAAAGCCAGAAATGTTGCAACAGGTGGAGGGGGCATGAATGTTGTCATTGTCTGCATTAGTGGTAGCAGAACAAATTAGTGAAATCAGAACAAATTAGTGAAAGCAGAACAACAGATAATGACAAATTAGAACTAAAGAAAGCAAATCCCACAAAAATACTTCCAAATTAGCAACCTAAGATTACCTACCGAACATGATTCACATCCTGTTAGACATCTTGTAATTTCTAATAATGACAAATTAATACAAGTTCTATTTTTATAAGTTACATCTTCCAGAATATACAATTCATGATTTTACGAGCCAATAATATAAGTGTTTCAGAAAATGAATAATGTTAAAAAAACACAGCAAAATTTCTTAAGAATCACAGAACTGAGTACACCACAACTTTTGCGACTGTTGAAAACAAATCAAGAAGCAGAAATCATTTCAGCACACATAAAGAAGACTGCAAAAGCCATTTACCTTGAACGTCATCATGTTAAATAACGAGATTTTCCCTCCTGAAGCTGACATAACATAAGAGTCATTCTTTGAAAGTGCAAAGCATGGAACGGCATCCTCAGGGTTCGTGTCACTAATATCGTTTGTCATCATTATTCCACTTGAAGGTTGCCAAAGGTGTGGTGCAACACTAGCTGTGGCCTACAATAGGAAGGCAAAACAAAAGCAGTAGTGTAAAGCACAGTATAAAGTCACGGCATAGCAAGGCAAGTTTCTCCCACAGATGACTCAATACCTTGGCAGTCAAGTTCCGATCATTTCTCTGCCATTTCCAGAGCTTGTGCACCGCATTTACTGATAGTGCCAAAATGGCAAGTCCTGAATTTGTATACATCAACCTAGAAACCTAAAACGCGATAGTGACAAAACATAGAAAGGTTAATACAATGAAAACAAGGAAAGGCAACAGAACAAAACAAGAACGAGAACATGCATCTACAAATCTCAACCCAAGAATTCCCAAGAAACTGGAATAAAAACCAAATCCGCATAGTGTATGGAATAAATTGCAAGATTTCTATAACACCAAAAAGCCAGCCAATAATACTCGGCCTTTCTTGAATTACTGATAAATCATCCTATCCCCTCGGGTGTCTTTGCCCACCCTTGAACGCCAACAGAGACAGCAGCGACATTGATCAAATGAAGAGAACATAAGTGTGTGGATATTTTCGGGTTTGTACAGTGAGTTGATCAACTTAATAGTCCAACTTTTAAAACTGGAAAGGCAGGAAACAATGTTTTAAATCTGATTAAACAACAGGAGGTCAAGCAATTTCAGGGGAAAAAAATTTGAACCAAATGGGTTAAAACTCCTCTTAATGCACCCGTTATTAAGCTTCTTCGTTACATAAAAACAACTACGACAATTTAAGAGAACCAAGACTTTCTCTCATTAACTAGACAGTCTAGACTCAATGACAAAGCATCGTAAAATCTATGGAAATGAAATGAGCTAATGTGAACTGCATTACTAGGCACATATTCATCTTTAAGTAACATAAAAAGGCAGAACTTATGACAGAGAGACAAGAAGAATAACATAAGCAGTTCTAAAGAATAAAACCAATTGTTTAATATGCCTGAAGAGTGGGCTTATACCCTCATTGTTGTCGAAGTATCTGGAAGCCTCAGGGATCGACATTGTGATGGTTCATTGATTTCTGTCAGTTTCCAGATCCTAGATTTGTCCGCTGACTCATCAACTATTCTGGGCTTTACATCTGCCAAACTTCGACTATCGCCATTCTACAAGTACTCAAAAGGAAAAGGATGATAATTGACTTAAGTACTTCACAAGCATTGTAGTAAAGAAAAACCGTAGCATGTAAAACAAATAATTGTCACAGTGACATTGAGAAATAATGAAGAACTACATTAACATAGTAAAAAAAAATAGAAAGGAATAGAAACTGAATTCCCCACAAGGGTTTGCAACTCTCACCATTGCAGCATTGGATGCCATCGAAGGAGCTCGGTCTATGATGCTAGATCCACCGAATGTTCCCAGTGTAGGGGCCGCCTATGTATACACACAAATGCAGCATTATTTAATAACGTATTATTCACATAAAATCTGCTAGAGGTTGCAAATCACTTTACCTTCACAACAGCAGGAGAGCCAAATCTAGAAGCATCAACTGACCGACTATCGACCGTCCGCAGTAATCTCATCCCATCTGCATTTGCTAGAATTTTGATACCGTTGTCATTTGTTGAAACAGCCAACAATATCCCTTCTTTGTTGAATCGGATACAAGGCGAAGACTGTGGTTAAAATTCAAACATTGATAGTTGGTTATCTAGGGCTCCACAGTCCACCAATAAACAAAACAAAGAAAAAAAGGGGGAAAACTGCTTCTAACAGCAAGACCGCCCAGATCAAACCTATCTGTAGTAATACGTTTTTTTAGCTTACGAATCTGTGGTTGAACTGACTGACCCAACAAAAATATAATAGCTGTGTTCATCAAGCATATACTAAAGGGTCTGTTTAGTTTTCATTTAGAGAGAATAATTCATTTCAACTTTCTTCTTTTTCAATCGTCAAGCAGTAACAATTTTATTAGTACCCCAACAACAACTAACTCTTGTGAATTTAATTTGAAGAACAGATTGGTCCAAAGCTTACAATGTCATTAGATTTGTAACGTGTAAATGCATGACTACTTGAAATCAGTCAATGATAATAGGAATAGCCTTGGAACTGAGAAACAAAACCAACCCCAACCTCGTTCTGAAGTTCAGTCTTATCAAGTTTAACGATTCTAAGGGCTCGGTTGGTTTTTAATTTCCTTAAACGATCAGGAACCGTTTGGTTTATGAATTATATGGAAACCGCAACAATCTGAACTGCGAACACCCCTTTTGGTTAGAAGGATCATGGCAGATACGCATACATTGATGGACATGTATATAACAATTACCAGTAATCCACCCTCGGCATCGGCAGTTGTCAATAAATTAACACTGTCCATGTCCCAGAACTTGATCATGCACTCGTCGCCAGCTGCCAAGAATCGGTTCTTAGTGGTATCAAAGTGCACAACCCTTTCAGATCTCTTCCCGAGACCTTGATATGTACGCTTGACAGCTCCTTCACTTTCATTCCACTCCACAAGGTATGAATCCCCTTCTTTATTGGTTCCACAGGAGAACAACCTACCAAGTGCCCCTTAGATCATGAAACTGAGGATTCATTTTGGAATTATTGTACATAAAAGACATAGAAAAGGTAGAAATAAGAATCATCTTGTGAACCTGGTTCCGTCAGCACTGTATGCCATTGTGGTGGCTGAATGACCTGGAGCATTATAGTCAACTCTAGAACCCAGGTTGTCATACAACCATGCCTTTATTTTCCCATCAGTTGCCGTTGAAAAGATAAACTGGGGTAAAGTGGTAAAATAAGGGTAAGACCTATATAATGATGAAAACTGGGCATGCAACAAATCAAATCCGATAAAATAAGGAATACAACTTTTGAACAAGAAAGAGATGATTCTAATGTATTTCAAAAATATCTTCATGTTAAATATCTCAGCGTAAAATATAAATGTTTTACGTTTTCATTCTTCTTTACTAAGGGAAGTATAGTTGCTGGATGAATCTCATTCAATGATTAGTCATAAACCAAACATGATTTTTGGCAAATTCTTTACTCCATCATCATGCCTAGATTATTTAATGAAATGTAATGTATGACCATCCAAAATTTTGTGACTACAATTCTGTTATAAAGGCATCAAATGGGTCATAAATGCCTTTTTAAGACCCTCCAAATTGTTGCTGTAAAACTTCTGAGACCCCTGAGGCCTAGGTCCTCTACCAAAGAGCTCCAACATGAAGCTTGAGCATCACTCATTAGTGGACTGAGAGAGATTAAATGACTTCTGAACAAGCTAATCTTCGAGCTAATCAAGGGACACCCCACTATTTCAAAAGGCCATTCACAATCTTGTTATATTCCAATTTCCAAGAAATGGGTATGAATTTACCATCTGAATTTGTCCTCCTCTTCAAATCATTAACAAGTACGCATAATGGTCATATGATAGTGCTTGCATTGGAAGTAGCCGATTGTGGCTACAACTAGGACCTCAGTGCAATTATAGAGGTGGAGCAGCAACCATGAAGGAGATGACTGCAAAGCGTTGTAAATACTGGTGATACCTATGGTAGTAGAGATGTCACAAAAATATCACAAGTGGCTTGTCATCCATTTTTGTTATTGTTTAAGCAGATCTTTCCGAAAAAACCTCATTGCTTGAAATTGGGATACCACATCGTTTTCAGTTTGTTTCCTGTTTGAGTGCAAAATGATGATTTAAGATGTAATCTTGCAACTTTTAAAAGTCCATTCTTTAGAGGGGTGTGTCAAATAGATTCCATATTGATCAGTTGAAACATGACCACAATACAAAGATAACTATTGAAATGTTAATTAATTCAAGCGAAAACAATCGGATGCACTATTCCAGTATGGTTTTATGAAACCGGAATTCCTCAACTTTAAACAAATAAATAATAACAGAAAGGAAGAAAGTGCTACACGGATAGTATTTCTTTATTTGTTACCTGAATGTTTTCTTTATGATGTGTACACACGGAGTAGACAGGGGCTTCATGGCCCTCAAAAGTGTACTGTTTAATTCCTGTAACTGCATCCCACACCTGCAGATACATAAACCATTATGAACAAAGTCAACCCTCTGCATTAGTTTTACAGCAATGATGTAGAAAACAAACCTTAATGGCCCGATCGTCACCACACGTGACGATAGAAAGTTGTTTGTTTGGATAAGAGAATGCAAGATCATTAACACTACCACCATGAGCTTCGATCTGAATAACCACAAAAAAGAAAATTAATAGAAATACTTTTCGGCACACATGTAAAAGAGTAAGAAAATTTTGAAAGCAAGCTCAGAACGCCAGGGCATTAACAGAACGAATGGACAAAGGCAATCGATTAGGGCACAAACCTCTAGGTGGTTTCTTACATCATCGCCACCATGGTACGAGTATATGTGGACAATGTGTTTGGAGTATGCAACACCTGATGTAAGGAAGGGATATTAGAACTAACATCATTACGACTTCTCAGAATTTTCATAGCACTGCACCGACAAGGGTCACACTACACAAATGACAAACGTTGGAGATTTTTAAAGCAAGAAAAATTCCTTCCCACATACCAAATAAGGTACCATCAGGACTCCAAATCACACGGTTGATTGGTGCAGTATAATCATTGGCTAGAGATACCTGATACACAAATACAAAACCATAAATGTTGCGCGAAAAACCCTAATTTATCTGCATAAGTTACTCTAGAGTTTCTTTGAGTGAACTCTAGCATCAGTTGGACTAGAAATCTACGGGGACCTCATATCCTGCGTTTGGTTGGAACTTTGCAATCGGGATTAAATATCTGCAGGAAAGACATCCAACAACAACATGGGGTATATAATACAGTGGTGAATGTGGTACAATTGATCACACCACTATGAGACTGACGCAAAATTGCATCCCAGTTACATTATATGGCCCTCCACTATCGATCCAGTCAAACAAATTAGAACATAGGGTTATTGGTGGCCAAACCTGTAAAGGCATTGAGCATTTTCCAAGGTCCCAAACCTTGAAATTCCTTACAGCAAGCCTCTCCCGACTGCCTAGTTCCCATAGTGTAATCTCTCCGGTGTTTGTTCCGACTGCAATTAGTTATCACATATCAATATACAAAAAGAAAGACAAAAGAAAGTATCCAGCATCCATGAACCAAATCAATAAATAAAAACATGAATTGGAGGACGGTTGGAGCTAACCAAGTAGCAGAATCTGTTGAACAGGATGAAAATCCATACTCTTCACAACTGAACCCTGATTTAAAGTCATAGCAACAGCCTTGGGCAGATCATCAGAAGAGTATGAACTCTGGCCATGGACCTGAGTAGCGTATCCAACGGGCAGAATATTGACAGGCAGATTGGTCACCTGTTAATGAGATAGAGGTTTTATGAAAGTCAAACAACATGAAAACCATCATTAACAAAATGATCTAAGTAGGATTAACAAGTTTCAAAATTAAGGATAGGCACATGTCAACACATATGTTACACCGCTCCCTCTCATCCAAAGAATGAAAATAAACTGAACATGACAATGTTCACCGTGTAATGTACAATATACATTCCCAACAAATACATACAAGCTGGCAGCCGACAAATCAAACACACAATTGAAGATTCCTTACACACATCCCTTCCTCTCTCTTTGAAGCTGCAGTCAAGTGCATTCTTAAGTTTTTTATGCTCCTAAAGATCTGGTGCAAAATCTTGTAACATGATGTCATCAGGCACAATTCAAGGGACAAACAGGATAATGGTGCATTTTTCAATGAAAATGTTTCACTCTCTTCCTAATACCAGAATGCAAGATCTCATGACCATTCTCCTTTCATTGCGCAAATACTTGCTTGCTTCAAAACCAGAAGAAGGCTAAGAAAATAAACGAGTATGGTGTGGGGAAAAAGGGAGGAAACCAGGGTTGCTTCAATTTCTACTGGAAAAGAAAGTCCAAATTCCTATCGTTGATATAACTCAATAACAGAAGTCATTCCAAGTTCCTAAAGCCCAAGTCAAAAACATTAGTCAATTGTCTAACAGGACCTCCAACACATTTTTTAACAGAGCAAACTTTGACAGCGATGTACAACCCTTATGCAACACTTGATGACTAAGATCATTCTATTGAACCAGTTAAAACACGTTGACAGAAAGTAATAGATGCTCCAGTGAAGCCAAAGCTTCACCCATACATACTTTCAAGTTAAATAAGAAAATGACTCCCAGTTTTAAGAAATAAACCCCAAATTTGAACAGTTCAATGAACCCTATAATCAATCATGCAAATAAAATCGATAAAGCACACCACCTAAGAGCTTCACAGGAACAAATAAAATGTTTCATCATACCAAAAGGATAAAAGACGTAGAAATACAGTAAGTAAACAAGCAAAGCTCTCCAACTCTGGTGATAAAACTGCCAATTTAAGAAATTTAACTTCGACTTCCACCAAGTCCATGATAAATACAAAGGAATAGTACGCACTACTTCATCTGACATTCCGAATGGTCTCGATCTCTTCAACACATGTTCAGAATCTGCTGACTGATAGTCCACAGCTGCATTATTCAGAGGAGTCCTGGGGCGCTTCAGAAGAGCTGCTAAAATGGACAAATACATAGAAGGCAAAGAAAAAGGCCCAGAAATGTAAACCCTTAGATAAATTGGAGAGAGAGTTTTAAAAAACTAAAATTAATCTTATAAAAATCAGAAATTAAAATAGTAACTTTAGTTCAATAAAAGCAAACAGAAATACACCTTTTTCCTGCTAAATCTTTGGAAATTTTTTAATCCGTTCACATATACGGTAGGTCGCCAATTGCAGCAATCAATAACCCATAAGTGGTAAGTAAAAAAGTATACAAATAATAATTTAAGTACCAGCGTTATTTTGCGAAGTGAAACCAATGGGCCCAGCGGAAGAAGATGGGTGAGGTACAGCGGATGGATTAGCCATCCAACCTGCTAGAGATGCTGGTAAAGGAGCTTGTGCTGGCTGGAATGGCTAAAATTTGGCAAAGCAAAATCACATGCACAAAAAAATGGTCAAATTCATAGAACAATATTTAAAACGAACTGAATAACTGGAATGACATGTTTCTAATTCCACTTACAACATGGGCACCTAGAGGTGGAAAACCCCCTGCTTTAGGGACACCACCCATTAAAGGATGGGTGACAGGGGATGGGGCATGAGCACCATTTGGCTGTGACTGTCCACAAGAATGATCTACAAACAGGGTTTTTATGTCAGGGTTAGGCTTTGGAGTCTTACATAGCTGGTGCTGCCAATTCAAGCTGCAAGTAAGCAAAGAAGAGAGGAGTGTCAACTTGGGGTAAATTTCATCATTTGGAAGAAAAGACACAGATCTGCCAAAAATGAAAATTGCAAATGACCTCTGGTTGATTAGAGTCCGTAATCTCGAATTCTTCAAGTTTGGAAAAGTTAGCTTATCACGAAACAAGGGGTTTGCTTCAATCAGCTTTTTAAGTTCACCAAGCATTATACCCCTAGCAGACTTGGTATCTCCGTATTTAGATAGCTGCTCATTATCTCTACAAACCAGTGTACTTATGTTAGATTCCATTAAAAATATATCTTAAAAGTCTTATATCTTGTATCTTAAACAAGATATAAGACATCAATGTACCAACAACTAACCATTCGATACTAAGATTCGCCATACCTAAAGTCTTCCAGGGTCAATAGCTGAGTTATTTCTTTAAAGAGGTCTTCATTAAAAGCTGAAAAAACTTTTAAGTCCTTCACTAGAATTTCCACGCCTTTAGCACGATCCTTCCTACGAAGAAACAAAAAAGTGAACAGCATTAAGCCATATCTAGCAAAGTTAAAATAAGTTGCCAACTCAGTATCAATAGTTCCTCACTTACTTGTCTAAGGCTTCCAGGTACTTCTGCTTTCGGATCTCAAAGAAGATCTTCATCGAATATCTATTATCATCAACCTTTGTGAATCCAGATAAATACTTCTCCACCTCATCCCAATCGCCATTTGTCACCATTTCCTCAAAATATCTCATGTTAAAGAAAAATCCGGACTCTTGCTCCAGTCTCCAACAAACAAATAGAAAATGAAAACAAGTACGAAAAATTTAGTCCAGCGAAAACATAAATAACTAATTATCTCAACCAACCAAAAAAATCACAACACGCATATATTATGAACACCAATAAATAAAATCTATGCATTCAGAATCGAGACGTAAATCTATTACCACCATTCGGTTGCTGTAAAAATGGATAAGACGGGCGGCCATGCTAACTTAAGGTGCAATCGAAATTTTTTAAAACTTTGTTAACCCGCTTTTCACATTTTCGATGCTCTTTCACATATTTCTCTTCACTTCTCATATTTTCCGACAGACCTTTCTTAAGAATCTAAACTTAACCACACTAGAGGGGGGTTTGAATTATGATCGGTGTATTCTATTTGAACTTTAATTCCCGCCTAGTGAGACGTGGTTACCATTTTCCATCTGTATATCTTGGGTTCTCGCATTCTTGTACCCCAAATGAATTACTGTCTATACAAGCTAAAAGACCATTGGTCGGGGTTCAGCTAAGCTGGATTCAAGTTACAGATTTCACCCAAAAGGGGAAGGGGTGGGGAATCAGCAAGCTTCCTGAATTTTAATTTCTTCCCTTTATCTTCATGTTAAAAAGATCAGCTATTTCTTCATTGTACACAGCTTCTTCGAAAAAGATAACCAGAAGCGAGTAGCGGCAATGACTAGCTTTCTTATGGGATAGTTCATGATGTTCACATCGATCTATCATTCTATGATGGGCCGCTATATCAAATATTGGTTCAACCTCAAAGCCTAATTATCCTATTTCTAAAATTGTTTTTTGTTCAGATCATAATTGAAACAAATAGCACAAAACAAACATAAAATACAGAATGAGGACAATAATTAAGTCCTTACCTGTGAACGCTATCCTTGAATTTCTCTTCATCTAGAAATTGAAGTATCAGAAAAACAAGTTCTCTGCTTAGAGACGACATACTTGCCTTCAAATCCCAAAACTGCAATAAAACAACTATTAAAAACACTCCCATCAAATCCCCATCTAAAAAAAAAACTACCATTAATTTTAAATTCAAAAGTCTAAGCCCTCAGATCTACATCAACAGAAGAAACCAACCAATTTCAGCAGCACACATCAAGCAACACATTTCACAGGCCAATCAATTAGTCCACATATACTACAAATCAACTGCATATATGAGCATATATATATATATAGAGAGAGAGAGAGAGATACATACAAAACTGCATACGTATTGTCAAACTAAGACTAAGAAGAGAGAGAAAGCTCGTACCTCGATTGTAGAGAGAGAGAGAGGAATGGATCGGAGAGGGTTTTATGGAAGACGACAGCAGGAGGTCTTTTACTAGTCTTTCACTTTCTCTCTCTAAACTAATTTCTCTAGGGATTTGAAGGGGAGAGAGAGAAACAAAGGGTTAGAGACAAAATATATACAGTTTCGAATCGCGTACGAGACGATAGGGTATGCGGCTTAAAATGGAAGTTGCGATAAGTACATTCACTTATCATTTGATAAGCTCGTGTGGTTATTTGACGAGGTGATAGGAACTCGTGATTATAGACGTATTTAAAAAGGGATGGTCGTATTTATAGTTCGGCTGGTTTTGCGAGGTTTACGAGGAGGGTTTACTTGGGAAATTATTCGGTGTGTTCACTACTGGCTAGATGTTTAGGAGGAGTTTTTTATTTTTTGCTACCGCATGAGCTGCCATCACTTGCTAGTTGCTAGAATGAGTTGAAGCAGGAGAGGTTAATGGTAGGAATGGCAGCGGGGCAGGGCGGGGCGAGTTTTGTCATACCTTGACCTCGACTAAAAAATCTAGCTCCGCTTCTACCCCCACTTGAACCAGATTGGATAATGGATGGGTACCACTTGCCCTGCCCCCATCGGTAACGGGTTTTCCCGCCTCCCCTCACTCCACTCCTATTTATTGGACATAGGAAAAGGAAATTTTTTCAAATTAGCTGAATGAGTTGTCGTTAAAGTTTTAAAAATATATTGAAATGTATGAAAAATGTATAAAAAGTGTTCGTGAATATGTTAAAAAGTTTAAAAGGTTTTTTTTTTTTGGGTCATTCGTCAATTCTAATCTATTACATGGGGGGAGGAGGAAGTGGGACTCGATCCCTGGGTGCAGTGTGGGGCATTCAAGAGCTCTACCGCATGAACTAGCTACCACTTGCAGAAGGACCCGAAAAGGAAATAAGTTTTTGGATCCAAAATTAATAAGCAAAAATAACAAAAATTCACAAAATAGCTATTACAACTTAACCAATATCTACTGTCTAGAAGAAAAATGAAAAAATAATTGATATATAATGTGAGATTTTAGTTGTAAGTGTTAAAATAAAAGAATAAAAATAAAATTTTATGCATAAAAAAAACTTCCAAGGCGGGTTTAGGGTGAGTATCAGAGAAGCACGTGTACCTTGACCTTATCCTAACTCGGTCGGATTTTTTCAATTTCCCCACCCCCGCCCCTCTACTTGAAAAATTTAACAGATACTCATTCCGATCGGACCGGTTAGAAGTGGGCGGTTTTAATTGTCCGCATATTATTTCATTAGTATTTGCTTAATTTTTCTTGTTGAGATGAGTAGAACAAGATCATGCATGGTACAACCGCACAAGTATGGCGAAAAGTAATTGTATCCGCAGCAAACTGAATATATCCAACTTCAATATTTCCGAAGTACCAAAAAAAAAAATAGAATATATCCAACTTCTAGAAGTGCTGGAAAAAAATTGTACATATTGAATTTTTTGAATTTTTGTCGTTGAAGTGGAACAAAAAGGGGATATTTTTTAAAAAGGAAAATGCTTAGAGGCATAAAAGTTCTGAGAAAAATCCAAGGAATAATGGTAATATTCCAAACACGACCAAAGGGTCCGTTTGGTAGCTGTTGGGTTACTTATCTTAATTAATTTCTTATATTAACGTAAGCCAACTATGCTACAAAAGTAGGACCGGGGTTACTGTTGTGCAGTCCCGTTGCTCGGATGAATTGCCCAGATTTCATTTCGGCGCCTTTGCATCCAAACCGTTTTTTGTCATGCGTGCAAGATGAAATTTGGACCATCTATCCAAGCAACAGACGATCCGAATGAACACAACACTTGTTGTGCACGGGGCTGCACAGCAACAACCCGAGATCCACAAAAGTAAGCATTTGCCCCTACGATCCGAGCACATTTTGGTATAGACTCAAGACTGAGTCTGGCTCGTACTTTTAATTCCAAATATTACGAGTTAATTTCAAATGCATGTTAGAGAGTTTGTGGATAGATGCGTCATTGACCCTCCAGTGACCAAACACCACCATCTATAATTTTTAATTTTCCACTTAACTACCTCAATTTACTAGTCTGCCTTATTAAGTGGTTTTTTCTTTTGTCCTCATTTGCACATTCAGACGTGTGCCCCAAACACTAGTGACAAATAAATGGACCCTCGATGCATAGAGTTCGCTCAATATTATACTGAGTAGTATTATTATTTTTTATTTTTTAAAATTATTGAGTAGTATTATGGGGCCCACAAAAATCACTCTCATAAAATAAATTTAGATTTTGACTATATTTTCTCCCAGATAATCCTCTCAAAAATTGTTCGCATACCATCCAAAAAGTATAACGTATTTTTACCATGATCTAAAAGGGGGAAAAAAAAAACATAATCTCTAACGTTTACTTCATCGTACTCTACAAAATAATTAGCTCTCAAGCAGCCCCTTGTTTATTACGGTATGAGAGGGGATAAAATATTTCTTGGGTCAAGAACAATGGATTCTATATGATTATGATTACTAATAAGAGTAGTACTCCGTCCCAATTGTTGATCCTGTTTGGATAAATGATTCACTGGGCAAAAAATTGCATATATGAGTGACATCTGCATATGATTTATGTGACCAAGCTTAAATAAATAACTATTTAAGTTTTGTCATACAAATCACTAGATATTGCCCGTGCATTGCCTGAAAGCATGACGTAACACATTTTGAACACAACTAAAATGAATTATTGTTCTTTGACCTTCCCCGCCAACGAAGCCAACTTCTTTACTAAGTCTTTTTTTTTAAAGTAAGTTTCAAAGAGAGTTCATCTAATCAATTACGATAACTTGATTAAAGAATTACAACAACTAATGAATCAAATGCTTTGTCATTCATGATAGAAATAAGACTACTTGGAAACAAATAGGAATATATAATCAAATGAGATTTCCAATCAAATTTCATTTTCTCATACTGATAAGTGGCAACCACCAATTAAACAATACTCTCTCTGTCCCTTTTTAGATGATCATATAGGAATATGTGTAATTTGAAACCCCTAAAAAACATATTTCTCTATATAACTTTTTAATTTGTTTTATACCAAATTAAAGTGCTCATTCAGGACTTTAATTTGGTGCAAAAAAAATTTAAAAACGTTATACGAAAGTACATTTTTAAACGTCCACAAAAAATACGCGTTTCCCAAGTGAATCACTTAAAAAGGGACGGATGGATATAATTTAATTAGTATTATAACTAAGCCAAACCCAAAAAGAGAGCAAAATAAAATGATAAAAAAGAATATGGAAATCCTCGTCATCTACATTCAAAATACTCCTTTGTAGCTTACCAAGGAAAATATAAGAAGCATCGACCATTAAAAGAAGGCGTATCGCTACTGTTTATAATGCGTCCAACATTTTTTGGGTGCCTATGACTAATAATTAATTTCGTGATTGAAGAATTTATAGACTGTTCCCAACTATCCCATGTCAACCTATTTTGTTGTTCTGAAGGAATTTGTAAGCTTGTGGACTTATGGTAATTGCGGACGAAATATATAATTGAAGGTATCCCATTTCTTTTACACTTAAGCACGTTATTTTGAAGTAATTTGTATATTTGAATATCCCCACGAATCTGTGTGTACGTGTCTCGTCATACCAATATCCCTATGTATCTGTGTCTGTATCGCGTTATACCTTTGTCCGTTTATGTAGCCGTATTATTATAGGAAAATCGTAGATCATGTGAAAAACGCAGGCACCATGCATTAGTGAGTCCAGCCCTTATCGCCTTGACTATTTGAGCAACTACCGTTCTTGTTGGATTGGTACTTAATGTGTAAAAAGAGTGGGGAATCATCTAATCTACAACTTACAACTTATTTGTGGAGCCCTCTTTCTCTGGTAGCTTTTCCTGGCGGTGGTCTTCGACGGAAACGATGCTTTCACTCTCGAGTCACGCCTAGGCCTGCACACTTCAACAAACCGTTAGCACCGGACTGGATCGTTGAGTCCAGAACGGTACTCCGACGGTCAAGTAAGTAGAGGAAGAAGATGAAGTGTAGATCTAGGGTTTTTTTAGGAGAGTTGTGCGTACCTTCTCTAGGTGATGAAGTTATCCTTTTATAAGTGAGCCTTGGCTTGGCCTCCAAGCACAGTTGTGCTCGTCACGTGACTTAACCGCTTGGCTGACGTCACGATGACGAGCCCGAAGGAATATACTGTGAGCATATGTATCAAGTGGAATCGTTACACGTGTCATAACCGTTCGGATGACGTCATCTGTCGTGATCATGGTTTATTACGGGCACATGCCGCATTAACTGCTCTGCTGACTCAGCATTCGACCTTTCGGAACATTCTCGCGTCATAGAGTCAGTTTAGGTCACCCTTCGGGTGCACCCCGAGGTATTTTGGTATTAACCATGAAAGGTCACAAATGAATTAAGTGTAGGATAGGTCTCGGTATTTGCCGAGGCAGTGGGCCGAAGCCCCACTCTGTTCCTTTTGAGTGTGTTGAATCTTTATCCAAAGAGTCCCTCAATGATAGTCTCTCGGAGACTAGAAAGAGGTGTCTCTACCTGTAAGCCTGGTGCTCGGTATATCCGGACCCCTACATTATTCATACTCTAAGAAAAAATTAGCCCTCAAGCACCCCCTAGTTCATTACACCATGAGGGCTCGTTTGGATGGAGTGTTAATGGGGTCAAGAATATGGGGGGTGATAATTAATCTCAGGCCGACTAATATGGAAGAGTTTGGGAAGAAAAAGCGCATGGGTCTTATTTATCACTCGGACTAAATATTACCCTTGGGATCTAGGGATTCCAAATCTGGACTACCGACATCGGTGGCAGCGGCGGCGTGACAACTCCAATGATGGCTTCATCGATTTTTTCCCCCTGAATTTTCTGTTTTCTCTCTTGCTTTTCTTTTTATGTTTATTTTTCGTATTTTATAAGTCGTAACAGGGTTTTAATTTAATGGATTTTTCTAACCTCTTTACCGAAAAAAGATATGTACCCTTGCAGGAGTGTTATTTATGGTCAGCCCAGAGGGTGTCCATATCTATTACCTCCTATTACCTTCTAGTAAAATTACCCTTCTTTTATAGACAACCAGGGGGTGTCCATATCTATTACCCCATAATACCCCAGGTAAAATTACTCTCCTACCCCAATTAATACCCCCTCCCCATGCAGCTGCTACTTCCCGCCACTTGCTAGTACTGCTCTAGGGCATTTTTTTTGCTTTGCAATTTCCTTCGGGTAAAAAAATAAAGTACTTATGTGCATAATTTTAAAAAAAAAATTGCACCAAATTAAACTACTAATAGAGATCTTTAATTCGATGCGAAAGTTTTTCAAAATTTGTATATGAAAATATTTTTACATTGTTGGCTTATTGGGTATGGGGTGTTGAGTTAGCTTTGCAATTTCCTTTGAATAATAAAATTATTACAATTAGGCCTATTTTGGCCAAAGTAGTTAAAGCAATTTTTTTTTCTCTTTGACTTATTATGGTTAAAAGCCAAAAAGCAATATTATAGCTTATTTGTTGACAAGTGTAATAAATTAATAAGTTCTATATATAATATAAGTAAAAAAACGCTTAGAATGTAATATGTGGATGCACAATGGCAATTTTGTCTTTTAAGAGTTTTTTTATATCATCCACCCAACCTTATACCCCATTTCAACTACCAAACAAACCAAGGTCCTGATTTGATGCGGAATGAGTTTTGGGGATAAAATAGTCATCCGAGTCCAAAAGTTATACCCTTCCTCATCCCGCAACCAAACGAGGCCCAAGTATACTATTTAATCCCCCGTATTACCAAAATCATCCAGTTAACCAAGTATTACTTAATCCTCCTTTCATATATGTCATATCACTGTGGGACACCTCTCGATATATACTACCCTTGCTATCTTATCTCCTTCTATATATAATACCCCAAAACTAATCCGGTGTCCAATTGAGCCGTGAGAGAGGAAACATTATTTTTTGGGTCAAGCAAAATGGGTTCTAAATGATTATGACTACTAGTAAAAGTAATACTCTGTTCCAAATTGTATATTCAGTTTGGATAAATTATTTCCCAGGTAAAAAATTGAGTATATGTTTGAGATTTAAGGAGGTGTTTGGGAGCCTCATTTTCAGCTTTTTATTTTCAACTTTTTGGTTTTTTGACTTTTTAGATTATGATCAGAATGTATTTCGAATTTGGTAGAAGTGTTTGAAAGAAATGTGCAGAATGCATTTTGTAACAGGAGTAGTGTTTGAGTGATATGTCCAAAATACATTTCGTGGGTATTTTTGTTAATGAAAATGAGAAAAGTGAAAAATAAGAAGTGGAAAAGCTCCTCACCACATCTTTTTCACTTCTCCTCTCTAAAGTCTAAAACGGAAAACTCATTTTAGAAGAAGTCATGTTGGCCCAAGTCTCCCAAACATTCAAAATAAAAAAATGTGAAAATGAAAAGTGGAAAAATGGCTCCCAAACACCCTTTGAATGAGATATGCAAATCTCACAAATATATGCAATTTTTTTTGTCGAGTTTGAGCTACCGCACATCAATTATTGTTGTAACCAAGAGTTAATGATTGTGCAAATTTCTATTGCCCCGAAGAATTCCCCCGGTGAGAGATGAATATACGGATCTGAAGAATAAAATTTTCACTTCTTGTTATGCTTCCACTCAACCAACCCTTCGAGTCAAGGTTTACATATGTGCCATTAAAAAAACCGCCGACTAAGGCCTTTCTTGGCTAAATATTATTATTTTTATTCATAATTTTCTCACATTTGTTTGTTTCGCACCAAACTTTTGTGAATTATTGGTTCTTCCTGATAAAATAAATTAGATAAGTAGAAAATTATGATCCAAACTAATTTTTTTTTAATAAAGACAAAAAAAACAACCAAAAAGCCAGTTTTTTATTATTATTATTAAAAAAGTTGAGTTTGAATCATAATTCTGTACTTTTCTGACTATTCTCGTCGAATGAACTAACAATCTACACAAATTTGAGGCGAACAAATGCGTTTTTTTTAATAAAAAACTAAGCCAAGTGCCTTCCATCATTTTGTCTTTTTTTAAAATATTTTTGTTGTTGTTCGGCTTCGTTGACTTTTTGTTAGATTCACAATATATTTTTTGGATTAATCGTCCGTCTCAATGAGAGGAGACTAAAAGTAATTATTTTTCTGTCTAAATTATAGTCTTATATGTTTTTGTTTTAAAAAAAAGTTTACTCCACATTTTCATACTTTTTTCATTCATCTTGGCGATACAAATGATTAATCTAAAAAATTAAGATGAGAAACTAAATATAAAAAAAAGCCATTTAAACAACAAGACGAAAGAATTTTGGGTGGCTTATACTAATTGCTCTCCTTTTTTCGTCATGACTCATGAGAACAATCCGCGAAGTCACAATCATTATTTGACATATAATTGGTCTCTTTTTGTCTTGACAGGGATATAATTGTCATTATCGTAAAATTTGCTCCCATTAATTTTCCATCATTCAAGGAAGCCCGGCCTTTGCAAATGAGACTTGCTCAATGAGAAAAGGCATCTCAAACAATGACATCATGAATGTCGCACGGTGCCTCTCAATGGAGTTTCTTAGATGCAGGGCAGACCATGTGTTGAAGTCGAGAGTGTAGCTTTGCTTTAGGTCTTCGAAATTTAAACAAAATCAAGGCTCGATTTTTCCATATACGACGTCAATATATTATATTCAAGTTATGCCATATCTTCGTGCATGTTGAGTTTTGACTTTATTAGCGCGTACAAACTTGTTAAACCAAAATGTGCCTGATTCAAATCTTAGGGAGGGCCAAAACTGACTTATTACGTTTTACCAGGTATGTTATTCTCTCATAATACATCGAATTAAAAATTAATTTAATCCAAATCTTGATTTAAGTCGGGACTTGTAACAACCTAAGTCGACATCCCATAAATTTTTGTCTTTTTTCAAAGTCGTGTGCTATTTTTAGATAAAAAAAGTATTCTAATTTTCTTCACACCTATTGAGATTTTCACACTAACGCAGAAAACTTGTAACGACCTTGTTTTTGTTTGCACTAAACACTCCCTTTTTTTTTTTTTTTGGGAATTAATATTGACACTCCTTATTTTGATATCGGCACTCCTTTTTTGTCATTATTAAGTGAAATTACTAAACCACCCTTATATTATATTTTAAAAGCAAGAGAAAAATGAAAAGTACAAGGGTGGTTTAGTAAATAAAATGGGGAGTGCCAATATCAAAATTAAATATTTTTTTTTTGTGGTCTGAAGATTTCTGAATAAGAGATGTAAAAAAAAAAGAAAAAAAGAAAAGCAAAATAATTTGTCGAACTTGGGTTATCATTCAAAATGGGCTTATTTTTTCTGGGCCTATTGACGGTTGACAAAGGGAACCCTAACACCAAACAGATCGCTACAAAAGCTTCGTATTGAGCGTAAAAAAGGCCTTCGCCCACCTCCAGAAACCCTAAAACTCTGTGGCATCCTTCTTCGACCGCAGCAATGGTGAGCATCCTCAGATCTCTCTCTCTTCTGTCTAGGGACCTAAATTCACTTCAATTGTGCACTTCGTGTTACTTTTTTCATGTTTATCTTGTTTGGCGGCCTAAAAATGTGGAGGAAATGATAGAATTTAGATTTCGCGTATGTTAGGTGCGCTGTTAACTGATTGAGGCTAAAAGCAAAGTAGAAGCAGTTCTGTCATTCATTTTCCGCACTTTTGTAGTGTTTTGAATGGTCTTGAACTTGTAGTTCGTCGCGATGACGTTTTGGTGTTGTTTTTTAACCGTCAACTATATTTGAGCTATTTGTTACTGGCGATTTGTGGAAATTTATAGGTTTTCTTTTGTTGATTTGAAGTTTATATAGGAATAAGCTTGTATCGTTATTCTAAATCAGCTGAACATTTGTTCTAATATTGCCAGTTAATTAGTGTATTGCTATGACTTTGAGAATCCATGGTTGGACCTAGCTATTAGATTGTGAACAAGATGGTAGTGGGTTATTTAGTTCTTGTATGAAATTGGTTGTTGATGAGTAGGATAATCCATTCCTTGAGCCTCATGATATCTGATTGGTCACAATCAATGTAAGAGATGAAATTCCAGCTTTTTATCAATTTGTTTTATGACAATATTTTGGGAGCTTAGTTGGGTGTGTGTCACATAGGTCCCGTTCCGCTAAAAAAAAACAGTTTTGTTTTAACTCAAAAACTATCTCATTCCACTAACAAAAAACCACTTAGTTTTTTTGCAAAACTAAAAACCAAAAAAGCCAAAAAACTAGTTAGTGGAACAAGTTAGTTTTTTTGCAAAACTAAACATACAAAAAACTGGTTTAATGGAACAAGTTAGTGGAAGAAGTTAGTTTTTTTGCAAAACTAAAAACCAAAAAACTAGTTAGTGGAACAAGTTAGTTTTTGTGCAAAACTAAAACATCCAAAAAAACCAAAAAACCAAAAAAACTAAGTTAGTGGAACACCCCCTTATGCTTTTTGTTAGCAATACCCAGCAATATCTTCAATGATGATTGTGCTTGTGCCCCGCCTATTTTTTTGTTTGGTTAGGTGAAGAGTTTAGGCCTATTGCAAATGTCTTCAAATTAACAGTCCATTTCTTTGTACATAGCCTATGTTACTATTGGTATCTTGAATTAGGAGTGGATGAGTGATTTTATATTTGCGTTTCATTAAGTGACAATGCAGTTTCTAGTCCATCTAGACCCTTTTCCCCCTGTTATTGAGTAGTACGGAGTAGTTGTTACGACATTTTCGCATGTAGTTTTGCCTCAGATGTATCTTCATCATTGTCTTGTAGCCTTTTGATTTCTTTTCTTAATATTCCTTTTCTCTCTCTACAATTTGGAGCATTTAAGGCCACGGTGAAATGTGGCCACAGTTGACGAAGTCATAGTTGAGACTAAGAGTTATCAAGAGTGGGCTAATCTTTGCCTCATGGTTGTCAACTTCTATTCGCATGGGAAATTGGGAATGTTGCTTTTGGAATGTGTTGAAGTCATCTGATTCCATAAAATGGTTTGTTTTAGCCCTGCATCTTTTGATGATTCCCTGTATTCAAACAACATGAATTTGAAATCGAATATTGTTTAGGGAAAACCACTCTCCATGTTATCAAACATGGAGGATCAAAAAGAAAAAGAAAAAGAAAAAGAAAAAGAAAAAGAAAAAGAAAAATAAAGTTATCAAACATTGGTATAAGCTCGGCTGGTGGCAGTCATAATATGAGGTTCTTGCTGTTTCCTTTCATGTTCCCAAGCATAGTGCATCCTTGGTTTTAATTAACAAAACATGCCTGATGTAGTGTGACTTCCTTGTGAAGTATCATCTCATTATCGTATTCCTTCCTTGATCTTTCAAATCATCGAACAATTGGTAGAAGCGGGAATGGGAAAAATAGTTTCTTGTTAGAGATACAGGATAATCGTGCTCTTGCCAGATTGCCCTTTCAATATTCTTTATTGGATTGGTTAGCTGTAGTTTTTGGTATGCTTTATATCCTGGAGATGAAAGTTTTGTATTAGATCACGAACATTGTGCTCTGACCAGGTGTGGTGTGTTTGTACAGGTGAATGTTCCCAAGACAAAGAAGACATACTGCAAGTCGAAGGAATGCCGAAAGCACACCTTGCATAAGGTAACTCAATACAAAAAGGGGAAAGATAGTTTGGCCGTGCAAGGCAAGCGCCGTTACGATCGGAAACAATCAGGGTATGGTGGGCAAACTAAGCCTGTTTTCCACAAGAAGGTAAGAACCATTTCCTTGCATCCCCTTTCTTCCATGTTGTGGTATATAAATATCTTGCTTATTGAAGGGTGTGAAGTGAGTAGAAATTTTAGGTCGGCTTTGTAAACTTTTGACTGCTGTTTTTTTTGTTATAGGCTAAAACTACAAAAAAGATTGTGCTGAGGCTGCAATGCCAGGGCTGCAAACATGTATCCCAGCACCCAATCAAGGTTAGTTCCTCTATTTTCAGGGCTTATTTACTCTTTTTTGGGGAACTGAAGGCTTATTTGCTCTATAAATCTTGTTTTGACAAGAATGCCATTCTTTTATTTTTGCAGAGGTGCAAACACTTTGAAATTGGTGGAGATAAGAAAGGGAAGGGGACTTCTCTTTTCTAAATGATACTTTGTGGAGAACTGCACTTGCACTCTCACTACAGTGCTAAGTAGCTCGCAATTTCAGTTGGAACTTTTTGATCTTGTTTTGTTCATGTTTAAAGATACTATGGTTGTGTTTTTTTAGTTAGAATTTCAGTCGTTCCTCTCTTGAGTACAAGACAAGATTTCAAATTGTTGTGCCAATATTTTGATCCGATTTTCTTGCAAGGTTGCAGGCATACCACTGCTGAATGGTTTATCTTAACTTTTTTCTGGTTGTTTGCTGATTGTGGTTGATAAGTTTAAGTTTTAGCAACACAAGGTAAAATTCTACTGTCCATCGAAAACTGGGCAGATTGTAACATTTTTCCGTATCAAGTTGGAAGTCAGTATCTCTTGCATCTGTTTTGGTTTGTGCATTGAGGTTGTCAAGGATCTTATTTTCTTTTTTTGTCTTTTAGGAAAAAAATGTGGGCTGTTCTTTGATTTTAGGTGGTCTACCCTAAACCAAAACCCCACGAGTTTTAGCCGAAGTTCCAACCTCTTGGGGAATTCAGTAGAGAGCTGGTTTCTTCCAAGAACTCTTTTATTTTTATTTTTTTTGAACTGCAATCTTAATTCCAAGGTTGCACCTCCAGATTTCTGCAATCCACCAATGTATTTGGATAGTGCCAGTTAAGTTATTTGAAGAAAGAACAAGTTGGTATAGTTTTGGGGGTCCAAAAGTTGAACTTCGAACAGTTTCGTGTAGATTATTTTTTCTCAAATCAATTGTTGACAATGAGGTTGACTGAAACTCACCTACATGATCAAACCAGTCCGATTTTTCAGTTTTGACAATGATGATGGGAGCAAACCATTCAAATTATCTTCTGCGAGTCGTAACCAGGTGAGGCTTGGGTAAGGTACTTGCCAATAGCAGCATTCGAGTGCAAATTTGTTTACCAAAAAGTGATGGGATCTATTACAAAATGATGTGATGCTTACCGAAAAGTGATGTGATTCCGTAGACCTCACATCTTTTTTGCCAATCAGAGTGTGGGGTGAACAACTTTGCACTCGCCGCATTCGCTGAAGCTATGGCAACACTGAAATTTGCTACCACCATTGGGTGCAATGAAATTCTTCTAGAGGGTTATTCAGCGGAGATTGTTGGAGCCATCACCAAGCCAGAAAATACTTTGGGTCATTTGGAAGTTATTTTGGTAGACACGAGGTTTGATGCATCATACTAAGGACTTAATTGTTCGTTGTACCCGCAATTTGTAGCACACCATTCCTGTTTTATATTTTATCTTAAGATGTATGAGAGGATGTGACACCTACACCTTGTTCAGTTTGGCTCTTAACACCCATCTTACGTGGTCCCCAATAAAATTTTCTTTTTATCTCTATCTACTCATTACCCCCAAAACCCTCCCTCGAAACCAAAACCGAACAAAACCCTAATTTTCTAAGGGAAAATTGCCATAAAATAGCAGTAGGAGCAAATATTTGCTCTTCAATGGTCCACTTTTTGGGAATTAGAGATCAATGGGAAGAAGAACAATAATTGCAAAGACATGGCATGACAATTAGCCTCGGACAAAATTACCCTTGAGTTAAATTTCCTTCCAAATAGAAACTCCAACCCTTTAACGTTCAATTCCCCAACTGTTAACCCCAAATCACGTAAAAAGCCACAATTCGAAACCCTTCTTTCTCCCTTTTCTAGTCTGGCAAGGCTAGTTGGCCTAACACGATGCAATGGTTTTAATGGGTAGTGCAATTATAATGAAGACATGGTGCAATGGTTTTAAGCGGTGGTGCCATTATAATGTAAACATGGTGCAATGGTTTTAAGTGGTGGTGCAATTATAATGCAGGCTCGGTGCAATATGCAAAATCTCTCTAAAAAAAGTTTGATTTGACCATAGCCTGGCAAGACAAGTTGGCCTAACACGGTGCAATGATTTTAATGGGTAGTGCATTATAATGCAAACATGGTGCTATGGTTTTTAGTGGTGGTGCAAATATAATGCAAACACGGTGCAATATGCAAAATATCTCTAAAAAAAGTTTGATTTGACCATAGCCTGACAAGACAAGTTGGCATAACACGGTGCAATGGTTTTAATGGGTAGTGCAAAGTATAATGCAGACATGGTGGCATGGTGCTATGGTTCTAAGTGGTGGTGCAAACATAATGCAGATATGGTGCAATATTTTTAACCAATGGTGCAATAATCGTAAAAATAGAGTGCAATATTACAAATATGTCTAAAAAAAGTTTGATTTGACCATACCCGAGTGTAATATTTTTAAGCAATGGTGCAATAATCGTAAAGATAGAGTGCAATATTAAAAATGTCTCAAAAAAGTTTGATTTGACTATACTCGGGTGCAATATTTTTAAGCAATGTGCAATAATAGTAAATATATGGTGCAATAATCATAAAGATAGAGTGCAATATTAAAAATATGTCTCAAAAAAGTTTGATTTGATCATACCCTGCCAAGGCATGTTGGCCTAATACGAATGCAAACATTTTTGTGCCCAGTTGCAATATTTTTAAGGAATGGAACAATTATATTAAAGAGAGTGCAATATACAAAATATCTCTGAAAAATGTTTGATTTGATCATACCTTGCCAAGTGAATTTGGTGTAACATGGATGCAAACATTTTGAGACATAGTACAATTATTTTAATTAATGGTGCAAGTATAAAAATGTGATTATCCTATGTTTGTTTTCAGTCACGGTGCAATGTCTTTTACATATGGTGCAATCTTGTTTAGAAAGGATGCAAACTGAAAGACAGTCCCCTTCCTATCCATACCCTTAAGTTACGGACTCCATCCAGAACTCATAGTTTCGGACCAAATCTCGACGATCCGAACTGTCCAATGTGTTTAAAACGTATTTTTAAGGGTCTCCACGAGAAATGAGCAAAACAAAAAATACCGGGAAGGGCTTGATCCGAGCAGTTTTTCATAAATTTGTACATATACAGTTTTTATGAAAAATTGCTCGGATCAAACCCTTCCCGGTATTTTGTTTTGCTCATTTCTCGCGGGGACCTTTAAAAACACATTGAACGGCTTGAATCTTGAAAATTTGATCGGGATTTATGAAAATGAAAATATGCCGAGGTGCAATATTAAACACCCTTAAAGTGCGGACTTCGTCCACACCTCATAGATCCGAGGTCGAATGAAAATATGCCGAGGTGCAATATTAAAACATCATAACCCAAAATACAATTACTTGAAATTTGGCAATCATTCATCTCACGTATCCAATTGAGTAACAAACTTAAATGTTCAAAACAACATATCATGTAGCTTAAAGGATCCATTTATACCAAGTACCCAAAAAAAAAAAGATCCATTTATACCATGTAGGTAAAAATATTGTGCTCTACTTCACGTCAGTCTTGCCTCTTTACACTTTGGGAGCTCAATTTCATGAAACCAGTCACAATCTTTGAAGTCTACGAAACCATTACATAATAAGGATTACAAATGCCAACACATACCCCAATTACTACACTTAAAATTGGTTTGCGGGTACATCACAATCTCCTTAACAAAGAAACCACAACAGAAAACTAAACAATCCACGAAGTAGATCAATATGAAATGTCTTCCGAATAGGGTCTAGCCAATGTGTGTGTGTGTGTGTGTGTGTGAGAGAGAGAGAGAGAGAGAGAGAGAGGTGTGTCTTTGTAAACAACCGGATGATCCACCACAAAGGAAAGACCTGGTACAAGCAATCAAAACATATATTAGTCGGTGCTCCAAAATCGAAAATTCTCCGGCCATGAGTAATAATACAAGGCCCTTGTACCACCAAAAAAAAAAACCCTAAGCAAAATGGTATAACAACAAGTGAAATTCTCAATAAATTCCCCTGAAGTCCAGGTACCCACTGGTGAGGTACGCAGCCGGCATCCAAATTTTTTTCAAAAAGATTGGATCAAAATCCTTTGCCCATTGGGGCGGGACGACTCCTTTTTTGTCAAAGATGCGTACCATTCCAAAAGGGAACAAGAAAATCAATTTTGGAACATCGTACAATCCACTGCAAGGGTCTAGGTTGCTATATCAATTGTTAAGATGAAACCACAAGCAGGATAATGGAGGGGGTCCTAATCATGGGGAGTGATAAATTTTTGTAGTCATCAAACAGTATATTTGCAATTTGCATAAAATTAATTATTCATATTCAAATTATTTGCCATCGCTTCGATAGAACAAACTATAAAAGGGAAAACTAGGCCGGCTTACTCCACCTCCAGGACTTCAACAAAAATTTGGAGATCGATATGCTAATCAATAATCATACATCATATTACAAAGCTTAAATGATCCATTTATAACATGTAGCAAAACCAAAAATTTCTAGCAATCATAAGTTACCGTTGGATATTCACAGATTCATAAGCTTAACAGTTCCATATTCATACACATTCACAAATCTGTCTATGTAAAACACACACAATAACTTATGACTTCTCTCTAGTTCACGAAACAACAAAATAATGGGCAGGACAAGTTTTTTTATTTTCAATGACAAAATTAGGTAACACAACCAAAGAATTGCATTTCCCGGTTACGAGTTTTGCAGTTGCCAAATTTTGCACCAAATGTTGGCATGAGATTGCCGCGGGGGGTTTCTTGGCACTGGATATGACACAAGGGTGGACTTCTTCTTCTTCCAAGACTAGCGATGGGCACGTGCGATGCACGTGATTCGACATCACCTATAAATCTCGATAGATGTTGCATGGAAATTAACTTTGCACAAAAGGTTATTGCTAAAATAGGAAATGAATTTATGAAAATGTGGGACAAACAACACTAAGGCCACTGATCAAAACGAAACAACACTAAGGGAGAAAGCAACTAACGGATATTAAAATGCACAATCGCAGTAGAAAGCTTCTTCTTTATGGGTGCTTCAAATAAATCGGCTTGATCTTGAATTTCTTGGTAGACGATAGAGCTGACGGTCATTGTGTGGGCATCAATCTAATGCACCAAGTTGCCAATCCTGTTATTGAGAAGGAAGGAAGTCAAAGTTAAATATAGAGCTATGGTCTACAAGAAAAATTTTAATCCTCAAATCACTTTACCTCTGTATCAAGATTCATTGGCCCTTTTGTAAGGCAATCCATTGCCTTTTGTTCTTGGTTCTCGTTGGTATCCTGGGGCTTATTGCTATCTACTTCAACTAAAAGTCGATCATGTCTTCTATATATATACTCGTACATATATTGAATGGTCTTGAATGTGGAACTCATTGTGATGGCTATGTTGCACTGTTGGTTATCCTGGGTCTTGAATGTGGAACTCATTTCCTTTACGAAAGCAACACATGATACAATTTGACGTTGATATTGTTTAAAAAACTCAGGGTATGGAATGCGTTTCTGGAACAATTTTCGGTTTCTGCAAGTAGCCGAAAAGAAACTACAATACGACTAACAAATGTTTACAATACTGAAATGCATTCAATGTCTATTGGGAAAAAAAAAACTAGTGCTTTGTATGTGGGGCCTCTAGAATGATATGTACTGCGTTCACTTCACATTTCCAAAAAAATTTCCAAAAAGATTTTTCCTCATCTCTCATCTTTTCAATCATTAATCACATTTCTCTCTTCTCATACCCCTCTCTCCAATCATTATTTTCATTTCTCTCTCTATCTTTCTCCAATTATTACACACCTCTCTAATCATTACTTTTTCCAAAAATCCATCCAAACACTATCTCAAAAATATTTCTCAAAATATTCTTCTCAAAATTCTCAACCAAGGCCTTAAAATTAAATCATATTGCGTGCTTTAAGCTAGAATTGCCAAAAGTAGCATGTAGTACCAAAGTATCATATAATCAAGGCAGCAACTTCAGTCAAACAATAGCACAGTAAGTCGACTACGATAAGTTTAAGTTCCATTTATGATGAGATGATATACTGAACTCAGTCCGAGTAGTTAATCACGAGAGTGCGCCGTTAGTCTCGATTTGTTTCTTTGCGTCTGAACCTACAAAAGGCCGCATTTTCACATGTAAATGTTAATAATGAAATATAGCAGTCAAGGCAGCATCGAGTGCAGGCTTGAAACTGTATATAACACATAAATAGAGACATATATGATAATATATACTTATTCACAAAGGAATTAGAATTCAAATAGATCAACCAAAGCCATGTATAAGCAACTATAACAACCTAAGCTGAACATATTGGCCATTCAAACTATGCGTTATGTGGCCATTCAAACTATGCGTTATGAACGACTTAGCTAGAGTTCTAAAGTTTTTCCACCCTAGACATTCTTATTACTTAAACCCTATATATTGTTATACATAATCAACAAATGAACTGTAATATGTTTAGTTGGAGGCAAAACATGCATAAACTACAAAGAAGACTATCACCTTGAATTCTATAGCACTTCAAAAGCCAAACATTTGGATTTCAAATTTCAGCAAGCCATGATCAAGTACAAGTGATGCTCATTCATTTAATGATTATATGAAGCCACATAATTAGATTTCTACAAATAACAGTGTTAAGACAAAGTGTCTTTATTACTTGTTTTCCCTGCTCCCTTAGATATCAGAAACCCATGGTCATTCATTGACTCCACCTCATATAGAATCACAAATCATGGGCAACGTATCATCTTCATGTTATAAAACTTCACAAATCAACTTCAGAAATCGAAAACCTAATTAAGTCCAAAAAGCATTCCCGCCCAAGAGTTCCTCAGTTTTCTAAAAGGAAAATATACTGCCCCAAGCTCACAATATGTAATCCAAATGGATGAAGCATCAGTGAACTTGTTACCTTTCAATGAAAAACACCTTCAGTGACAATAGTGAATTAAGTTGATTTTCCTGCACCAAACATAATGGCAGGATTAGTTCTCCTCTTATCAAATTTGGCAATAGCCCGAGAAATAGGGTTTTAGCGTCAAACGTGGGACACAGTCTGTCGCTATAGATGGTAAGTCTGTGCTTTGTCACCAACAGTTAACACCTTATCAGTGCCTTAACCTTGAAATATAAACCTTTTATGATAAAACAAAACCTAATTAAACTCAACATTAATGAACTGGAGTTACGAATCAGCAAACCATGAAAGAAGGTGGCATGTTAGTTTTCTAGTTTACTACATGCATGGAGTTGCTTGCAATTCTGATGGCTTATATGAAAATCACATAATCTAAATCACCAAAGCTTTATATATCATGTTGAGTTTTGTTTAGCTTGCGAATTAGCCGACAAATTAGTGTTCTATAGCTACACTCTTTCCAAGGTCTTGTATAATCTTTGATGCTCACCTTCCTATCTTGGTTTGAATTTTTCAACCAAACAGTGCAAAATTGGGAGCAAGAGGTCTGCATGGTAATGAAATTGGGTCCTGCACTCTTATAATCCAATCGAGTGCACAAAACCTAACCACATGCACAAAGTTAATAGACAATAAGCTTAATTACCCACCATTGGACATGAGTTATCAAATTGAGAACATCGTTGAAAGGGGAAAACCCTTGATGGGTTTGCCTCGACTGCATCTATGATCTTTATCACATAAAAAAAAATCTAAAAATGAAAATTCAAAAGAACAGATTCATTACAGCACAACATTCAGTACCCAAAAGTACGAATAAATTAGGGAACCATAATATTCACTAACACAAAACACATACATCTAGATAAAGGACTAAAGGTCAGCGGGAGTGAGGGGTTGGAATATTGAACTAATAACTAACTAAAGATGAAAGTCAAATTAAATAGAAGAACCATAAAACAGAAAAAGCAACGAGGAAAAAGAATTCATACTTTTATTTCAGATGTCTGCTCCAAATTAACAGAATCTCCAAAATACTATAAACCCAAAGTCATCGGAAGAAGGGCACCGCCTGCAAGGTTTCACATCAGTTTAACTGAATAGCGCAACCAATCATTTAATTACCCAAGAGATTAGTGATGCTCAATTTGATTTGTTCATTTTCTTTTCTTCAATCAAAACCCAATCAACCGTAGATGGATTTTCCAGATAAACACCAACGATTCCAAAATTAAAGCCAAAATTACAATCTAGACTACAGCCTGAAACCACAATCGAAAATCTACCGCTCTCACTCAAATAGCAAAATGCATACAGAGATATAGAAACCCACAACCTCACCACAATTTTAAGACATAGGTATAGGGTTTGTTTTCTAGTTCATTGATTCAAAAAGAGAAAAGCAAAAACAAATATTTACAGAGGATGAAATAACACCATCGACCTTATCATTTATCAGCTTCTGCAGTAGTGTTGTATAAGGTACATAAACACAAACATGCTAGCCTAAACCAAATATTATTAATGGAGCCTAACAAACTAAAAGGGTACATAGGCTCATAGAGTTTATGTATCAAACAAAAGATATCGTTAAATTAGTACAAGAGGAAAGGTGATGGCATTTTTCAATTATTCTACTTTGAAATCCACCAAGATGAATGATTCTATCCAGTAACAACCATACAAATACCAAATCGTACTGATTTGTTATTGAAAAGGGACTTGAAATCGCCCCAAATTTTGACACGCCAAACACATTTTCCATGCGGTCCGATGCTATCATAGGCTTGTATGCCCAATGGTTTATTAGCAAGGACTCTCAAATAACTTTCTACTTGAATAGAAAGGGGAGAGGTGAGAAAAATAAGGCTAATCTCCTAATTGAAAACTTTTTAGTACCTAGAAAGAATATAAGAAGGCTAAAGTTCACTGCGGCATTTAATCGAGCATGTTGGCTGCCACATGATGCTTGTAATAACAACGCAACAGTGAAGGCCAAACTGAGGGATAGCAATTCAACCCGCCCCACCCCGAACCCGCCCCACCCCGAACCCGCCCTACCCCGCCCCGATAGGGTAGGGTTTTTTCGATTTGTTTTGGGTGACGGGTAGGGGCAGGGGGTGATTCTGAAAAATCTGCAAGGGTTAGTGTAGGGGCAGGGGTATGTTCACCCCGCCTTGATACCCCCCCCGACATACATATATGTATAATTATATTTATATATTCTTATATGTATATGTGAAATTATATTTTCTCACTTATATGCCTCCAATTTTATTTGTATTCTTATAATTTTATTTTTACAACTAAAATACAAGATTAGATAGTATATTTTAGTCTTGATTCAACTGATATCCTGAATTGAATCATGACTATACAAGCTATTCTGAATTGAATCATGACTATACATGCTATTTTGCCAAGCACCAAAATGTATGGGAATATGAAAAATTCTAACTAAAGCACATATAAATATGAAGTCGAGAACTAAGAAACCATGGTAGACACATGCATCCCGCTTAGATTCAGATTTCCCATTTGAAACTCGGATATCAAATCCAGATAAACATGGCATCCTGATTTTCCTATAAAAGGAAACTACAGTAACTCTGTTGAATCTTGGTTTCAGTAGCAAACATGTTTTGTTTCATAAGTAGGTTTTTATATGCTCAGGCATTTGTTCAATCTTTGTAAGCAATTCATTTTATATGGCTAACCCAGTAACCAATCACAAGAACTCAAAAGCAAAAAGGCAACAAAAAAGCTTGTGAATACCTTCATGGGGACATAAGATCCGTGACCCATTTGAATGAGTAGGTCCGTGTAACCTTTCCGAAACAACTCTTCCTTAACTTCAGTTGTGTTGACTGCTTGAACAAGAGCATCAAAACAAGTTGTTCCCACAGTCACAAAAACTGTCCTCCTTGGCTTCCATGTTCTATTTATCCTCTGTTCGCGATTCTAAGACATCAACAATACAACCAAGCAACATAGAAGCAGAAGACAAGAATGAAATCTTAAGAAACTTCAGAGAAGCAAGGAAGCACCGGAGATCTCCTGAAACGTCCTTTAAAACAACATCAAGTGGGTATCAGAATGAAATGCAACTGAACATCATTACCTAAATCCTTGCACAAGTGTAGCAGTTGGAACTGGTGCACGCCTCTCCTCCTGTAATTCTTTCCCAGTAGAATCGCCATCCGTTCACCAGCCACCCACCGGCGTCAATTCCCCTTGAGGTCGTGACCTATCTTAGTCTTTGGTAATGCCCCATTTTCTCAGTCTGTCCTTGGTAGCAAAATGATTCCAGCCAGTCAACCATTCCACCAAGCCCAGCAAGATCCGAGGATGAGGTAAGCCCTCATTCACTAAGAGTAAGTAATATTGCAAATGGTATACCAGAGAAGGAGTGGATTAATCACAGTTTAACTCCCTCGCTCACTCTCTCTCTCTCTCTAGACCCTGATTTCAGTAGTTTCAGTACCTAGTGCTATGTTAATGGTTTACTGATCACTGATAGATCAGACGATTCATTGGTGTGGAATGTTGTTGCACATTTGTGTTTTGGTGAAAGGTGTCCTTTTATGGCTGTTCTGATTTATGAAATCCAATGGAAATTTCTTCTTTCTTTTTTTTTTTGAAAATGAAGGCATTTTCCCTAGATGTCAAATGCAGAAGATCATTGTTGAACTTTTATGTAGTTATGTCCAGGGGAGACGCCACGTTTAGCCTCTAAGTTGCTGACCGTTGTCGGAGATGATTATGATCGGATGGGAAAGGTACAGGGTAAATGAGAGACGGAGAGAGTTTCACCGTTGACGACTTCGGTTCTAAGGGAAACGCGAGATTATGTTAAAACCGGTTAGAGCATCTCCAACACTACTAGGCAAAATATCTAGCTGAAAGTACCAAAAAAGTACATGTTCTACTTTGCCTATTCACTTTTTCACACCACCATTCCATCACTAATCTCCAGTTTTGCTATCCATCCAAACTAATAAAACTGATTTTTCAAAATGCTCACAAATTTGCAAAGGTGGCATCCATACAAGATGACATGGCATTTTTCAATTGGTCATATTTTTTCAACGGCTATTTTTTTTGGCTATTTTTTTTTATTGGCAAAGAAAATAAAATTCTCAGTAAAAGGAAATTTATTAATTTATACAACCCAGCAAGAAATTTGGACCAAATGACTTCATAAAATGAGCTTGAGAACCTTCCAATCAAAGCAGTAGCATCCAAGAATTCTTCAATTGCAAGTGCAAGTGCTTGGCAGTTGGCACCATGGCAGCTTGGTTCAGCTGAGTACATCGAATGCAGATGTAAACTCGACAGCAATATCAAACTGAAAAAACAAGAATGCAGATGTATACTAATGAATAACCTCCACTTGTTAAAATAGAAATTCACTTATTTGCCCAAGAAAGAACTTCACAAGCAACATCATCCTAACTGCTACATTTCTCAACAAGCAGTTCAATCATCTTAAGAGTCCACAATACAGATCACAAGGCAACCAATACAAATCGCAGATCCCATCTCAAGGAAACCAATACAAATCGCAGTACAAACTCTAAAAATGGTATGAAAATCTTTAAAATTGCAGTACCTTTCTAGAGGTGTGAAGCTAGGGCTCCATTGATTTGATTCAGTAAACACACGAACAGGAAACCCTCACTTGATTCTTCACAGATCCCATATTTGCACTTCCGTATGGCTATCGGAAATGGGCACGCGTCGGCGCCCACAAATGCTCTGATTTCGGCCTCAATCGGTTCGACCTCGTTTACACGGACCTCAAAATGGGCATAATCGATTTGGGAAAACTTGAAAACGGTTCGAGAGATTCTCAAAAAAGGATGGAGAAGATCTGGCGGAGAAGAGAAGAGAGGTGAACGACGGAGAGAAATAGGCGTGGAAGAGAGAAGGGGAAGAGTTTTGTTTGGCGCGAAGGAGCTGAGGTGGACTGGATATGGTTTTGATTCAGTATAGCAACACCTATTTTAAGAAACATAAATTCATTGAGATCAAGTACCAATCCGTATCTAATTAATATGAAATTTTTACATGATGTGTATTTTTCTACGTTCTACAATATGAATGTCTCAGATTATTAAAATATCACTGAGATAGATAGAAAACGTATTTAAAGTCTCCTAAGAGGAGTTGATATGGAAAGAGATATGATTCAATGTATCCAAATCCATTTTAAGAAATAGAAATTCACTTAGATTGAGAGGGTGTCAGGGAACCAACTTTTCAGCTTTTCATTTTTAGCTTTTTGGCTTTTTGGATTATGACCAGAATGAGTTTTGAATCTTGGAAGAGTGTTTGGGAGAAATATGCAGAATGCATTTTGCAAAAACACTAGTGTTTGGGAGAAAAATGATGAAAATGAGTTATTGATTTGTTTTTACCAATTTACCCTTGTTTGTTAAAATGCCAAAGTAACTCCTCCGAAAAAGAAAAAAAAAAAAAAAAAAACCATGATAATGCCCACTAACCGAACCAATTGTCTCACTCTCACTCTCTCTCTCTCTCAACACAAACCCAACACCTCTTCTCTCTCGAGTACCCATAAGAAAACTGAACCATCATTACCTTCCTATACTCCGCCGTTCACCGGATTTCCATCGGTGACCGTTTTGACCCTCAATTAGACGCCTATTATGATGATGATGATGGTCCACCGGTCACTGATTACGACCTGTGTTTTGGTGTCTGTTTTTGTGCTGTTGATTACTGTCCGAGAGAACCCTCCACCCTTGATTTTGGGGTTGGGGGAGAAGATTACCTCCAACAATCGATGAACGTGAGTAGATCTGAAGAGAAGAACAGGAGCAACAACAATAGTTCTTCAATCGCAGGAGTCTCTCTTCTTTTCTCTGGTTAGTGTGTGTGGAATAAGAAAAGGGGTAAACACAACGTAAATAAAGGGGTACATGTGGTAGAGAAAAGATCCGAAGAAAATCAAAAAAGGAGAATCGAAAACGAGAATGCAAAAAGGAAGGCCAGAGTTGTTTCTTGATTTCTGCCTCTAACATGAAAAATGGAGAATGAGTTTTGGCAAATGGGTTCTCAAAATGAGCGGCCAAACAGCCAAAAACCAAAAATGAAAATGGGAAAATGCAATAAATTGGCGCCCAAACAGGCCCTAAGTACTAAAATGTAATTTATTTACGAAATATTTATATATCATATGTGTTGTAATAATTTTTACAAAAAGAATGTCTCGAATCATTAAATAATGATCAATATAAGTAGAAATCGTCCTAGTAATACCCAAGAGTTTAGAACTAACAAAACGAAGTCGTTTTTGGTGGCATGACATAGGTTGAACCTATGTCATGACGTGGAAATTATTATTACTATTATTTTTAAAAGACTCCTCTTTGTTGAGAACTAACAAACGAAGTCGTTTTTGGTGAGAGAAATCACCCGCTGTTTCGAACAAAGCACCTCTTTTGCCACCGTCGTCCGCCGTTCTGCCTGGCCATCTCTCTCTCTCTCTCTCTCACCCGCTGTGTCTCTCACTCTTGTAAGTCCCTGCGATCTCTGTCTCTCTCTCTTCGTCCTATGTACTGCTGTACGTATGTACTTATGTATATGTATACACAGTTGTACGTGCATGTATGTTGGTATATATCACGTTGTACTTGAATACGTATATGTGTACTGTATGTATGTAAATTCAGTGGTAATGGTTCATTAGAAGCTTGAATTTATTGCTAATTCAGTTGTAATTAGGTTATGGAATGCTAATTCAGTGCTAATACATAAACATAATCCCAATAAAGTGGCAATGGATCAAGATGATCTTAATTTAGTTCTAATTGAATGTGGCCGAGAAATGAGACCACACTATTTGATGTACACCAAATATACGCCAGGTTGTTAACAGAGGGGCCTTTTAGCAGTGAGAAATTGGGAGTGTGGGGTGTTCCTCTCTCTCTAGTGCATTTGGCAGAGTAGATGCAGGTCTTTCTAGATATAAATAAGAAGAGACAGTGGGCACAACTACAGTAAGTGACACACGCCATATTTTTACCCATCTAGGTGTTTTGAGGTATACCCCGATTTTATTTGTTTATTTTTAGATGGGTAAAGAATAGATTATATAAAGGAAAGTAAAAAATTTAGACTGTATTTCCTCTTTGTTTTACATTTCTTTGTATTTTCGTTCCTATTCTATTTCTTCATTCCCTCCTAGATGAATTTATAGAACCGTAAATTTGGGCGAAATGATTGAAACTCAAAAGAAGTAAAAATGCCATTTTGTTGTTTACTTAGTATCCTTTTTTGGTACAAGGCTTGACCCTAACCATTATGTTTTTCAGTTTGTTCTAGGTTTCATGATCTAATAAATGGGGACACGGACACGGCGGGTGATACGGCGAAACTTGTATACATAATATATAGATAGATATTTAGTTTTATTCCCATGAACATATAATCAGGAAATAACAAAAATTAATACTATCTTTACAACTCTTACTGTTTCCTTTTTAAAATTACAAGCTGAACAAGGGTATTATTTAGAAATAATTCATTTGTTCATATATTTTCCTCATAATTTTGAAATATCATATCCCTGAAATAAACTAGAATTTTGTAAATTGATCCCGTCATTTTTCGCTCCATGTCCAATTTGAGACACAGGTGTCCCCGAGGTATCCCTTGCTTAAAAAATAGTTAAATTTATTGGACACTCCGTGGTGTGTCCTATTCATGCCCTCGCGTGTCTCGAGCGTGTTGTGTTCTCGTGTGTCTCTGGAGTGTCCAACATAGATACAACAAGTAGTTAGGATTTAGGAGTGTCAGTGCTTCATAGTACAGGGTCCATGTTTATTTAGAATCTTATTTATTCATATATATCTTCATGAGCAGAGAGAGAGTGGTTTTCCCAGATTCTGAGGAGTAGCGTCTGTATTTGCACTAGTTTCGGGGTTATAACTTGTCCAAAAGTAGCACTTTTTCCATTGATTGCGAAATCATACGCTTAAATTTCCTGTTGGAGGGGCGCTTTTGTCATTGTTCTAATCTATGGTCTTTGTTTACTCAGTTGACGGTGAAAGCTACAGGGAGGCCTAAAATGTGCAAACTAAACTCCTCAAGCTCTGAGTTGGACTTGGATAGGCCCAATATCGAAGATTATCTCCCTTATGGATCCATTCAAGAACCTCACGGCAAGCTTCGCCTGTAATTCTCTCTCTCTCTCTCTCTCTCTCTCTCTCTCTCTCTCTCTCTGTTTTGCATGCATATACATATAAACCTACATTTTGATCAGGCGTGATTTACTCGACATTTCACCAACTTTGGCAGAAGCGGCTGGAGCCATTGTTGATGTAAGTTTTTTTATGTTTCTTGGCACAATATCTATCTTTCCACTTCCTTAATCCATTTTTTTGTTTGTCCCATTTCTATTTGATTGTGCTAATTTTCCCACAAAGCGATGTTTATATTTCACTTTAATTGGTAAATTCACATAATAATAGTAGAATGGTGAAGTGACTTGCATTTACTAGCAGTATTGTGGAATGCTCCCTTACCATTATATATTTACGGCCCATAGCTTCAGCAGCACATTGTTGGCCCCAATATTGTTAAGTTTGCTGTCATGTTAATTGCAGATTTTTTGTTTATTTTAAGTTCCTTTTACATATTTATTTTTCCTTTATTCGCTTGGTCCTTGCAGTATCATAATTCTCACTGATATTTCCTTTTACATGAACTGGAATGTGTATTTGTTTCCTCTCTGGTGTTTAGGAATGGGAGTTAGATATCTGATTCTTTTCCCACTAAGGTTAGTTCTTTCACTGTTGAACAGCAAATTGAATTCCTTTCCAATTTTACTGCTTTCGGCAATGGTTCATTAGAAGCTTGAATTTATTGCTAATTCAGTTGTAATCAGGTTATGGAATGCTAATTTACTGCCACTACATAAACATTATCCTAATTAAGTGGCAATAGATCAAGATGATCTTAATTTAGTTCTAATTGAACATGGCCGAGGTCGAGAAATGAGTCCACACTATTTGATGTACGCCAAATATACGCCAGGTTGAGAACAGAGGGGCCTTGTAGCAGTGAGAAATTGGGAGTGTGGGGTGTTCCTCTGTCTCTAGTGCATTTGGCAGAGTAGCTGCAGTTATTTCTAGGAATCTAGATAAATACCTAGGGACAGTGGGCACAACTACAGTAAGTGATACACTCAATATTTTTACCCATCTAGTGTTTCAAGATATACCCCGATTTTATTTGTTTATTTTATTGATGGGAAAAGAATAGATTCTAGTATAAAGGAAAGTAAAAAATTTATACTGTATTTCCTCTTCGTTTTGCATTTCTTTTAATTTTCATTCCTATTCTATTTCTTCATTCCCTCCTAGATGAATTTATAGAACTGTAAATTTGGGGAAATGATTGGAACTCAAAAGAAGTAAAAATGATATTTTGTTGTTTCCTTGGTATCCTTTTTTGGTACAAGGCTTGACCCTAACCATTATGTTTTTCAGTTTGTTCTATGTTTCATGATCTTTATATTGGCATTTAGAGCTCAGGTTATTTTCTTTGACCTTCTGGACTCAAGTTGCTGTTCACGCAATTCGAGTCATCCATCATTGGTGTTGATTTTTAACTTATGTATGTTATAAATCAAGTTGCCCTAAGAATAGATTTTCAATATCTATGAAAGGTCCAACATGGAGATATATGTTCAGTCTTTTGTTATCAGCTGCAGCTAGGGTTGATTTGGTTATTGATGGAGACGATGATGCATATATACAAGAGATTTCTGATGTGTTTTTGGCCGTTGGATTAGCTTAGCTTGATCTAATAGTTGAAAGGAAACATATATGCACTCAACTGCAGTGCACGTGAGGAGAGTGTCTGCTTTTGGTCAACATGCTACCCCACTGAACCCGTTGACACCATTTTCTGGCGCCACCCCTGGTTATGTCCTCATGCTTTCTTCTATATAATATGTATTGCTGACTTCATTCGTAGAGGGATTCAAGAACTACTTAATCCCAATTCATGGGAGGGGTCATTTCAGTCGGGATAATGTCGTAGGTTACTATTTGGTGTTAACAGGCACTTCATGCCTTTTGCACAGCCCAGAGGTTGAATCTTGTGAAGACATCCCTGTGACACCACCTCTCAGAAATGAGCGCCTACCCCGCAACTTTGGAACACCTACCAAGAATGGGACAAACAAACTAGGACAGAGGGGGAGTATGTTTCCTTGAAGTTTGTTAAGGCAATTAACTTCATTGGCAGGTTTCTTTTGCTCTTTATTGCTTGATACAATGGAACACCTACCAAGGAAGCTCGCCATTTGCAAGGCCGAGGACCACAGCCAACTTAGGGGACTCAAGTGGGCCTTTGAGCTCGTTTGATCAGCCTGCAAATCACCTCCAGGAATCAGGACCTGATTTCCATGACATTGTTGAAAGTTCGAAAACCAAAGCTTGGACAATGGTAGATGCAGCTATGCAGGTACAGAATGGAATGTTCTGTCCTTTTTATCTGTTTCTTCAGACACTTGGCACCAATTTTGTTAAATCAAGGTACTTATCATGTATCTTTTCCTCATTTCATGTGTCATCTTCATATGCATATTACAAAGGTAAATAAAAGTTAAAAGTTGCCATACCTAACATAATATTGAAAATCTATTCATGTATGAAAAAGAAGCTTTGAGGATATGAAATTCCAAGCCTTCAACTATATAACATGTTGGAAAGATACACTTACTAGGCATTTACAATCTGTATTCCTCATTACTTTTATAAGTTATAACCATTTGCCACTACATGCTGACAAGAAACTAAAAAGCAAGGAAAACATCGAGTGTATCGTGACGATCAATTACTTCCTCATCCATCAAGTCAATGTCAAGAAGGCATTCATCTCATCAATGCCATCCCCAACCTCCATCTACAATAGGCCAAAATATCCTATGATACAGAATCAGATTGTGATTTCTTTTCCAAAAAGCTATGTATGTGAGAGACTTGTTTTACTTCACAGTATGATTCGAACCTTATGATACTTATCCCGTACGGGTATTGTACAATTTTTACAACCCTTCTTGGTGCTGATTAAATCATCATCATGGTGCAAGGAAGTATTTTCCCCATATCTAACTAGTTTGAAATGTGACTCCTTATGCCCACCTGCTCTTAGATCCCCAGTTGACATTTGATTGGAATACCATCTCTGTACTTTGCATCAATCACATCATTCTGATTTACAAATTCATCAAATGCTTCAGCAGCTATAAAACACAAGGCACTTATCTCCAATATGGTGAGATGCCATTTTAGGTGGGATTCTGAAGTAGTTTACTGGTATTATTGGGACTATGATCACTGGTTTCATAATTTTGAAGGAAGCAATGAGATGCATCGGTACTTTGCACAAGCCTGATAGTGACCCGAGAAACGAACTAATGTCTTTGATGCTTTTGTTTGTTATGCTACACCATATTCAAATATAGTTTTCTTTAGAAACTGAGTTAGAAATTGGTGGCATGGTGAGGCAATCATTCATCATGTTGACCAATTGAGCTTTTGCTTTTAATTCTGATATGGTTTGCTAGTTCTGATTAGAGCTTCCCCTTAAATATTTGTTTAGGCTATAACATCTTTGAAGGCAGGAGGAAATACTTTTGAGAGGATTGAGGACGCTATAGATTATGTCAGTAATTGGCTTTCATTCGATGATTCTTGCTTGTTGGCCATGAGACATACCGTTGCTGATGCTTTTCATGGAAGTTCATCTTCTCATTATCTGTTGACTTCCTGTTGCCCATCGAATTCATTGCATTCAACGGGACCTGATTTGAAGAACGTGTTGGACAGAAATGAAGCACAAATCCCATCAGAACTCATAAGTCACTGTGTGGGTACATTCCTCATGATTCAGGTAAGGGTTAAACTCGATGAGCTGAATTCTGAGTTCCAACTTCAGCAATGAGGTAGGAGAAATCCTAGTCGCCTACCCAAAATTGAAAGGTTTACATCATGCCAGCTTGGACAATAACTACCCACCCTCTCCCTTTCTTTTTCTCAAGAGTTGAATCATTTTCCTAAATAATCATTTTCGTCGAGACATTCCACTATTCGGCAGGCAGCTAGGATTTCTCCATCTCACTGCTTCAGATGAAACTTCAAATTCAGCAAATCCAGATTCAGGCTTGTTTGTCTATCACAATGCTACTGGTACTGTGATTCCAATTTAGACTTTGAACTCCCAAAACAAAAGAAAAGTCCTTGCCATTGAACCCCATACCCAGATATCCTTTCAAAATATATCAACCGTACCAGCAAATGCTCGTTAAAGGTCATAAAAGTACTTCACCGCCGAGGCAGATTTTGATTCTAACAAGGGTATTTCAAGACCAGTATGGATTAAGGAAAGTAAAAAATTTAGACTGTATTTCCTCTTCATTTTGCATTTCTTTGTATTTTCGTTCATATTCTATTTCTTCATTCCCTCCTAGATGAATTTATAGAACAGTAAATTTGGGCGAAATGATTGAAACTCAAAAGAAGTAAAAATGCCATTTTGTTGTTTCCTTGGTATCCTTTTTTGGTACAAGGCTTGACCCTAACCATTATGTTTTTCAGTTTGTTCTAGGTTTCATGATCTTTATATTGGCATTTAGAATTCAGGTTGTTTTCTTTGATCTTTTGGACTCAAGTTGCTGTTCACTCTCTTTGTAATCATTTACTAATGATTTGTATTTTCACCCACATCATTCCTCCGGATATGGTTTGGGTTTGGAGCGCTGGTGATTTTAAAACATCAGAAAAGTGAACTAAAACACTGTTGCCAAACTAAGGAAAGAGCTGATTGGATCACTTAACAAGTGAAAATTAAAGGGGCACTTAAATAATCATCATTTTATTCACTTAGAATTAGAAAATCATCCTGAGGGTTTTTTGGAATTATGTTTCCATCCCGAGATTCAAATAAACGCGAAATTGCCCTTTATATATAAATGTATAATATATAACAGAAAATCGGATTGAGGACTAAATTAAATGTTGCTAATAGTAGGAAGTAGTAAGGACTAATTTCAAATTTAGGAGGTCCTGGACTGCAATTAAGGGAATTGGGATAAACCCCAATCCCCCAATTCACGCCACCATATATATCGGGTATTAGGAACTGAATTCAAAACTCCAGAGAAGTGGAGCAGTAATTTAGGAATTTGGAATAGATCAAAATCCCTCAAATTTCGCCATCATTTTTCCGACTTGTTCAATTAGTTTGGAGAATTGGAAATAGGATACACCGGCGGAGTGTAATGGTACGACATCGTAAGTGTGTATTGAGAACGTTGCAACTGTAGTATGTATTTTTGCCAATTCTACGGTTACAGCAGGCGAGGATGTGATCTTTAGTCACTCTATTACCCAATAGTTGGCATGTTTAATTTCGCCTATAATTTTGTGTATGCATTTTGTTGTATAGTTTCCTTGTTTTTTTTTTTTCCAAATATGTTCGATCAATGGATTTTGAGTTAGGGTGTGGTACTAACATGCATTACCCAGTTGTGGTTTACTGTTTTGTCATTAGTTTCATTCATTTTCATCTTGGTTCATAAAAAATATACCATTGAATTTAAATGGTGGCTTTGATAAAAATTGGTCCAAAAAACAAGTTCTAGTTCATCATTCACTTTGAAAGTTGTAGAGATTTTACCATCATCATTGAAATTTGTGGTGAACAAGTCGAAAAGTTTTTTACCATGGAGTCATGTAAAAAGTTGTTTGAATTAACCATGTTACTGCTATGGAAACGCATTTTACCATATTTTATTTGTTATTGGTTATTTTTACCATAATCATTGAAATTTTTTTTACCATGGTATTCAATATAACAAGTCCTACGAATTAACCATGTTAATAATCTAGGAATCAGATTTACCATTTTTCTCTATTTAATTGTTTAATTTTTACCATGATCATTACAACATGTTTTGAAAAAGTTTTTACCAAGAGTCGATATAACAAGTCATATAAATTAATCATCCGTGTTATTGAAATTATGGTAAAAATAACCAATAACAAATAACCAAGTTCAGTCTCATTCATTTTCATCTTGGTTCATAATGGAATGTACCATTGGATTTAAATGGTGGCTTTGATAAAAATTTGTCCAGAAAACAACAAGTTTTGGTTCATCATTCACTTTGAAAGATGCTAAGATTTTACCATGATCATTGAAATTTGTGGTAAACAAGTCGAACAAGTTTTTATCATGGAGTCATGTAAAAAGGCGTTTGAATTAACCATGTTACTGCTATGAAAATGCATTTTACCATGTTTTATTTATTATTGGTTATTTTTACCATAATCAAATTAGTATGGATTGAAATCATCCCCACTAATTTTGAATTTCCACCCCACTAATCATTAATTTTCATATTTGCGGTAATCAAGGAATCAGTTAAAAATTGAAATCAAATCATCTCATTTTGAAATCCCTAACTATCCAAAATTAAGAAATCAGTTATACATGGAAACAAAGTTATCCCTACCTTTTTAAAACTCCCTAATTTCCAGCAATACAACATTATTTTGATTATGTATGTCATAGCAAGGGCAAAACCGGTAACTCATACAAGAAGAGGATGGAAACATAAGTATGAATAGTGACTGGGATTAAAATGTACAAGGCTCCCAAAAAGGGGATGATTATTTAATTACCTCAAAATTAAAATGTGTCTCTGCTCCAAAATGTTTGACAGGGTCACTCACGACTGGTTTGGATTTTTCCTTCATTATGTTGTCCGGATTTCGATTTAGTTTCCAATGGAATAATAACCGAATTCTGACCCATTGTTTATGAGTCTAGGTAAGGGGGAAAATTCCTAGATCAATATAGGGAAAATGGAACTTGCCTGCTTCTAGAGAGTTGAGAGACTGAAGAACATGATTACCTTGACCATTATGTGAACTATCTTCTAGTGTCATGTACTCATCATATTTCCATTGAAGCAAACTTCGATTTGTTTGAATCTTGTCAAGTATGTGCTGAGCTGATCTTTATGTACGCCAAAAGAAAATCCCAATGTTGCAACAGCAAACGAGTCTGATGGTAATGATGATTTCCGTAGTGTGCAAGATGGTAATGATGATCCTATGATTGATTCATAGGATTCAGAGATTGAGACTCATGAAATAACTTATTCAGATGCAGAGGGATCAGGATTCGACTCCATCCGTTGTTTCGGGTGAAACGGGAAAAGTGGCTGGGGATTCGTGAGAAGGACCCTATCTTTACTGCCTTACCTGTCCGAGCTAATCTCCTTTGTTGATGAATCTCTTGTATCGTCGGCTTCTGCCGATTCGTATGTTCATTAAGCGATCAAGCTTGCTGCTTTTGTTTATATTTACTCGAAAGTATTCAAGCAGGTAGACTTTCTAATTCTGGTCATACATGATTTCAGCATTTACTGATGCTTGCTCTGATGAAAATAAAAGTAGGTAGACTTTCCATAAAGTCAAATAACAACACGTGAGCTTGGAGAAGAGGTAGAGGTGCTTGGAGCGGCCAGCCAAGAAAGGCAAAAGGAGATGCTAGAGAAACTTAGGATTTTTTTTTTTTTTTGGCTTGTATATAGAGCTTAAGGTAGACGATGATGATTATGTTCAGCTCATGCTTGTTTTGTAAAACATTATGTATTCATGTTGGCCAAACTAGTGGATGCCGTATTTTTTATTCTACTTGTTTTGGTTTTAAAACTTTCTTTTCAATTGCAATGTGCGACTCGGTGTGAGTCTGAATTGTTATTGAACAACTGTTTGCTCTGTTGTGACTGCTGACTGAGACGCTGTGACGTCGGGCTAGACCGAAAACAAAGGAAACTTTGTCGAATTTTCCAGAAAATATAATACATTTTTCAAGACACATATCGTTTGTACCCATGTCCGTATAGTGTCCGCATCCGTGTCTGAATCTCGTGTCCTATGCTGTGTTGGTACCTAGGTTATTATAATGTGTCATTCCCCTTTCCTTTCGTTGTCTGTATTAATGCTCTCAAATATCAACGTTATGGTTAAATTATAGGCAGTGGGAAAAAAATTGCAATCTCAGCAAAAAAATTCGCCATGGTTTCCTTGCTTTATGGCCTTACCCAATGCCTCGCGTGTCAAACTAATAACATCGACAATCCAACAAAACTAACAACAACAATGGTGTATATGAGTCCAAGCTGGGGGCTTTCTTCATCCTATATTACCATTCACAATCCAATAAATTACATCCGCAAAACTAAAATCTTGTTTTACAACGATACTACAACTTGATATTCCAAACTAAGCAATAAACAAATTACAACTTCAACTTGTGTCTCCGAGCCGGGGGGCTTTCTTCCTCTACGACTTTGTTACACATTTACAGTTTTACACTCAATAAAGAGATCTAAATGAGGACACTCCTCAACTACTTCATTAATTTGTCGAGCAATCTCTAAGTCTGTCCTCGTGTAGCGGAGGAAATCAAGTACTTGTTATTTTCTTGTGTGAACCGCGACACAAGCTGCACTTGTGTGAACTCCCATTAAATCTTCAAGACCGGCTTTCTCACACACAATGAAGAAAAGGGACTCGTCTTCCTTTCCAATTCTGTGCCTCCAACTCACAGGAAATGCTAGATAGGGTAGTCCCAAGCACTTCTCTGTTGCATAAAAGACACACGAATTATCAGCAATCTACAACTGTTCTTTGCAAAAATATGGACCGATTTGAACACACACACACACAGAGTTTGGACACATTGTGGACACAATCTCTGGACTAAATCCTCATAAAATCTGGACACATTTTGGACACAATTTCCAGATTCGGACAGACCACAAAACAGTTGAAAGCTGAAGCTAGAAAGTCCAGCTTTTGTGCACAAATACGTATGAATGGTAGATTGCAAATTCTGGGTCATGAGTTCCAGTTCTTTATCCAACCTCACCACCTGCAGAATCCAAGAAAAGCTAGTATTGATTTCTCCCAGTAATCTAAAACAAACCAAATGAGTCGTTGCTTGATAGTCTTTTGTAAAGTGCTCTAGTAAATCTAGATGAGTCAGTCAATGGAATACCAAATAAAGAAGTCACTGCTTTACCAAGCTCAAACTGAATGTGTAAGCATACTAACTACAAATCACATAAGGGTTAAACTCGAAGAGTTGAAGTCTAAATGGTAGAAGCTTTATTGATAGAGAACAAAGATACATGAGATAACCATCTAGAAGTAGTATCCATACTTAATCAAAGGACTAGAAAGCCACAAAGGAGGGTAGTCAGGTACAAACACCCACACAACTACTACCTCTCATAGCTACAAAATAGGCCACCAGTGACAGTCATACGCACAAAAGAAAAACTTGTATTGATAAAAAACTTGAGGTGTTGGGTATCCTCAAATTCATTAATCACATCCATGACTGAACCAGTTGATCTGATTCGTCGTTGAACCGCTATCGCCTCCGCCTTGCTTCGTCAAAGGACCATCACCACCATCACCATTGCCAGAACTTGAAATAACACCTCGATGTTGGAGGAGAAGCCGAGAGAAAGGACAAAGAGGGGAAACATAAAAAAAAAAAAAACTCTCAAATCTGAGATCGAGAGAGAAAACCCTCACTGGAAAGAAGGGGTTACTGAAAACAAGAAAAACGGTCATCGCTTGGAAGGAAGGAAAACACCCATCAAGGGTAAAGCCCTCCCCTCCCGCCGCCGCATTAGGGTGATGAAAACCCAAGCGGGAGGGAGGGGAGGGAAGAGAGAAGACGGCTAGGTTTTTTTAGAATCTCTTCTTAGTCCTACGTTTTGGAGTTCCAACTTCAGTAGTGAGGTAGGAGAAATCCTAGTTGCATACCCAAAATTGAAAGGTTTACATCATGCTAGCTTGGACAATAACTACCCACCTTCTCCCTTTCTTTTTCTCATGGAGTTGAATCATTTTCCTACATAATCATTTTCGTCGAGACATTCCACTATACTAGATTCAGGCTTGTTTGTCTATCACAATGCTACTGGTGCTGTGGTTCCATTGAACCCTATACCCAGATATCTTTTCAAAATATATCAACCGTCAAAGCGAAATTTAAAGATTAAATAGCTTCAAGTTGAAAAGAAATTTTAGCCAGGACTCAAAGATGAAATACCAACAGACAAAAATCCCTACCCAACAAAAATGATAGGGTTATCATGGTTGCGATTAGCTCGAGTCTCAAGATTTGGGAAAAAACACATCAAACACTTAGATTATTCATTTCTCCCAACAACACAAAAAGGGTTCTAGTGATCGGGTTCTATTACTTAGCTTCATAACCACAAGATTTGGGAAATTAGAGATATAACTAAGATGAACATCATTCGTACAAGATACTTCACTAAAAGCTGAAAATGCCACAACCATAGAGTAAGAAGAACCATGCATCAATACACAAAATTGCAGTTCTTAAGCAATCAGGATCCTAAACAGGGTTCACCTCAATATACTTTGTCATTTACGGTAACATACAGTTCAGCCAATATTCAGGAATAGAAAGTAAACTATCTATAATGAACTCTACCAACAAAGCATGAATTAAACAAGGACATTAGAAACAGAATTTACTCGCTCAAATTTATGTTATTTAAAAGCTTTCATTTATTGCCTGTAAATGTACTCATCAAAGACTTTTTTTCCCACACTTTCACCACACACAAGACACACACAAATCAAAAACTCTCTGAAAGAAAGAAAGATGGGAGATAGAACAAATTGAATAAGCATTATCCAAGATTCCTTTTTAAAAGTGAATCTATACATGTTCATACTTCATAATTATTAAGATATGGGTTGATGGAATTCTAGCTAGTGCTTATCGGGAGAGGAGAAGACCACGAAATATGTCTGAATGAAGCTCAGTAAGATATCAACCACAGCGTATAAGACAGCGAAGCGCATCACGTCTTTAACCGAAGCTACTATCTGTATCGGGGTCCACTTGGCCTTTACAAGGTACAACCAAATACTTGTCTTAACTAGTAGATAAGCATGAAAGTTAGGAGCCAATCCAGTACTTATATTAGGCACTTAACACAAAGGCCATTAATCGGATGCCTAGCCAGTATTAGTCTAATAGTCCCATTTTGCTTAAATGCCTCCTTGATATCTTCATTTGCCTTTTTGAGTTCTTTGCATGTAAAGCCAATTCATCGGTGATTATCACTAATTGCAGAAAAATGCAAAAACACTTAATTACTGCCTAGACTATAACAAGAAAAAGTAATGTTGCCTAACTATATTCCCACCATGAACAGCCTACCCTCCCAACAATTTGCACCATTTCGAAAAATAATATTTGCAGCCGGTACATCGTAAATCACACTGTCATCTGACGCACAACATATCTAGAAACATATAAGTCAGAATGAAAAAGGATTAGCTGAATTATCCAGTGACCGAAGAGTGTCATAATATATGTCTGCAACTTCCTAAATCAACTATATAAATTCATGCTCTTGATACAGTTTCTTTCCGTTTATCAAATGAATATTCTTTGGATTCATTTAAATCAACGACTAAATCAACCGATTTCATTATAAGGATGTACACAGAGCCTTGATGCCAGCCTCAAATCAACCGATTTCAGAGCCTTTATTACCTGAAATCAAACAGGGGATATTAGGCAAAATCGAGTGGCGAAGGTGTTGGGGGGGGGGGAGGGATACAAGGCGGCGAGTTCACTCGGTCCGGCGAGGTGGAACGGAGGAGGAAATCGCATTTTGGTGGAGTTTGTTTGTGGGAAAATATTCTGGTGTTACGAGTGGGACAGAGAGAGGGGAGGACAGGGAACGGGGATAGGTGATCTCAAGCCCGAGATTATGTTGAAACCGGTTATTATGATTTTGATTCAGTGTAACCCAACCTATTTTAAGAAACATAAATTAATTAAGATCAAGTACTAATTCATCTTCGATTATTATGAAATTTGTACATGGTATGTATTTTTCTATGTTCTACAATCTGAATGTCTCGAATCATCAAAATATCACTCAGATAGATAGAAAGCGTACTTGAAGTCCCCTAAGAGTCGTTGCTATGGAAGGAGATATGATTTAATGTATCCAAAGCTATTCTAAGAAATAGAAATTCATTTAGATTAAATACTAATATGTAATTTATTTACTAAAATTTTGTACATCATATGCTTTATAATAATTTCTACAAGAAGAATGTCTTGGATCATTAAATATTGGTTGATATAGGTAGAAATCGTCCTTGTAGTACCCAAGAGTTTAGAACTATCAAACGATGACGTTTTGGGAGGCATGACATAGGTTGAACCTATGTCATGACGTGGAAATTAATTATTATTTAATAAAAAAAAAAACCATCCACGGAGTTGTTGGCTCGTTGCCGATCGAGAAAAAGAATTGGAGAAATCGCATATCATCTCTTTTGCCACCGCCGTCCGCCGGCTCCGCCATTCTCCCCGGCCATTGCTCTTTCACCCGCCGTTTCTCTCACTCTTGTGAGTCCCTGCGATCTCTCTCTCTCTCTCTCTCTCTCTCTCTCTCTCTCTCCGTCGTATGTTCTAATGAATATGTATATGTATACGTGTATGTAGGTATACTGGTATATATATGTAAACTCAGCGGTAATGGTTCATTAGAAGTGTGAATTTATTGCTAATTCAGTTGTAAATCAGTGTTGGACGCTGAAAACAAACTTTCTTTGCTGAAAATATGAAACGAAATGCTAAAAAGTACTGCTGTTATGGAATGCTAATTTACTGCCACTACATAAACATTATCCTAATTAAGTGGCAATAGATCAAGATGATCTTAATTTAGTTCTAATTGAACATGGCCGAGGTCGGGAAATGAGACCACGCTATTTGATGTACCCCAAACATACGCCGGGTTGTGAACATACATTTTGATCAGGCGTGATTTACTCGACATTTCACCAACTTTGACAGAAGTGGCTGGAGCCATTGTTGATGTAAGTTTTTTATGTTTCTTGGCACAATATCTATCTTTCCACTTCCTTAATCCATTTTTTTGTTTGTATTTGATTGTGCTAATTTTCCCACAAAGCGTTTCACTTTAATTGGTAAATTCACATAATAATAGTAGAATGGTGAAGTGACTTGCATTTACTAGCAGTATTGTGGAATGCTCCCTTACCATTATATATTTATGGCCCATAGCTTCAGCACCAGATCGTTGGCCCCAATATTGTTAAGTTTGCTGTCATGTTAATTGCAGATTTTTTTGTTTATTTTAAGTTCCTTTTGCATATTTATTTTTCCTTTATTCGCTTGGTCCTTGCTGTATTATAATTCTCACTGATATGCTTATAATGCAATGTTTCCCTTTTGACTCCGTTAAACTTCCTTGATTATTGAGCAGGACTCTTTTACACGTTGTTTCAAGTCAATTCCTCCAGAACCGTGGAACTGGAATGTGTATTTGTTTCCTCTCTGGTGTTTAGGAGTGGGAGTTAGATATCTGATTCTTTTCCCACTAAGGTTAGTTCATTCACTGTTGAACAGCAAATTGAATTCCTTTCCAATTTTACTGCTTTCGGAAGTCTGTTATCTAAAGAAACAAAGAGAAAATTGTACAAAGAAGCCTATTGCAAAAGTGGTATGCCTTCTGGCATTGGGTTCAAAAGAGTAAATTGTCCTTCACACATCCTTGCTATATAGGTTTCTATTATGAACGAACTTCTGGGAGTAAAACTACCCCCATTGGAGCTCTAATGCAGTATGTTGAAGCAATATTCCTTCTTTCATGTACAAGGCTTAGATATATGATATCTTACCATGTGAAAATGTTCACGACATATTTTATTGTCTAGTGAATATTTTCATCGTACTTTGTAGTAGGTTGATAAGGCTCTCTCAGATGTTGCACATTATCTAATACCAATGTCGGTTTGCATTTTGATGGTTTTACTCTATTTTGGAATGTTGGAGATGCCAACTGTTACTCTATATAGCATCATAAGGTTTAATGTTTTATTAGAAGTAATTTGAGGGCCTCATATTCTCTTTGATCCTCAAGGCCCAACCCATGAATTTGAATATCACTGCATTATACGGTAGGCAGAGACTTATAAGTAACTTTTTAGGGGAGTGTTCCAATAAACTTGCGAGTACTGCTTGAATGATTCTTACGTTTGAGAAAGTTTGACATCATTTGTTTTCAGTCTCAGTTTGATTTCTACCTCAATTTGTATAATTCTATTTTACCTCTTTAAATTGCTAATGTATTGACAATACAAGGAGTCTGCTTCTATTTCCAAAGTGAAGTTGTCTATAGTTTTTGTGGTCTATTTTGAATTTGACTTCGGTTTAGGATTTGACATAGGTTTAGGGTAACCTGGTGACATCACCATTCATCATAAAACAAATGAGCCATCATTCTAATTAGATATTATTTGCGGAGAACAGGTGTTCAGTGAGTTGTTCTCGTTTGTGGTCTATTTTGAATTTGACATAGGGATAGAGTATCCCAGTGACATCACCATTCATCACAAAACAAATGACCCGGCATTTTACTTAGGTATTATTTTTGGTGACCACGTGTTTGGGGAGTTCTTTGTGATTACATCTTATGTTTATCTTCATGAGTTTGCATTTTAATGGTTACCAATAATTTGTTAATTTATCGTCAATCATCTCTTTTAAATCTGCAGGGTTCTAGTTTTGACACTCGGATGGATTGTATTTCTTTCTGCCTACTTCCCTGTGCATGTTCTTCTGAAAGGGCATGATAAGTTGAGGAAAAAGCTTGAGGTATGCTTCCTTGCTAATTAGGTTGCGCTTCTTGCTATTGTTTTGGTCAATATTATGTTTACTCTTTGTATGAGAGGCATTTGAAATTGTGTCCTATGATTGTGTTTGTTAATGTAGTAGGGTAGTTAAATATGACTCTAGGGAATAGAACAGAGCAGGGAACTCAATTATTATTTTTAAGTTCTATTGGCTATAAATTTTGGAAGCGGAATTTTTTCTCCCTTTCCTGTGTTTTACTTTTGTTTTGCTTCAGTAGTTACGTATCTTGCGTACATGAAGGAAGATAACCAATTATATTTAGTTGGTGCATTAATCAAGAGGACTACTGCCCCAGTTTATTTTGGTAAATTTTTGTCAAGTGATGTGATGTAAACTGATGCATCCAATTTTTTCTTGTGCTTTTCATAAGAGTGTGATTATGTCCTTCTATTGGACCTTCTGATGAGCATTCATTATTTTCTCAGAGAGGTCTGGTGGAGTTAATTTGCAGCTTTTTTGTTGCATCTTGGACTGGAATTGTCAAGTATCATGGACCGCGCCCTAGCATGAGGCCTAAGCAGGTATTTCTTACCAAAAGCCTTGATTTTTTCAAGTTTTTGGCTAAATTTATTTCAGTGCATGTACTCTGTTATTGTTTTTAACATGGATCTGAGTTTCCCTTGCCATGATCTGAGCAGGTGTTTGTGTCCAATCATACTTCAATGATTGACTTTATTATTTTGGAGCAGATGACTGCATTTGCTGTTATTATGCAGAAGCATCCTAGATGCGTTGGTAAGTGTCTAGACTCCAGAGTTTCTCATGTCTATATTTTTGTGGGATTCAGTCGTTGTCTATCTTTTTTTTTTCTCTGCATAAAGCAATACAATTGATATCTCCTGAAAACTAGGGTCCGTTAAGCTTCGTACTTCTGTTCTTGGCAGTTATCCTTTCCATAAACTGTGTGCGCCTGCATTTCATTTCATGTTATTTGTCTTTTAGTGTTCATGTTATTTGTCTTTTAGTGTTCATGTTATGGTATGTCATGAATCTAAGGGCATCTGTCAACCAAATTTCAGATAAGGCTAGTAAAAGTGTAAAACAATCATGAATGGACAATCAACAAGCTATTGTTTCAGGATATCCAACGCGCTAATCGTGTCCAGAGAGAAAACATCGACCGCAAGTATAATCGTATAGGTAAAGAAGCTAGGTGCTGAACTCAAGTAGTAGCTTAATCTGCCAAAGTGATGGAAAAGGCAGTCAAAGTGGTTTTGGACACCACAAAATTTGTCAACCTTCCGAGTATGTTTGCAACGACCTAGCCTTACGCTTAGGGCGATACTCTCTACAACACAAAGTTAGGTCGCAAGCATGAATTTAGTAGCAAACTTACCATTGGGAAAGGGGGGACAGATAACTTCATCATCTCTTTCAACTCTATGCAGAAAATTTCCAGGAGTAGCAGCTATAATCTGTTGAATTATCCTGTTTCTAAGCCATTTCCACCTACCATTGCAAATGATTGTGCTTACTTTAGGTGACAAGGATCCCCCCACATTAAGAACAACTTCCCCAATGGTCTTATACAGTGGTCCCATTGTATGCCAATTGTCCGACCAAAGATTAGTATTATGACCATTTCCAACAGCTCCCTCCGTCCCTTTTTAAGTGTGTTTTTTTATAAATCTAATTTATTAAAGAGACATCATCATTACGCATTTCATATCAACTTTTACCTCCAGTTTATAACTTTGACATCAACTTTTAGCTCCACTTTAAAAAATTATCCTCTATTTTTACCCATTAATTTTTCAAAAGGGCAAAATAACAATTCTACAAACTTTTACCCATCAACTCTTCAAAACACACACTTATTAAGGGACAACCCAAACTGGAATACTCGACAATAAAAAAGGGACGGAGAGAGTATATGTTTAACAAGCCTGCCCTTGTTCCCTTATCTTCAGAAGTTTCCTCATAGTCCAAGAGGAATCAGAAGGTATCTTCAGATGCGAGAGAAATTGTACCTTTCAATTAGAGGGCTATGAACCCACAAACCCAAAGATATCCTTTTTACACAAGGCCCATAAGCGTCGCATCATTGGTGCTTTGTTTCAGGTTTTAAGAGATTTCAGACCAAGCCCTCCTTCAGTTTAGGAGTACATACAGATTAGCTTCTTACTTCTGCACCAATTTTCTTAGGAGATATACCTGTCCAAAGGAAGGCCCTCTCTCTCAAATGTCAAATTTTCCATATATGACAACAGACTTGGCGCAAATGGTGACTAGATCATGAGTAGAGCTCTTGGATGCCCGACATTGCATCTCGGGATCGAGTCTCATTCCCCCCGCCCCCGTGTAATAGATTAGAAATAACAAATGACAAAAAAAAAAAAAAACAATGGACTTGGCATTTGCCAATTTGAGGGAAATTTTTGTTTGTGAATGTTACACCTAATTTGCCATTTCTATTGCCATCTTATAGGAATGGCAAAGAATTCTGCCATTTTTGGTCTCTGGTGTGGATGCTTAGAATAACGAAAAGTGAAAGGAACAACTTTGGATTTTTCAACGTTGTTTTGACGAACTGCTGAAAAGGTGTCCTAAACTTAAGATTTCCAGACCATCCCTCCTGTCTTTCCCTGCATTTTCTCAAACCCGTTTGGATTTGTTGTATCCATAACAAACAAAAAAACTTTATTCAAAAGAATTCTCAACTCCGTCATATGATAAAATCCTTTAATAGGGGAAATGATTTTGGCAATCCAAATTTTAGTAACCACACTTCAATATTTGTCTTTTAGTGTTCATGTTATGGATCTGAGTTTCCCTTGCCATGATCGTTTCTCATGTCTATATTTTTGTGGGATTCAGTCGTTGTCTATCTTTTTTTTTTCTCTGCATAAAGCAATACAATTGATATCTCCTGAAAACTAGGGTCCGTTAAGCTTCGTACTTCTGTTCTTGGCAGTTATCCTTTCCATAAACTGTGTGTAACCCGCATTTCATTTTCCTCATATCATCTAGGGCCATAACTTACCAAAATGGATCTTATTTCTCCTCGTCCTTTTTCTTCAGTTACATTGGTGTACCTCCTTGTCTGAAGGACTTGGTGTACTAGGGTGGTGCAGTGCTATATTGGCACGCTTTTTATTCCAATGTACTGATTAGGTAAAAGTATCCCTAAGATTAGGGGGCTCTTTAGACTGGCAGTTGATTTTGCGAGATTAGAATGTGTGGCCTTATTACCCTTGTTGACAACATGGACCAGCAAAAGGTTGGCTTTATTTTTCCAGTTTAGCTAAACATTATGTGTACGTCTACGCAGGATTGTTGCAAAGCACTATTTTGGAAAGTGTAGGATGTATCTGGTTCAATCGCTCAGAGGCAAAGGATCGGGAAGTAGCAGCAAAAAAGGTATGTGTTAGTGGAAAGGACATATATTGTTTGTTATAGAATATTATAGAGTGCTGAAAATATGACTTTTTTTTTTTCAGGTTGAGGGATCACGTTCATGGGGCTGACAATAATCCCCTTCTTATATTCCCTGAAGGAACTTGTGTGAATAACCATTATACTGTAATGTTTAAAAAGGTACATTTGTGGAGTCATCTATTGCAGCATATATTCAAGGACACACTGCAAAACAATCTACATTTGGCATTGTATATAGAGTAGAACTGCAGAAGAGACTATCTTTTATTGGAACTGGGAATTTACTTTTTGTGGCAAATTAAATTGAAGTGATCACTTGACCAGTTTCCTACTTTTCTTCATTTTCTTAGGGGTTTTATCTACTTCACTCATGCTTGTTCTTCTATGGTTAAGGTGCGTTTGAGCTTGGCTGCACTGTTTGCCCAATAGCAATCAAGTATAACAAAATTTTCGCGGATGCTTTTTGGAACAGTAGAAAGTAAGAGCTCCACTTAATCAGGCTTTTAATGTTTACAGTAGTATGACCAGCTGTGGGTGTTGGGCTGTGCATCCACTGAAGATGCATGTTCACTTGTTTGGTTACGTCCCCCACCCTTCTATCTGGACATTGCATATTCATAGACCTTGTAGTAGTAACCAAACATGTCAATTTTCATATTGTATTTGCAGGCAATCCTTCACAATGCATCTGTTGCAGCTTATGACATTGTGGGCTGTTGTTTGTGATGTGTGGTACTTGGAGCCTCAAAATTTGAAGCCCGGGGAAACACCAATTGAATTTGCAGAGAGGTGATTAATCTTTTCGGGTTTTTGCCCTTTTGTCCATTTAATGTCCAGTTACTATTATTTACAGTCAGTGGTATGCTTTAAGAGCTGTCAGAAATAGAGTCAGCTTCTCATTGAAAATGGATGCTCCTTTTCAGGGTCAGGGACATTATTTCCGTTCGAGCAGGTCTCAAGAAGGTTCCCTGGGATGGATATTTGAAATACTCTCGCCCTAGCCCCAAGCACAGAGAGAGGAAGTAAGTATCTCTTTGTGCTTTATTCATTTCGAGTGATCTTTTTTGGAACAATCATGTATTCTCGCCCTCTCTCTCTTGTATCGCTTCTAATCCTAAAAAGAATTCATAGGTTATAAGCTTATATTGGTGGACTAGATTATTAGGTGTAAGTGCCTAGACTAAGTTTTTCAAGTTGCCTTCTAAGTTAGACTTAAATCACGCTGTTTGTTCTGTGTCTATCGAAGTCGGATGTTGATATAGCTCCAATAGACTCAGCGTGCATCCGTAAAGTTCTCGAATATAGCCAGTTGAACAAAACCTTGTCTTAGTGTGTCTTTGTTTCTTGTATGTCTGATCTGAGGTTAAAAAGTATGGTCCCCAGAAACAATTCTGGATTCGGTTTGATGGTAAATGAGAACATTGCGCCAGTTGAACGGGAATCGCATGATTGCAGCTGACTATCTTAGATGCATCATTGCCCTAAACTTGAGTAAGAAGAATCCGTGTTCTCATGTTTTCAGCAACATTGTATTTTAACGTTTTGAATGAGAGATTTCAATGCAGTCCTCTAGTTGTTAAGATTCAGAACACCTCTGTTCTGAAGGAAGAGAAAGCAAAGGACTTTTTACCACACACGGTTTTTTTTTATTAAATAAAACACAATCTCCTGATACTACACCAAGATACAAGAAGTACGTAATTGTTGCATATTTACAAGATGAGGAGCAACCGTTTCATACAGCAAACACTAGATAGGATGCTTGGCCTAAACATCCACCCTTAGATTGGCTTCGCAGGAGGAAAAAGAATCAAACTAGCGAACTTAATCACTCAAAGTTTATCATGTGAAACTAGGCAGTCCTGATTAAATGGTAGCTTCTAGTGCTCACACTGATTTGACTCACGGCAGACTTGCTTGTCATGATCCTTTGTGTAGTTGTGATGAGGATATTTTGATTTCTATAAAATTACATTGAAACTGAATTGTGCAGGTTTTTTATCTTGCCATGAACTATTTAACTATTCTGCTAACAATATCTTTGAAGTTAATATGGGGTTTATCTTGGATTTGATGTTATGCTTCCTTCTATATATATATATGGTTCCACTTCTAGTCCGGACTCCGGACTTCCGGACCTCCGTGATCTGAGCATTTTTTTGACAATCCGGTCCGTCCAATGTGTTCAGAAGGTGTTTTCAAGGGTCCACGCGAAAAATCTTCAAAAAAAAATACCAGGAAGGGCTTGATCCAAGCAGTTTTTGCAAAAACTTTATATTTACAGTTTTTGCAAAAACTGCTTGGATCAAGCCCTTCCCGGTATTTTTTTTTTTGAAGATTTCCCATGTGGACCCTTGAAAACACCTTTTGAACACATTGGACGGTTCGGATTTCCCTAAAACAATTTTTAACGTGAAAAAATTACATTTTTTCTTATTTACGGGAGTCCTTACTAGAAGATTTACCTATATATATATTTGGGTGAAAAGGATGGCTTAGCACTTTGGTTATTGTGATTTGTGCAGGCAACAAAGTTTTGCAGAATCAGTGCTCCGGCGCTTGGAGGAAAAATGAGACGTTCTTTGTTTCTTCTAAGTTAATCACATGTATCCCCGGTTAGCCATCTCAACGGTACAAGGTTACTGCCCTTCACCCATTCTCTCTCTGCTGGAATAAAGATTTGCCTGAGATACCGCAGGATTAGTTGATGAGACTCCGGAACAGTTGCTGGCTAGTTGCTTCCCTTGGCTTCACTGAAATGCTGCATGTAAAATTTTTTTAGCCATGGGCAAGACCTTTGATCCAAAATATGTCCAAACAGACTTTCTTGGACTTTTTTTTTTTTTTTTTTCCTTTCATGAAATTATTTCTCATCCCTCGTATATCACGAGCAATCTCAGGAGAGCGCGGCAAGTGAATATTAATCATTAGTCCTTCACTTGATTGGTCCATAAATAACAACGCTGGCGGACCTATCGAAATAGGTGAGTTGCATGTGTCACCCCCAATTTGTTTTCTTTTAAAAAAAATTATTTTAGAACTAGCTCATACATGAGAGAATCTCACACCCTCCTACATGTGATACATCTCTTCCGTCTTAACGTTCGGTGACACACCCGCACACCCTTAAAACCATCATTTTGAGTCATGAAGATTGTCAAACTAGCTAGGCTGGGTGGCCAGGGAAAAAATGGAAGATGATTTTCCCTTCCAACATTGGAAAGGAAATCGCTTTAAATTAATGTTAGACAATTTTTAGGATCTTAAAGAATGTCGAGTTCTATTTTAAATGTAAAGTTTTTGTTCTTAGTGATAGATTTCTGCTAATTTTGTTGCTTCCATATTCAAACCTTGACTCCGTCTTTGGTGCACTAGACTCCTTTTCAGAATTTGGGTATTTGTTGAGTTTTCCTAGATGAGTGCTGGACACGGCATATGAACAGAATTCACGCTCAAGAAGTTTCTGCAACCGGAAGAACGAAACTAAAATTGAAACAGAAACGTTAAGAACGAGGCTTGTGTTTGACACAATCTCCTCAAGACGAATTTCGCCCTTGCTACAGTGCTACGAGTAACGGCACCCGTCTCCCAGGATACAAAGATCTCACCTTGTAGAAGTAGCACTACAATCTACAAGTCTATTGAATCAAAATTGAGTATCAAACTCTCTCTCAAAAGGAATAATTGTAGAACTATATGAAACAGTAATGCAGTAAATCTACTGCCACGTTCTACTCGACTCGGTGCAGCGTTGCACAAAGTAAATCAACTAATTCCAACCACTCGATCAATTTATTTATCCAACGTAGGACAAACAAATTACAACCAATTCAAAGGGTTTAATTCACTCGTAAATATGATACAAAAAGATATATTGCTTGAATCCATTTATTCTGAAACTAGAAAGCAGTAGATGTGTTATTTCTCATTTTTGTTCCAAGACCGGAAAGGCCAAAAGAGGATACAAAAAGATTTAAAGGAGTACATAAGTCATAAGTGGGAAAGTTTGTAGAGAAAGCGAAGTAGTTATGAACTGAAATCACCCTAAAAATGAAGCTTCTCACTCTATTTTTTTTACCATCTCCCACCAGATCCACCTCCTTCTCCACAATATCTGGAAAAAAAATAAAGGTTATTCTTTTGTTACTTGTAGGCATTAGATGATGAAAGATATTGTAATTCGCAACACTTACCGGTTACCATACAGCAGTACCATTTGCATTTTGCTAATTTCTTCTGCCTCCATGTCTTCGAGCACTGCTTTTCAGCCTCTTTCCCTTTCTGTTTCCTACGCCTTCAACCATCTTCACAAGCCATTGAGGTTTTCCAAAAGTGAACATCAGATATCCCATAACAAGTCCGACTACCAGTCCAAATCCATACCCTGGCAATATGACTTCCCAACAAAATCCACTCCCGGGCTCTGAATCTACCTCTTTTCCAAATGTTGAGGGTGGTGGCTGTGTCGCCTCGGGATCGCATGTATTTGACAATGGAGGTCCACATAATGCGAAGTTGTTGATGTAAGAATCATTCGAAAATGTATCGAATTGTTTGCCTCGAGGTATTGGCCCTGTTAGGCGGTTCTGTGAAAGTTTAAGAGTTCCAAGAGAGTTTAGATTCGTGAGTTGTTGAGGGATCTCCCCAGTGAGCTCATTTGATGAGAGGTCTAACCATTCAAGCTTCGTCAAATTACCAAGTGTTTTTGGTATATGACCTGTAAGGCTGTTGTGTGATAGGTTGATTCCTCGGATTGAATTTAGCCCACCAATGATCTCAGGAATCTCACCGTCAAACTCGTTTCTCGATAAATCAATGGCTGTGAAAATTGTAAGGATTTTTTGCATTTCAGTGGTCGATCCTTTGATTACCATAGTCAAAGAATTATAATACGTTGAAGTATTACCAGAAGCTCCCATGTATTGCAAATGAAAATTTACTTCATCCACATTCATCATTGCTTTGAAACTTTTGAAGTACTTTATGGGCAACGGACCTGTGAAATGATTGTTCGACAAATCAAGAACTCGCAACATGGGGAAGGGAAATTTGGTCCTAGAAGTCGGAATGGATCCATGCAATTTGTTAGATTGCAAGATTAGGACAGACAAGTTTGGTAAATTTTCCAACCAATGCGGGAACTTGTCGAAGAACTTGTTTCTTCCGAGATCTAGCACTTCCAAGTTTGTACAGTTAACCAGAGACTCCGGTATTGGCCCTTCAAACCCATTGCCATTGAGATTGATAGTTTGCAAGTGATTCCTCATGGTAAATGAATCATGAATAGTGCCAGAGAAGTTGTTTGTCCGTAGTTCAAGCACATAGAGATTTTGACTGAATCTATTTGGTTCAGGAATGGTTCCAGAAAAGTTATTGGAAGAAAGAATCAGGATTTGAAGGTTTGGGAGTTCAAAGGTTGAATTTGGAACAGTACCATGGAGGTTGTTATAGCTCAAATCAATATACTGCAACGAAGTGGACTGAAACTCAAGTGTATGACCAATCAGTTTGTTATGGCTGAGATATAAGTACATGAGTGCGGGTAATTCGAATACCCATGATGGGATTGTACCTTTGATCAAGTTTCGGCCTACGTTCAAATAATATAGATTTGGAGGTACAATTACTTGTGAAGGAAGAGGACCAGTGAGAGAATTGTTTGCGACATCCAAAAGCAAAAGTTCTGTCAAGTTTGTATCCAATGAAAAGAAGGGACCTGTGAAATTACTACCGGCAAGGTACAAATACTCGAGATTTGTAAGGTTTGAAATTGATGGGAGGACACCATTGAAATTATTACCGTCAAGGTACAAAGATTTGAGATTTCTAAGGTTTGAAAGTGAAGATGGGAGGATACCACTGAAACTGTTGCCCCCGAGGTCCAAAACGGTAATTTGTGTGAGGTTCCAGAGAGATGTAGGAATAGATCCATGGAATTTGCAATCATAGACTGCCAAATACTTCAAGGACTGCAAATTAGCAACTGAGTCAGGCAATACTCCTGAAAAACTTGTCTGGCTGAGACCCAAGTACTGGAGAGGATAGCTCAAATTCATGAAATTGGGTAAATAACCAGTGAGAGCCTCATTATAATTTATCAACAACTCCTGTAGATGAGGTAAATGAAATATTCCGCTAGGGAATTTTCCATGTAATCCACAGTAGTAAAGACGGAGGGTTCTTAAAGAAGTCAAATTGAGCAAGGAATTTGGAACCACCGAAGAAGACATGTTTACACTGATAAGATCAAGATCCCTCATCTTTGACATATTTTGAATGAGTGACTCGAACCCGCCTTCTTCGAATCTCAAACCATTATTACCAGAGAGATCAAGCAACGCTAGTTTGTTGAGGAAGGAGACTCTTGGTGGGACTTTGCCAGAAACATTGCACCAAGAGAGGTTGAGGTGTGTCAATTCGGAGAATCGAGTGAATTCTGGTGAGATGGGAGACATGGCAAAGTCATTGTAAGCGAGGTTGAGCTTTTGAAGGTTGGGAAAGGAGAGGAAGAGAGTGCTATTAGGATGGATAGTACCTTTGAGCCAGCCGCAGCTGAGGTCGAGTCCAATTACTTGACCCGTCTCTCTGTCACAATCGACCCCATCCCACGAGCAACAATCAGAACCCTTAATCCAAGACTCCATCTTTGGGAAAGAAGTGTTTTCATAACGATCACAATACCAAGACGAAGCATATTTATCCAAGGAAAAGGTTCCTTTAAGTTGCAGCAACGCAGAGGTCTGTTGTGGAGTGCAGAGGTGGGCATGTAAGCAAGTGAGTTGGCAAAGGAAGAGAAAAAAGGAGATAAAGAGTTGGTTGTAGAAAAGCCATACTTGTTCACAGCCCATCTTTCCTCTTGAGCACAGGAAAATGAGGGGTTGGTAAACCTGAGGCAACGGATCGAGAAGCACTCTCGAAATGTAATGTTTTATAGACATCTGCTGCAGACTAGACTTAATCACATGGCTGCTATTTTCAATGAACGCTGAATGATTACTGGAGATGGCAATCCATCATTAAAAAAAAAAAAAAGAACTGGTAGGAAAATTTTTGGCAACAAAGGGATTGCGTTGGTAAAAGACCAAAAAAATGCGTAATCAATACCCAAAAAATCTGTAACCGACAACAGAAAAAAGAATGTAATATTTTAAATAGTAAGTATTTTGTCCCAAATTTCTTGTTTGTGTAATCAATATTTTCTATTCACGACACTTTGAAAAATTGTTTGTGTTTTCAAATCTATATGATGTTATATATATGCAATATAAATGCCCCTGTCTACCTTGCTTTAGGAACCTCCTTCTGGTTACAAATTGGCCAATAAAAAAGGAAAAGCAGGACTTTAACTCTTAAAATGCTGATGGACTGCTAAAAATCCTCCCGCACATGTACACTTCGCTTGCATACATTAAAAATGAAATTTGGTTTATAATCACGATTTTTCATGAATTGAAATTTGATTTACAATCAATCTGAAATGAAATAGAAAGAAGAAGAGGTTAATCACGATTTTTCACGATTTTTAAGTTGCAGCAGCGCAAAGTTCTGTTCTGGAGTGCAGAGTTGGGTATGCAAACAAGTGACTTGGCAAAGGAATAGAAAGAAGACGAGGTTAAAGAGTTGGTTGTTCAAAAACAAGACGGGTTTACCAGTCGAGGAGAAGTCCTCAAAATGTTTTATAGGCATCTATTGCGAGCTAAATTAAATAACACGGCTTCTATTTTAGATTAATGCTTATTTTAGCATCGAATATTCCATAAAAAAAAAATGAAAAATTAGTACCAAAAAATGCATAACTATCTAAAAAAAGTAGGTAACTATTTTTAGATTTACCATACACCGTTATTGGTAAATTTAATAAAAAAATCTTTGGGTCCTTTGAAAGTTATTTTGAGAGACATATTAATGCTTGAAGCATTGTCTTTTACAAGAACCATGTTCAATGTTGTTTGTCTTACGGTCAATTTGGTAACACAGCAATGGTAAAAAAAAGCTCCCGTTATATTTGAATATTGACTTATGGAAGGATGTGACACTTAATCATCCATTGCCCTTAGAGCATCACCAATGGTATAACAAAAAATGGATGATCAAAAGTTGTCACATCAGACTTTGATTATGCATAAAAGACGTTTATAAAGTTAACAATGTGGAGTGTCACAATGGTATTTTGTGTCCAAAATAAAAAAAAGTACTACTCACTTTATTTTTATTCATAAAATGACCACAACTTTAAATTTGTACATATACTTTTTATAATATTAATACCATTTAAAAAATATTCACAATACCTTTAAGATGAGACAAATCTTGAACATATTTTGATAAAGATTAAAAATTGATAATTTCAAATTTTTTGAGAGAAAGTCTGGTAAAGATTAAAAAGAAAATAAATAAATATTAAAAAAATACTTATAAAGATTTTGGTTATTAAAAATATTGGTAAAGATTTAAAAGACTTATAAATAAAGTGTGGCCCCCAAAATTTGGCTATTGAGTTTTGGTTATTGAGAAAATGTTGTTACTTTTGATTATCCAAATGTCAAAATTTGATTATTGGCTAAAAGGTTGTTAACTTTGATTATGCCAATGTGAGTCAATTTTTGAACAAACATTGCTAACTTTGGTTATTTAGATATTTTGATTATCCCACTGGGGTTGCTCTTATAGATAGTTGATATTCCTTTGAATTACTAAAATACTGTGTTTGACGTAAAAACAATAAAAAGAGAAAAAAATTAAAAAAAAACTCTAGCACTTGATGAATTGAAGACATATTGTGGTCGTGGCATCCAAGGACTTAAGAACCGTTCTCCAGGTACTGACCACGTATTGACCGGCGTCGGGGACCCTGTTGTGGGTCCCAAATGATCAATCCGAACAGTTGATCCATCTCAAAATCAAATTCCGAGTGGGCTTACACATGAATCGATGCAATCAGATGGCCCTATGAGCTTGATGCAAAATCATCCTATTTCATTCAAAAAGACCCCGTTTGTGCACGGTCGTAGAAAGGGGGTCGGTACCCCTTGTATTTCCGAGGACTTAAATGCTAAGCCTTGGTTATTGGATGGTTCTTCCAATTGTCTTGGTCAATAATAAGCCCTTCACATTCAGATGACTTGGGCATGGAAGACTTTTGATCCAAAATATGTCCACACATACTTTCTTGGAAAAGTCTTTTCTTGGGTACTTTGATCCAAAATGTCCAAAAATGTGACACCTCATCTTCTCACGAGCTTCAGTACCAAAAAAAAAAAAAAAAACTTCTTATGAGCTTTGTACCAAAAAAAAAATTTCAACAATGATACATGTACAACAAAAATTTCCAACAAGTACTCTCCAACACACTCACATGGTGTTTGAAGCCCACACACACTTCAGTGTGTTGGAGACTTGTTGGAGTTGATTGTTGTACATTTATCATTTGTGTTAAAATTTTGGGCTTGGGAATCGAGAAAACTAATCGTTCCATTACCGAATCATAATATGGACTATATATGGAGTTTGTCTAAAATGCTTAATAAATTTCTTCTGCTTTGAAAAAAAAAACAAAGAATATATGTCCTCTCAATACAAGAAAGGCACATTTATCAATTTTTGAAGAAGAGAACCAAAGATTAGAAGGAGAAGGGCACGCCGGCGAAAAAACGCCACCCAAGACCCAAATAGCTAGGAAGGCAACAAGCCAACCAAAAAGCTAGAACCACCAAAAAGAGAACAAAACACAATAACACACCTAATGGCTAATGAAATAGAGACTGGAGGTCTAACTTTTTTTCAAAATACTTTAAATGCTTTTAATAGCTTGTTAGTTGTGCGTTAATTTGTTTTTGAATTATTGATTTGTCTAGCTGAGTGAAAATTTTAAAAAAAAAATTATGTTTGAAAAAAAATTCAGTTTAGAAGAAAATAATTTAACACAAGTTTTTGGATTACTTTTATCTTAAAAAAAATTGTCCTAATTTTACACTTTTTAAATTTCTCACATTAAGGTGGTTATAAGTTCCAATATTCTCAGGAATCTCACCTTTGAAATTATTTCTTGTCAAATCAATGGTTACCGTAAATGGTTAGGACTTTCCTTTGCATACTTTTCTCAGAATCATTCACCACACATGTAACCCTCATTCCTTATCTACTGCAATCCTAAATGTTTTTCGTTCACATTCATCATATGGTCCCTCATTTCATTTATTCAATTTATGTCAAATCAGTCTAATTATTGATGCCATTAACAATTCGATAACTATTTAGGCACAAGACACATTAAAAGAAAGGAAGGATTTTATTTGGGTAACTTTTACATACTTTTAATACTGATTTCAATTTGAAATGATACCAGAAACATACTACGCTCGCAATAATATAACTGGAATAGTTAATATCACAGGGTTTGTTGATTAGATGATTCATTCAAAATTAAAAAAATAAAAAATTAATCGAGCATGGATAGATAGCTAAATAAAGTATATCAATGATTGGACTTATTATTAACAGTAACGATTCAAGATGAAGAGACGATTCAAATTGAGACCATTATAGTAAGCTGGTATAGAAGTTCTATTTTTTTTCATACGGTAGGAGGATACAAGTATGAATTACATAAAACTGGAAACAAGTTCCACAATTAATATAAGTCCACCCCCCTCATAACCCCATTAAGTATGTTTACCGATTGACAAAAAAAAAAAAAAAGATAAAAAGAACCCCATTAAGGGGAACCCAATAAACTAGAAACAAAATCCACAATCATTATAAACCTAATCAAACTAGTAGCCCCATTAAGAGGGATAACCCTACAGTACACGGGGAATATGAATTTGGGGGAGGCGCTGCGCGGTACGTGTTGTGCACCATGTTGTGCGGCAAAACTACGTTGTTTTGCTCATTTTCTTGGTACATCCAAGGGCCCTGTTTGGAGAGTTAATTTTGGGGTTCAATTTTAGGGGATTTAGGTTCTTTGGAGTAGGATATAGTAGGTTTAGGCACTTGATTTATGCACTTCAGGTTTAAGTACTTCGTGTTTAGGGTTTAGTCACTTTGGGTTTACGCACTTTGTAGTGGTTTTTTCTTTCTCCAAACAAGGCCCTTGGAAGCTTTGGAGTTGTGCACAAAAATCAAGCAAAACGGCGTAGTTTTGCCGCACAACACGGTGCATAGCACCTACCGCATAGCACCCACCCCGGATCCGGGGCATATCATGCACCTACACCTACGTATAGGTTGGGAGTTTCAAACTCCTGACCTTCTAGTGAAATGCAGGAGTCCTGCCGTACTGAACTAACCTCAATTGATTTGGTATATAAGATTTTTTTTATCAGCAATTTGGTATAGAAGTTATCAAGCAAAATCTCAATTTTTGTTGTGTTTTTGCCCCAATTATCCACGGATTTTTTATGGCGTTAGTAATTAGACTACATTGATCGATATTGATAAGATAATTCGGGACTACACGAGTTCAATCATACTTGAGGGACGAATTAAAAAAAGGAGAATTTGCACTTACACCCATTGTAATTTCAGCTATTTGTAGAGACGCACCCTGTACTTCATTTGTAAACTCTTACAGTTCTTGTACTATCGACTAAAGTGCAATTATTAACATTTCTGTTAAGATTTCTGTTAAGATGGACGGCAAAGTAAATTCCCTTGAGAAAGTAACAAATTTTACATGTAAAAAGAAGCTACTTTAAGCATAGACTGATTTTCTTAACTGGAAGAGCTAGTAGGTTGAATGCTCATTAGTTCATTACCATACTGCATATAATCTTTTAAATAACTGCATCTAAGCCTCTGACATTTAATTAAACGAAAACTGTATGTACAAAAATATTAAGATAGATTTAGACAATTATACATTAATGTCTCAACTGAGATATACCATGTTATCTCTCTGTATGAAAAAAATAATCTAAAAATTTGTGTTAAATTAATTTCCTCTTTACTGAATTTTTTGCAAACATAATTTATTATTTTAAAATTTTCACTTGGCTAGACGAATCAATAATTCAAAAAAACTAATGCACAACTAACAAGCTATTAGAAGCATTTAAAATATTTTGAAAAAAGTTAGGCCCCTAATCCTTACTTAAGTGTGTTTTGTTCTCTTTTTGGTGGTTCTACCTTTTTTGTTGGCTTCTTTCCTTCGTAGCTATTTGGATCTTGGGTGGTATTTTTTGGCCCCTGTGCCCCATCCGTTTAATCTCTTTTTCTCTTCTTCAAAGATTAATAAATTTGTTTTCCTTAATTAGAAGAAAAAAAAAAAAAAAAAATATGTGTGTGTGTGTGTATTTATGTCATCTCACTACAAGAAAGGCACTTTTCCCCTTGCCTAATTCCGAGCATTTTACACAAATTCCATATATACAGCCCATGTTACGATTCGGTGATGGAACGACGTAGTTTTCTCAATTCCCAAGCCGAAAATTTTAGATATAGGAAGACGAAGCTGATGAGAAGATGGTCAGATTATTTTTGGACATATTTTGGATCAAAGTCTTGCATGCCCAAGTCATTGGAATATGAAGGGCTTATCATTGACCAAGACAATTGAAAGAACCATCCAATGACCAAGACTTAGCTTATGCATTCTTTTGGTCACCAAAAATTTTGCAACGGTAATTCGGTAATTAGTAGGAGCATCTCCAACGTCGTTGGGATTACGCTATGGGGATCGAAATAGGAAAATGCAAACATAGATGGTTGAATGAATCGTATTTCCTCAAACTTAAAATGTGAGAAAGATTGGATATAATCTTTTTTTTTTTTTTCTCAAAACACATTTGTATATGCATCAGCGAAGTTTTGAGTCAAGTCTGGCTATCTGTCTATGCTTGCACTTACGCATCCTAATTAGCTAAATTTTTGCTTAGTTATCTTACTGTCTTTTTCCTATTGACGCGTTCAATACTAGGCTAGAAAAACTCAACAAAAGCCCAAACTTAAAATGGCGTCTTGTGAAGCAGAGTCAGAGTCAAAATATGAATTTAGAATTGGAAAAGACTATTCCAATTAAGCTAGGAATACCCAAAAGACTATTCCAAGAAATTATTTGTGTACATATAATTTCTACCGGGATCAAACAAAAGAAAATGCAAACATAGATGGTTGTATGACTCGTATTTCTTCAAACTTAAATCTTGAGAAAGATTGGAACAGAGCCATCAGAAATTTGGGTTCGCAAAATACATTCATGCATTGTTTTTTTTTCTTTTTTTTTTTTGATAACTGGGTGGTCCGGGTCAGCTTACGCGCACCTCGACTAATCTCAGGGTCTATGTACGTCCTGCTACACACATAGACCGGGCAAAGCCAATACTCCATGAGAACCATGAGATCATGTGCAGGTAACCCCAAGAAGTTAAGAAGAGTTGCACCCAAGACCTCCTCTTCCTTAGGAGGAGTCTTTACCAACTCATCTACCTTTTGGGGTTTTCATGCATTGTTTTGAGCATCTAGAGTACACCAAGACGATAGCGGTTCAACTTTAAACGATTGGAGGGGAAATTGCATTAAATTAATGTTAGACAATTTTTTAGCCGTTGTGCCCTATCCGTTTAATCTTTTTTTTCTCTTCTTCAAAGATTAATAATTTTTTTTCCTTAATTACAAGAAAAAAAACAAATATGTGTGTGTGTGTCATCTCACTACAAGAAAGTCACTTTTCCCCTTGCCTAATTCCGAGCATTTTACACAAATTCCATATATACAGTCCATATTACAATTCGGTGATGGAACGACGTAGTTTTCTCAACTCCCAAGCCGAAAATTTTAGATATAGGAAGACGAAGCTGATGAGAAGATGGTCAGATTATTTTTGGACATATTTTGGATCAAAGTCTTGCATGCCCAAGTCATTGGAATATGAAGGGCTTATCATTGACCAAGACAATTGAAAGAACCATCCAATGACCAAGACTTAGCTTATGCATTCTTTTGGTCACCAAAATTTTTGCAACGGTAATTCGGTAATCAATAGGAGCATCTCCAACAGCGTTGGGCTTACGCTATGGAGATCGAAATAGGAAAATGCAAACATAGATGGTTGAATGAATCGTATTTCCTCAGACGTAAAATGTGAGAAAGATTGGATCTAATCTTTCTTTTTTTTTGTCAAAACACATTTGTATACGCATCAGTGAAGTTTTGAGTCAAGTCTGGCTATCTGTCTATGCCTGCACTTACGCATCCTAATTAGCTAAAATTTTGCTTAGTTATCTTACTGTCTTTTTCCTGTTGACGCGTCCAATACTCAGCTAGAAAAACTTAACAAAAGCCCAAACTTACAATGGCGTCTTGTGAAGCAGAGTCAGAGTCAAAATATGAATTTGGAATTGGAAAAGACTATTCCAATTAAGCTTGGAATACGCAAGAGACTATTCCAAGAAATTATTTGTGTACATAGTTTGGATCAAAAGTCTTGCATGCGGCCAAGTCATCTGAACATGAAGCGCTTATCATCCAATACAATTGGAAGAGCCATGCAATGACCAAGGCTTAGCGTTCAAGTCCGAGGAACCCATGACCCCAATAGGTAGTTAATTCATCAAGTACTATTTTTTGGTTTTTTTGGTTTTTTTTTTTACATACATCAATATTCAAATTATAACGGACACTTTTTTACCAATTGATGTGCTACCTAATCAGGTTTGCTAGAGGCACTAACACTTTGCAATTGTTGGTGCAAAGTGTTAGTGTCTCTATCTTTTCTCGTTGCCTAATTGACCGTAGGTGTAACGAACCGACCCGGCTGACCATGACCCCTTTTGCCCCAAACACTTGGCCTGAAAAGGCATACCTAAGAAGGTACCACGTAGCCCAATGTAGGTGTTAATATACCCCATGAAGTTTTAGCTCCCAACCAATGTGGGACTAAAGACCCTCTACCCCCAAACCTAGGGTATTACAATCTTCCCCCCCTTAGGGATGCAACATCCTCGTTGCATAGTCCCAGCAACCTCCCCTGGTGTCTGTGGTGGCAGAACGCATCCAACCCAACACTTAGACCAGGGCGGTACTCTAATACCATTTGTAACGTACCATGTACTGGCCCAGTACCTCGATTTGATCCGACACACCACATGACCCAAAACGCTTAAGCTCAAGGTACTAATAGTTTCTTACATAGTTTGTTATATGCTCAAGATTACATCCATTGTGAGACTAAACACTCTCTACCTCCAAACATGGGGTATTATAGTAGGACGAACAAGATTGAACTTGGTTCTTCTAAAAGACAATGCTTCAAGCATTATGTCTCCCAAAATAACTTTTACAGGACCCAAAGATTTTTTTTTATTGGGTTAATTTCACTAACCTCCCCTGAGGTTTGCATAAATGCCACTGCCCTCCCCTCTGGTTTCTGAAATTCCACTGCGCTCCCTTGCTTTAAAACTAAATGTCAGATACCCCCCTTTTCCGTCAATTCCGTTACAAAACCGTTAAGTCCATCTTTTTATCCCCATTTTACCCCTCCCTCTTACCCTCACAACTATAAATATAATACCCCACTCAAAAAACGTTAATTTTTTTTTCTTTTAATTGTACACCATTTTTTTTATTTCCAGATTTTTCATGAATGACTTAATTTTCACTTTGGAAATAAAAAAAAATGTCCTTATAAAGTTTTTAAAAAAAACTGTGAAAAAAAGTTGCAAAATATCTAAGTTAAAGCCAAAAAAAATGGTGTACAATTAAAAGAAAAAAAAATTAACGTTTTTTGAGTGGGGTATTATATTTATAGTTGTGAGGGTAAGAGGGAGGGGTAAAATGGGGATAAAAAGATGGACTTAACGGTTTTGTAACGGAATTGACGGAAAAGGGGGGTATCTGACATTTAGTTTTAAAGCAAGGGAGCGCAGTGGAATTTCAGAAACCAGAGGGGAGGGCAGTGGCATTTATGCAAACCTCAGGGGAGGTTAGTGAAATTAACCCTTTTTTATTAGGTTACGTACTCTTTTTAGGTAGTTATGCATTTTGTTGGTACTAATTGCGCATTTTTTTTTGGTACTTGTGCATTCTTTTGGTTACCACAATTTTCGTAACTGGTAACCTTTCTTTCTTTCTTTTTTATGGGATATCCATACCATCCCCAATAATTAATATAGCATTTATCAAGTAACCCCTGTATCTTTTTAAGTCAAAAGACAAACCCTTAGAGTATGTACAACAGCCTCATCAAACACAACTTTTATTTTACCTACTGAAAACTCACAAAAAGAACTGCAGCAGCCTCAGCAAGTGGGTCAACAAACTAATTTGCGCTACATTATCTCGCCACATGAGGCGAGGCACTATTCACCAATCTTTTATTAGTTTATTACTTTTTGCACAATAGAGTACTCTTTTGATTCTATTCCCTCTCCCCTAATTTTTCTCTCTCTTTCTCTGGGCCACAAATATATATATATATATATATATATATATATATGTATATATAGGGGGAGCTTCTCCTCCGGGATCCGGGACTCCGGGATCCGGGACTCCGGGATCCGGGACTCCGGGACCCAATGATCCGATTATTTTTTTGACGATCCGAGCCGTCCAATGTTTTCAGAAGGTGTTTTCAAGGGTCCACGCGGAAAATCTTCAAAAAAAAATACCAGGAAGGGCTTGATCCAAGCAGTTTTCGCAAAAAATATATATTTACAGTTTTTGCGAAAACTGCTTGGATCAAGCCCTTCCCGGTATTTTTTTTTTGAAGATTTTCCGCGTGGACCCTTGAAAACACCTTCTGCACACATTGGACGGATCGGATTTTTCAAAAAAAATTTGCAACACAAAAAAACACCCCAAAACCTCTAATCCGGGAATCCCGGATTAGAAGCTTGAGGTATATATATATATTCCCTCTCCCCTAATTTTTCTCTCTCTTTCTCTGGGCCACAAATATATATATTTGTAAAGCAATAGAGGAAGGATACATAAACTGTTGGGGGAAGTGCTTGGAAATTGCCTAGCGAAAATATAAAAATCACTTTTTGGCTATCTTATTTCCCTAACACTGTTGTACATGTTCTTACAAAACTAAAAGTTTAATTGAAAATAACCCATTTTAGCAGAGAAGAGTAAGCAACCATCATAACCTCATAATACGATTCTAAACTTTCTATTGGGTTCATTACAACACATGCAATTCTCTCTAGCCTTCGCTCCTCTTTTTAGTCATGTTGCATCTCTTAAGTTCCAATTACAATCACGATGAGAAACCCGGTATGAAAGAATGGGAATTGGTTTACTAACAAAAGTAATTTCTAGTAATTGGCAACTTTTGGATGATGATAAACCAAAACTTAACGGATAGGATACTAAAAGGATATCAATTAAAAGTTAAAGATGACATGGGTGTTTGTCACCTTAGAATCTAGTTTACTATTGCTCCATGGTTATGTTTATGTCTGCAATGACTCTTCTTGCGCTTTGAACTCTGTTAGGAATTTCCGAAGTACCAAAACAAAAAAAAAACAAGTAAAAGTTAGAGGGGTCTGTTTGAAGGTTTTAGGATAAGGGGGGTTAATTGATAAATGCTAATAGATGAAGGGGGATAAACAAATAAAGAAAGTTATCCATCCATTGATGAAAGGAGTTCATCATTACACAGAAATAAGATAATTTTAAAAAAATAAAAAAAAAGACGTATATCTACGCATTAGTAATACAGGAACAATATCGTATTATGGGGTCCTTTCTAGATCATTTCCGGCTCATTTTAATAAGTGAAGTCGCTCCTATTTTAGAGTTCGTCAAGAATATGAGCCAAGCCAAAAAAAAACCAATATTATTGATCATTGATATGTTTCTGGTCGACGTCATGAAAAAACGAAAAAATTAAAGAGTGAAATACTAAAACAAAATTAGGATTGAAATCGGTTCGGTTTGACTAATTTAACAACTTAATCATTTTAATTGGTGTTGAGATTTCAAAACCGAAACCTCCAAACAACTACGGTTTGGTTCCGGTTTGGTCCGTTTTACTTTTTTTTGGACCTTTAAATAATAAATCTGAATGAAACAACCATGAATGGACAAAATTATAAGTCGAGGAGCAAATTTATCTCATCTAATGTACCTAATATTACCAAAACAACATTAATGAAAAGTGCGCCATGGAAAACACTATTGTGGTAGCAAAATGACAGCTTTATTCACCTTATCATATTCTAACTATGATAAATTAAAAATTAAACGAGTGTCTATAGAATGCTACTAAAAAAAAATCAAGTTTATTCCTGAATTGGGAAAGGAATTCCATTAGTTATTCCACAAAGTTTCATTTATCCAATGACCACTATGAGTCTACTGCGTGTACGTATGTACATAATCGATGTACATAGATCTATTTTATCCACGTAGTGACTCATTAAAGAATGAATTCAAATAAGCCCTTTTAACTGAGTGGTAGAGTAACGTCATGGTAAGGTGTAAGACATCGATTCAAATCCGATAAGGGGATTTGGCCCTTTTTTCATAAAACTTCAGTCATAATATTTATTTTATGAAGCGAGAATAGAAATATTATTACTCCCTCCGTCCCATTTTAAATACTCCCTACGTATATCCGTGCCATTTTCAAACGTTTATATCTTTTTATTGATAAAGTTTTCAAAGTTTTTAAAAATTTTGTCTGATAGAACTAATTGAGGTCTATCAAATAAGATCCATATTGCATATAAAATACATTATAGAATGAAAACTATATGAGTTTTAAAAAAACACGCATAACCGTAGGGAGCATTTAAATTGGGACGGAGGGAGTAATATTTTTTAATAAAAAAAGTAACCAATTGAGTAGAATAATCTCGCTGAGAATATATAGCTTGTAGACTTGGAACAAAAATACATTCAATTGTACTGAAGTCCATATAATCTTTTACAATCAAAGGGGGTCGATTCCGTAAAAGACGAGTTCAGTGAATTTCCATTTATTGAAAAGTAATCTTTGTGAGACCCGAAGTAACAGAAATGACTGTTGTCTTTTTTATTCATTTTTAGATCTAATTGATGCGTCAAATATCGAAGTAGCCCCCTATATCCGAATCAGATGTAAGATGAGTCATGCGTACATATGCTATTTGCCTACCTAAACCTAATTTCTTTCAAAATGAGAGGAACAATGCCAAAAAATGTTTTGCGATTGGGGTCGTTGCGATTACGGGTTGAATGTCTAATTGATGAAAATCTCTAAACTAATGTCTAGAAGTGACCTCCATATATATCCATATATCCTCAATCTATCAAATCTAGTTTTAAAAATCCAGAATCGAATCATAGAAAATTAGTGATACTCCCTCTGTTCCACAATATTGGTCATCTATTTTATTTTGGGATGTCCAAATTATTTATTTTCGAAAAGTCAACTAGAAAAGTTGGCAGATTTTAAAAATTTATCCTTCATAAATAATTAGAAATAAACTTTATTAGTGGGATTTAATTAAGGAGTACTAGCGGAAATCAAAAGTCATTTTCAAGTGACATGTATTTAAAACTTGCCCCTATAAAAAGTTGGAATCCCCAAAAGGGACCAATATTATGAGACAAAGGGAGTACAAGTTTATTGATTAATGGATTGTTTTTATTACTATGGTTATGAGTTATTGTTAGTATATATTTTGGTTTGGTTTGTTTTCTGTTTCTATCACTTTAGTTCGACCAAAATAAAAACCAAACGAGTTTCAATTGTTTTCGAAAATCCAAAACCAAACAGGACAATAGATTGGGAAAACTTAATCAAACCAATTTTTACGTCCAATTTTTTTCCAGTTTGTTTGGCTTTGTCGGTTTTTGTTTCTCTCCTAATCGAAACTCATTTTCATAACATAAATATATTTCCAAGTAAAAGAATTTAATTTTTAAATATATGAATTGAAATTCGATGAACTTAATTTCTAATAGCATATGAATTGAAATTCAATTTCCTTAATTTTTTAAAGGAGATTCAATCCCCTCTATAGTTTTTAAATGTTTGATCCACCACCATGCAGCATAACTCTTCATATGGCTTCTCTTGTCCTACATAAAACTGTTGGGAAATGAATCCCATTACTCAGTAATTACGCGTACAGATTAAACAACAAAAATAAACACAACACTACGAGGCGGAATTAGGATTTACCTCTCATCCGTAGACACGAACGTTGGTTGACTTATTTATTTTAGAACTTGACAGACCCGATTACTGTATGTAACAAACTCTGTTCGACAGTACCTCATGATCTTCTGCCATATTCCCTTATATCTCGATCATGTAGCTAAGTGTGGACTTCTACGTGATCTCTTTGTTCTCTCTCACAGACTCTATTCTAATTTTCTGAATGACTGTTGTGAGACCTAGAGAACATAATGATATATTTATAGGGCTAGAGCAGGGACCTGAGGAGAAATAAATCTGGGCTTCTTGCGTAAATAAGAAAACCTAATCCCACCCGGATTATATTCTTATTTCACAAATTATAATTCACACCACTAAAGAATTATAATTGTACTCTCATCTTTATCTCAATTATATTTCGAGCTCCACGTTATTAAATACTTATTAATATCCCCACGTTAAGATTACAGATACCCATTGATTCCATTAAATTACTGACAAAAACAACACGACTATTCAATCGTATTGGCTCAAACCGTTGTGCATTAGTAGGTTGAACCTAAAGAAACACCATAAGTTTGCTACTAGTTAATATTTCTGTAACTATAATATGAAGATACAAAATATAGAGCTATAAAGGATAGCACATAGAATAAATAAGCACAGTGAGAAAGTAGTTTACATGACTTGTCACCTCGAACACTTGTCCCTCCTCCATAACTTACCAGCACAATTAATTGTGGAAATGAAATCAATAAAAAAATTCACACCACCACTCCAAGTGTATGTTATCGATACGATGAGATAAAATAACCTCAATTCTCAACCAAAAAAAAAAAATATATATATATATATAGAGAGAGAGAGTCCCCTTCCTATCCAAACCATTATTTACGGACCTACCGTCCGGACTTCACTTTCCGGACCAAATTTCGACGATCCGAACCGTTAGATGTGTTTAAAATGTGTTTTTAAGGTCCAACGCGAAGATTTATTAGCGTTTTTGTGAAAAACTGCTCTGATCAAGCCCTTCCGGGTATTTGTTTTTGCCAAATCTTCGCGTTGGACCTTGAAAACACCTTTTAAACACATCTAACGGTTCGGATTTTCAAAAAAAAATTGGGAAGGTGGAGTTCCGGATTTTTTTAAAATCCGGGAGTTTGGATTGGAAGTTTTGTGTATATATATATATATCAGAAAACCAAGTTGTTTACACTAAATAAACTAAAACACTAACAATTAACCTTCAATTAGTAAAAGTTGGATTAACTCGAACTCCTTTCTCAGAAAAGGGTAAATGATCACCGCAGGTATCCTCACGATACCATACCAAACCATATCTATTGGGTTGATTACGCTTTATGCAACTCTCTCTAGTTTTCCCACTTCTCTCTAAGTTTTGTTGCATCTCTTAAGTTTGATTTATCATCACATAGAAACCCTATACAAAAGAATGGAAGTTTGTGTTCACAAGCAACAATAATTTCAATATACTCATTAAAGAGTAACCAAAAGGAAGACATGCCACTTACGACAACCTCCTACCAAGCTAAGCCACTTACGACAGAAGACAGCAAGAGTAACGAAAAAGAAACAGACATAAGTACAAGAGAGCATTATATTCAAAACAATGAACCTCCTATTAGTTGAAGACCTTGGAGAAAGAACAACTCAAATATTCTTTTTCAGCGATAACATGAATATATACCTTATGTGTATTTGTCCTGAAAATGTCCATGTTTACCTTACAAGTGTTCACATTATAGCAGATTGGCATCTTATTGCTCAAATGATCAACACTTGAATTAACACAGAAACAGCATAATGCCATACTTCGTGACTAATATTGGGAAAGGAAATGAGAGCACTACTCTGTAAACCAACAATTAGTCTTGCTAGTTGGTACAGATAGATATCAATTTAGGAAAGCTCTAAAGTTACGAGATGAAGACCCTGTTAACTTGAGAGCTTTCAAGAGGACGTATTCCCAATGTTCATGACATTCATCAACAAACTTGCTTTATGCATATTCCTCAAAATTCATTCGGTTGTCCAAAAATTTGATTTCTTTTCATGCTAACAGCACAATATACATATTTTCAAACCATGTCATGTTTCTATAAGATAGTATGTTACAAAACAGATCTCCAAATTATTTCGCTCGTTCCCTGATTAACTGATAACTGCCACTCAGTATCTATCTACTCTGCATTCTGTGTAGTCAGTCATCTACGATTTTAATATGTTCATTCCACCACCACATAAGGAAATTCTAAAGATGACAAAAGAAGGTAGAAGAAAACTAATGATCTTCATCCAAAAGATATACAAAACATTAGTCAAGCAGGTGGTTATATTATAGGACTAATCGATCTGGGCCTCGAACACCGACGGCAAGCTGTGGCGATGGCACTAGCGGTTTGTTCTATTTTCCGATTTTTTTTTTGGGTAGTTTTTAGGTTGTTTTTGTTTTGATCTGTGTACTGTGGTGGTTTGATTTAATGAATTTTTTTTTTTCTTCATCCAAAAAAAAAAAAATTCATAACAGTTTTTATAACTTTCATGCTGCAATAGCTAAATGTCTCTATATGTAATTTCCAAGTAGGAGTTAATAATGCCACACATCAAAATCAGAAAGTATGTACATACAATAGGAAAGAAAGCCGCAAACTCAAGTTTTTGGCTAAAATATCAAGATAAACAAAGCTTTATAGTTCCTCAATATGAGAGTAACTCAATATTCATTAGCCATTTATTTTTGTTGGATACCTTTCCAAATTAAAGCAGCTATAAATTGTTTTATGGACAGGATTTTTAGGGCATTTAGGAATCTCAATCAGAGGCAAAAAGAAAAGAACAAAGCCAATGACTAATTTCGTTGGATGTGTGATCAACTTCAACAGCGGACAGGGCCGGCTCAAGGATTTGAAGTGCCCTAGGCCTGACCTAAAAAATGTGCCCTAAGAGTATAACACTTAAAAAAAAATTCCGGCAACAATTACAATATGACAAAGCTAATACACTATATAGTTCTACTAATCATTACTCCTATATAGTAACAAAAAAGTCAAAACACAAAGTCTTCAAATACATATATAACACACGATTATCACTTAAATATTACTCGTGTTGCGTTTTAGAAGCAAAAGTATCAATTACACTTGTATAATCCACCTCTTCTACCAAGTCATTTATCATGGCATCGAAAAATGAATTCATCGGCAAAGAAAATTCCATTATTATGGCATCAAAAAATGAAGCTATTACACTAAAAAAATGGAATCTATTGAGACAAGTTCAAAGAGTATAAAACTCTTTGACATATGACAAATCCATAAGTCAAATTAGTAAGAAACAGTAAACCCACAACTATGAAGATGATTTTTTTTCTCTTTCCGGATATAAAGAAAAATTGAAGCATTCTAATTTTCCTTTAATTAATCAATCACATAATCATCCTTCAATTAACTAATCATTTTTCAATTAAAAAAAAAAACATTTGCCTGGATACAATACAGATTTTGATTTCGGGATACATTCAACATGGATTTTTGGGCCTTTTTTTTTAGCTTATCTTTGGGCCTTTTTTTTAGATTGGACTACAATGGTTTGGGCTATTTTATAACTAAAAACGGGTTTTTTTTCCTTTATTTGGGTCAAAAAAGAGTCCTAGTCTAGCCCATTTGTAAAAAATGTTGGAGTGCCCCAAAAATTAGCCCTTTTGGAGTGCTCTAGGCCTAGGCCGGCCCTGGTAGCGGAAGAGCTTCTTTCCTCATAGCCAGTATAGTCATTTGCGCAATTCGAAAGCAAAAATGCACAAGTCTGAGAAAAGCGAGAGGAATTTAAAATTTAACACAGGTAAATAATCTGGTGGCTAACTCATGCGGTAGAGCTCTTGGATGTCCCACACTGCATCTTGGGATCGAATCCCCTCCCCCCCAAGTAATAGATACAATGACCAAAAAAAAAATTAAAATTTAAGAACAACTTTACATAAATATGCAATTTGTACGATAATTTTATGTTCTGTTACTTTCCATCTAACACACAAATTTAAAATTTAAGACAACTTTACATAAACACAATTTTTTTTTTTGCGTATATCCATCACTTTTTCCTCTTGATTCCTATCTTCCCCTATGTTTACTGTTTAATAAGTATGTATTTTGGCTTTTTTGGGCCATGTCAGTTTTGTTAGAAAATGTAATTTGTAATCTAGAATTATGTAGAAGAATATCTAGAAGTGTGTATTAAAATATCTAAGTTAGAAGTATCTGGAAGGATGTAAAAATATCTAATATCTAGAAGGATGTAAAAAAAATACTACAGTAGTATCTAATATCTAGATCTTTGTAATTAGCACATGTTGCAAATGTAAAAAACTAGAGTATTCTCGGCAGAATGTAGACCTCTCTAGACTAGGGTAGGTAGGTGATTTTGCTCTATAAAAGGAGCATGCCTTGTACACATTTCTATAATCAGTGAAAGCACTATAATCAGTGAAAGCAAGTCAAGTTCTTCAGAGGGCTCTCTCTCTCTCTAACGAGAGCATCTCTCTCTAGAATTAGAGATTTCTTAGGGTTTTATCCCTAACCTTTCCACAGCCGCCCCAACTCCTTCTCCTCCTCCACCAGATCCATCTCAGACCGCCCCTCTCAATCTCTCTCGCCTTCCCTCTCCTGGGTCTGTTTTGGGGGGGTGGGCTCCGCCTCTTGGCCCACCTCCCCCGTTCCCCCCTCTCAGCCGCCCGCCTTTCTTCACCACCGAACCATTTTGTCCCAAGGCAGATCCACCTCCTCCCTTCGCCGTCTCCCGCCACTGTCCTCCTCTTCCGTCCATTTCTTCGGTGCTTCTTTGGGCCAATTTTGATCCCTTGGTGACGGGCTGTGCATCCTCCGGCGAATAAAGCTCTAGAATCCGAAGGTGGCGGCTATGGAGTCTGTTTTTCCAAACTCGGAGCAGCGACTCGGTAAATCTCGAAGTTCTTTGATGTAACTCAGTGTGACTCTCACTAGGTGTGACTCAGTGGATTGCCCTGGGTTATTCCAATTGTCTTCGTAGATTTCACCATGATTGCTTTTCTTTTTGTTTCTGTTTAGTTTAGATTTGCTTTGTTCTGGGTTGTGGTATCTCGGTTTGCTTTCCGGACTGGTTTTCACCAGTTTTCCGGTCAGTGGTGCTTATTTGGAGGTCTGGCTTGTTGTGGGTTTGTCTGGTCAACTACCGCGCCCGGAGTTTCGAAGTGTCAGCAGGAACTCGCACTGGAGCAACTCTTTGCGGCTGTGAGGGAAACTTTCCATTACGTCGTGAATGCCAACATTAGCCACTTTTTGGACCGCTCTAATGGATTGAGCTCTGGGTTGCTCCTCTACTCAATTCTCGGATGGACTCTACGTCGGAGGTGTGCTTTGACAGGTAAGCACGTTCTGGAGTGACATCCACGATGTAGACTAGGTCTCTCCTAAAGCAACCGATAGACGATGGCTCAAGATCAAAACCTAATGAGGGCAAATATTCTATTTGACCCTCAACTACATTGACTATTACAAGGTTTCTTGCACCTTGCTTTCTCAATAATACCCCCCCGCTGCTATCAGAACCTATAATCATCCAACTTTCGATTCCTGGATACTCATAGTTGGTGTAAGATCCAGTGCCCATGTTAATCACTTCAAAAAATGGCTGATCTGGAGGCTGCAAAACTAACAATACTGAGCAATCCATTAGAGCATTTCTATACAAATCCAGATCTTTATAAACATCAATCCTTGGCACAAAAGCCGGTGAAGGGATGGGCTTGTGCAAGAAATCTTGTAATAGTCAATGTAGTTGAGGGTCAAATAGAATATTTGCCCTCATTAGGTTTTGATCTTGGGCCATCGTCTATCGGTTGCTTTAGGAGAGACCTAGTCTACATCGTGGATGTCACTCCAGAACGTGCTTGCCCGTCAAAGCACACCTCTGGAACATGGGTTATATATGACTTAGAAGGATTAGATTTAGGTGTTCTGGTTGAATGTGTACTTTTATGTGAAGATCGCTGCTATTGGCTGCAGCGAAGGACGGTACATTGTTGGTTTATCGACCACGTGCAATGGATTATCACGTTGGATAATGACGGAGAACACTTTTGCACCTTCTTCGATGTTGCAACATACTAATATAATCCATAATATTTGATATATAGATGATTGATTATCGTCATATCCTGTAGTCCTTTTTGATAGGAGTCGATTGTTGTTGATGAAAATTGAGGAGTATCTTCAGTCGACTAGGGTGCCCCTCAATCCTAAACTCTGAAATTCTCGTGGACTTATTCACATTGCGATGAACGAGCAGCCCACCAACAACCACATTATTATCCATCAATTTCAGCACATAGTCGCCTATCTGGAGGCATGCTGCGTCTCGTGCCTCCTGCCTAGTCATCATCCCATAGTTAAAACCCTTGTTGATTAATTTCTTTTCTTTCATTGCATCCACAACCACATCTTCTACATACTCCAGTCTGCCAACCGGCCAATGACTATCCAAATTCGCACCCACATTAGAGAATTTCCTACAATTGACTGGTTTTTCCTTAGCAAAAGACCTAGAAAAATTCAGCCCCTGAAGAAATTTGAGATCCATTGACCTTCTCTTGGAAAAAATTTCTACTGTTATTTTCCTGTAAACAAACAAAACCCATAAAAATTCAGCCCATTTTCAATTCTCAAAACTAACTAAAATCTATGATATCCGACAATCAATTCACAAAACTAAGAATATTTTCCTTCGACACAAACATAACACAGAAAACTTCAGACCATTTTTTAATCGTCAACCTATCAATGCAGACCTTTTCCAATAGAAAGAAAAAAGAAAAAAAAAAAAGCGAAACTAAGACAAGTTTTCCTCTGTAACTTTCCTTCAAAACAAACGATAACCAGAAAAATTCAGTCCATTTTCCATTCCAAATAGTGGGAACTTTTCCATTCATGAGAATAAAATTTAGATAATTTATCTTCAAAACAAATAGAGCCCCGAAAAATTCACTCCATTTTTGAACACAAACATCAACGTGAAATCCACATATCACAACTTTCACATTTTTAAGAATCAAAACTAACACCATTTTCCTTCAAAACAAACAAAACCCCAAAAAATCTAGCCCATTCTCAATTCATAGAATCTACAAATTCAGAACATTTTCATCATTCTATATATCAAGTCAGACCATTTCAAATCATATAAAGCAAACTAAGACAATTTTCCACCGTTAATTTTCCTCCAAGACAAACACAACCAAGAAAAGTTAAGACCCTATACAACTCATATCCCTAATTAAATCCTTTCAATCAAAAAAAAATTTGTACCTGGCACGAAGATTTTTGCAGATACGCTCCAAGAGATCCACTGCTTCTTTGCCACAAAGATTCTTAGATCCACCTTCAACTCCTTTGATATAGATCATATGACCACACCCATTACAGGGAATCAGTACGTGCACTAGATGGGTTTGCATAGTACCTTCATCCAATCAGGGCCGGCCCTGACATTTCAAGGGCTTAAGACGAAGTTTGAAAATGGAGGCCCTTAAAAATGCTAGCGAAACTAAATATAAAGTCGATAAACATCGTTTCAAAACTATACGCATGTATTTAAACACGAAAAAAAAACCCAAAAAATACATTATACTATAAGAATCAAAAGCATCGTCCACCATCACTTAAACATTACTCTTTTTGCAGTTTTAGCAGCAAAAGTACTAATCAGGCTCTCACAATCAATCTCTTCTGCCATCTCATTTTCAATTGATAGGATGGTTAATCCATTTAACCTCTCTTGTGACATAGTTGAACGAAGATAAGACTTAATCAACTTCAACTTTGAAAAGCTTCTTTCTCCAGATGCAACTGTAACGGGAATAGTCAATAGTATTCTATAAACGACCCATGCATTTGGATTGTATCAATGCATCCACTCTTTGCTTCTTCTTTTTTTTTTTCATGTCCAGACAAATACTTTCTAACTGTAGGCATGATTATTTCAAATCTGCAAATTTCAAAATTTCCACCATCAATTTTGCAATTCATTCTATATTTCTATCATATATGATATATCATGGATGTAGGATGCTTCATATGCCGGGTAATCACTAATCAGAGATTCAGAGTAATTAATATACGGATCCCATACGGCCATACCTTTATTGGATACCCATAAATTAATTCACAACACAAGCAAATTGAGACTCTTTAAGTTAATCAGAGGAAATCAAGAACAAGAAAAAATGAATGCATTTCTAAAACTATTAAAAAAAATGGCTGTATTGACAGCAAAAAAGTAGCCATAGATCTTCATTTTCAAACTAATAAGAATACGAGAGAGAGAGAGAGAGAGAGAGAGAGAGAGAGAGAGAGAGAGAGAGAGAGATGATTTCACCATTACAAGCCGTGATTTCACCTTTACAAGCCTATGAATGGGCCTCTGGGCTTCGGGAATCTGATTGGGATCTGCACTGCACCAAGCCACCAGATCGTTTTTTTAATCTTTTTGTCTCGACTCTCTCGTTTTTTCTTTTGCTGTTTGTTTCTTCTGGAACCCGACTCACCAAAGCTAATAGCAAATACATATTGGGCCATTAAATGAGTGAGTAGTTGTTTGGGTAATTGGGTTTTAAAATGGGCTTCAATGCCAAAAAAAAAAATATATATGGGCCTACATACTTGGTGCTAAAAAATATTAGGGGCCCTATTTTTTCATTTTTTGGGGGGTCTAATTAGACGCCAGCCTATTGAGCCTTAGCCCAGGGCCGGCCCTGTATCCAATGTCTTATTCCAATCGTTATCGACAGGAATTATCGTGTCAGATTTTTGTTTCGACACAAAATGGGGACTCCAACCTGCAACATAATTTTAATCCCAAGAAACACTCGAGATTATTAATAACAAGGACCCAAAAATTTGTCTAGAAACTGTAATCTAGGGGCGGTATCATTCTGGGTAGACCCTGAATTCCGAAATCAGATCAAGAACTGAATTTTTTTTTTTTTCAAAAACTTGCATAAATCGAATATCATACAAAAAGAAAGTCAGTATTCTCGGATCATCTAAAACTTGAAGCTTTCAAGTAAAAATTATGACAAGAACCAGTTCAAAAACCGAGAAAATGAACAGACGAACTAACCAGTACAACGGCAATGATTGTAAAACGGCGCAAGGAAATGCTTAAGGCTCTCTTCAATGATGTTTACAGGCATCCCGTCTTCGACATCAGAGCTCTTGGGTTCGGAGCATGGCTGGAATTCGAACGTGCAAAGCCGGTAGATTTTTGGATTCAGCTTTCTTTTCTTGTATGCTTCCAATGGGGTAGAGTCGGTAGACATTGTTGGAGTTCCACAGAGAGAGAGAGAGAGAGAGAGAGAGAGAGCTTTCAAAAGTTTGTTGAGTTATACACTGGTGGTATATTTACCCGCTCGATTCTGGGATAGATTAGATTACGGGAATGTCCCCAATAGTTCAAAGTTTTACGTTTATGCTTGTGGTTATTGATGGAGTCTGATAAATCTGTTTTGTGGGTTGGGGGTTGTAATGGTCATTTAATAGTCCATCTCAACCGTTTAATGATTCTTGACGGCGGAAGAGGTTTTAGATGCGGCGACTTGAAGCGCAACTTCTTGCTGACGTGGAAGAATAACGCTGTGTTTGGATGGAAAGAAAAGGGGAAGGCAAAAAGAATTACATATGGCGTATATCTCATAGGCAACTAAACAAAAAATAAATAAATACCAACGACTTCCAAAAAAAAAAGGCTACATAACTTAAGTTAATTTGCTGCAATGTTGAGTCACCATTCACTAGTAAATCATATAAATAATTTTTTCCGAAACCTCATTCTGTCGCCTTAAGTCATATTTCGCATGCGCGTGCGGCACAGCAAGTAGGGCTGCTCAAAAAAACCGGTGAACCGTGAATCCGGTCCGGACCGAACCGATCCGTACCTTTTGGATTTTAACCGTGGATTAATGGTCCGGACACGGATTCAAAAAATAAAAAACCGTGACTTTTGGATAGGACACGGATTTTGATTTTGAAACCGTGGATTAACCGATCCGGACCGTGAGATTTTTATTATATATAATTTTATCACTTTTATAATTATAGTTATATAGATATTGTTAATTTAGCAGACTTACAGTTTGGTTGTACTTTGTGGTAATATAAGTTTGTGTCTTTGTTTGTTCAATTGTATAACTATCTACCTTACTGTCTTTGCTATTTTTTATTGGGATTTCCAACTTTGAACTTTCTATTTAGTGCGTTTGCTACTTTGCTACTTGCTAGTGCCTTACTGCCTTTGTTTGTTATTTTTCCCGAATAAGTTGAAAATCCGCGGATTAATCCGGAACCGATCCGTGACTCGCGGTTCGGATTGGAACCGAACTGTGAGACTTTTGGATCGGACACGGATTGTATTTTCAAAAAACCGTGACTCGCGGATTAGGATTGGATTCATGCCAATCCGGACCGATCTGGACCGTGAGCACCCCTAACAGCAAGCACGAAAGGTATTAGATCTTAAACTACTAAAATTCCCGAGAACGAGGATTGTGAGTGCAAGTGCAGTACGAGTATGGATTAGAGCAGAAGCACATGGTAGTTGGAAGGATTATACAACTAAGCTAAGCTCTTGCCTATGTTTTTGTCAGTAGCGGCTCCAAGAACAAGGTGTTCGCGAATTACCTTTAACTCTAGTAGCTCCATTAACTCGTCATGCATACATAAATTTTCATGGTTGGTGCATGTGAATAATGTGACCATATATACGATGTCACAATTGCATGTTCTCGGTGAATTCTATATTTTGGTCCAAGCAAATACACTAGTATTTCTTGTAGGAAATTTTGTGGCGAATATGTTCGCACGTATCTTTTGGGACATATGCTCTTGAGATTTAGAGTTGATTCTTGTTGACAAAAAAGCCGGAGCATAATATCGATAACGATAGAAACTTTTTTCTCTTTATTTTTCTAATTTTTGTAATTAAGAATGTGTACTTCGTTTTGAGCTACGTAATATATTTGATGTTCAATTGTGTAGTACCTTGATTGAATAGGTGTTCATAGAATAGGACCAAGTCTTCAACAAAACCCGAGATAAAATTAGTACATTTATTATGATATAGTAACACAAAAGACTTAGCTAGGGTGTTTAATTGACCATCTATGGAAACTATGGAACCACCTAGGGGCTCAAATTGGATTGTTTACACCAAATAGATTTGTGGGTTGATTTTTTAGGCTAGGTGTTCAAATTCTCAAATCGAGCGATGCTAGAGGCACTAATTAATATACAAACTATTACACTAAATGTGCATGTGGCACTCTCTTAGTGGATGAGTCCATCCATGTACTCAATAATGTATAAATGTGGTAGTGCCATGTGTATATTTAGTGTAATAGTTGGTGTGCTAATTTGTGCCTCTAACATTCCTCAATTCTTTTGGGTTGGTGTTCAAATTTTATGGATAAAGTGTTCAATTTTTTTTTTTTTTTAAACGGACGTTCAAGAAAGGCTAAACTAAGCTAAAATTAGAAATATTACAAGTACTCTAAAAAATAAAACTTCGTAGTGTTCAAATGACCACCCTGCTTGTAGTGTAGAACCGCCACTGATTTTTGTTATATTTACGATTTGGAGGCTTATTAATTTCTTGAATCAAGACAAAAACTTACATATCTCAAATAGAAGTTCACTAAAAACTTTTAGCCATTTTATAAACCAAAAGTTGGGCTTTTAACCAAAACTTGTTATAAACTAATGGCTTATACTTCCAACTTCCAAAGATAGAAAATCGTCGCCAAATGTTGAGCAATGTTCTGACCTCCAGAAGATTGAAATTTTAGCAATGTTTTCCCAAATGCAGTACCACCCCAGTGGTGGCTGACTATGCATTAAGGCAGCAGTCCATTTCCAACCCTCTCCGTTCCCTTAATAACCTTCACCATCTAACCCACAAATACATATCCAAGACCAAAATAAAAAAGAAAGGATAAGAAATCTGCGCCGTCCCTAACTCAAGCAAACTATCCAACCACCCAACAACACAAACCGTAAATCATAATTTCCCGGAAAAATGTGATCCACCATCAAATTTTCTCTCTCCCTCCATGCAGCAGTTAGAACAATCCTCCAAGTATGATCTCATTCTTCATCCCTATAGTCTGCAGTTATCCCTCAATCCCATCCAAGAAAACAATCATGGCCTAAACGTATGGTAGATTGATTCTTGCAAAGAAGGCCATTATCGACGAACTGAAAAGGTTCTATGGATGATATATTAATCCTCTAGGTATTTTACGACAGAAAGTATAACACAGAACTCTTTAATGAGGTTTATCGACAGAAAGAAAACCAGCCAGCTTTAATTCCCTAAGAGACATTAGAACTTGAACTTGAAGAGTCCGGTTGATATCCAGATTCAGACTGAACCTCGGAAACTTCAGGGGCATTCTTGCTTTCTGCCTGTACAGATACTGAAGTTTCATTTTCTACTGAAGCTGCAGCTTGGAATGTTTCTGTTGGTTTAAACTTATTGATGTAGTAACTGAGGGATGGCCCGGAGTATTCCAGTGTCTGAATCTGAGGTGGCTTCTTCCCAACTTGAAGCAATATCGAAGATGCTGCGGCAACAGCGACTAGGGCAAGGCCACCTGCGATCGCTAATGTTTTCTCTTAATGTTTTCTCTGCTCCATCAGCAGAAGAACCTGCCGTTCCTGAGCTGATTGCACTTTCTGCCACGTAAACTGCAGGCTGCAAAAATTAGAGAATGTTTGATTCAATATCTTACGGTAGTTGGTAGTTGCCTAGAGCTGCAGAGTTATAGCACATTATACAACATAACTGGAGCCAATCAGGTAATGTAATCAGTTAAATGATAATCTAAAGATGAATTACATGGCTTACAAAAACTCCGGTTATCCCTGAAGGTTTTTCATGAGCCAGCCATAGAACTCAAACTGTGAAACATGCCTAAGCTATGAATTTGAGCGGCCTGGGTGTCCAATGAGAAGGGACTAAAAAACCTCACACGCTAGCAGGTTCCAATCCCAGCCATCCCATCCCGGCGTAGACATGAGACGCTCTAGATAATATCAGCTGGAAAACCAAAAAAAGTCACAAAATCTATGCATTTTTTTAAAGGGAAATAATGATTGCAAAAGGTCAAGACAGACCAAGTTACAAAACTCGGGAGGAAAGGAAACCAGGGTGGGTGGGTAAGGGAACCACACACTTTACAAGCCAGCCAGCCAATGGGCACACTCATTGGCTCTCTGTTACCCCCCAAAAAATTAACATTGGAAACTTTAGAAACTCAGTATTATCATTTCAGTAGGTACGAGCAGAGCAGAGGATTGACTGTTATGGGGAAGATGGGATAAGGTTTCAAAGGTCAAAGAATTTGAGTTAGATGTGAGTATATTGATTTAGGTAGCGATCCCCGTAACTGATTGATTTTCTGGATTGACCAGTAAAAGGCAGTGACTAACTGACAAAGATCTGACAGCGGAGAAAAGGCTCCCATAGAGAAACCATCTCTATAGAGGGCAAATAGAAATTTATCTAGGCATATTTAACTGCCAAGAGAAAAAACATACTATGACAGCCTCCTATATGATTTGACAAATGCCAAAAACCATCCTGTTTTTATTACTTAAATCAGGGAAAAAGCCACACAAACTGTATCCTGCAGCAGGAAAAAACAAAAACAAAAACATGAGTTCAATTCGTTAATTCGACGTTATATTTATAGAGTGTGTTCATATTGTTCTATGACAAGGACTTCTTCAATTTGACAGTGTAATAGTCTTGACGTGATGCTCTCTTCGCGATTAGCATGTCAACCACAAGCACGATTACCAAGACTCATCAAAATTTGGAAAGGATATATCCTTGAGTTATGAGGTCTGACAACAAGTTCATGTGCTCTCAAGGCCCTCACTGTTCACCAAGTCCATTGGCAGTGATTTCTACTTTTAAGAAACTAAGTCTAATCACAAGGAAATTATTTCGCCTTGAATAAACAGCTTCATAAGCAAGCTGGGATTCAAAACAAAACAATATCATAACATGCTCCTCAAGAACTCCATGGAATACGTGGCAGAAGGTTTCAAGGTTCAATTATGTCCATATGTTCGTAAAATCACCATTCTGAACCGGCATAACATACTCCTCAAGAACTCCATGGAATACATGGCAGAAGGTTTCATGGTTCAATTATGTACATATGTTTGTAATGATTAATTTTCACAAAGACTCAACATGAAACAGCAGTTGTTGGAAATTCTTCCACGCTCTTCTTGCCAAGAGAGAGAATCAAAAAGCTTTTCATTACAATCTTCCTTCAATTATTATTTCAACTTGCACATCCACGGCAAAAGTATCATTGAACAGAATACTTGAAACTACTAACCTCAACAGAATATATGTTTGTCTGCCCAGCAGTGTCCTCCTCAACATAACCTGTCCAACCTTTATTACGAAGAGGTGGAAATGTACCCACCACTTTGGTCTTCTCTGCTGCTAACCATTCCATACTCACCTTGCCAACCTAATTTACCACAGCAAATGACTTAGAATTCACACCCATTTTATGCAGAAGGTTTTATGCAAAGCTCAGAAACAAAAATTCTTTAACTTGTGTCCTGAATATTGCCCATGGAAACCAGATAAGGTCAGAGATAATGTGTAAAAGCTAACTTAACACTTGCTAAGTGAAAACCACCAGCAGTTGATGTAGGGTTGGTCACCTGGCAACCAGGGACCTCAAGAAGCCTTTGGTCTAGGGTTCGACTCTCACTCGTGTGCTATCAACTCCTGTGTTTAGTCAATTCATATGGGACTTCACACCTGCTTTAATCGGGTCCCCGCTAGTATACACTGGAACTGGTCCCTCCAATTACTCGGCTATTGAGTCCCATACCAAGTTATCAATAAAAACATATGTTAGCTAAATGAAAGTCAAGTACATCAGTGAGCATTTTAGGCGGCTAGCCCCGTCCTCTGCACCAAGAAAAATAAAATGTGCATTTTCAAGAATAGACTAGATACGAAATTGACCACCTTATCCATCACATAAACACTCCACACTAACAATTAACTTGAAGTACGTTGTGTTATACAGAGATGACTTTGACTTGGTAAGGCATGAATATAGCTGCTTGGTGTCCTGGGAGCTATGATTTTGGAGATTCTGGCACAAAAATAAAAAAACAATGGACACGTGAAGGACATTAGAATTTAGGACCAAGTGATTATCAGTCTGATTGGTCTGGAATATTCTGCATGACCAAGCTACAAAAGCAGGATACATACCCCTGAGGATTCACTTTAGAGGAGACCACTGGTTTGAATGGAATAACTAGCAAGCAAGAAGCTAAGTTCCAGTCGTTTAAGAAGAATCACCTGATCTATGAAGGAATTAAATGGGTACAACATTTTTGTGCCTTTTCTCTTTGATGAGGGGTAAATATCACTAAATAGAAGAGAATTTGTTCTATGCTCATGAGTATAGCATGGCCACAGTGCTTGTTTGCAAAACTCTTCTGTTATTCTTCCAACCATTCCAAGAAAACTCCATTTGTCCTGTACCTATACAGGAGTTCCTGATTTCACTCCATCGCCCACATTTATCCAAGAATTACCAAGATTTTATTTCAAAAACCTCAACTCCATATTCAATTTTTCATTCCATTTTTTTCCTCAGTATGCGTTAAATTCTTCACTGTCATACTTCTCTCTACTGCTCAACTATTTCATCAACGACCCAAAATTGTTCATTATACAGCTCTCATTGGAAGGGGTAGAGAAAACAATTCAAACATAAGAAACTCACAATACTTTCTTGGTCATTGTTGTCTCTACACTCTTTATTATCTTTAGTGTCTGACTTATCTGAACTTTTTTTGATGCGCCTTGCTAACTACCGCACTAGTCAGGGGATAATATGCACATAAAACCAAATAAGTTAGTATTCCAATACACATCCCCCGAAAATCAATACTTTTCTCACTGGTATTAATACACTTTTCTCCGTTATCATTCCACTTTTACATATCGTTAGCATTATCCTTTTCAATTTATACTTTTTCTAATTACTCTTAAAAATTTAGACAGAATAAATACTAACGGAAGAAAAAACCAGAAAAATAGTAATTTAGAAAGATCAAGGCCATAATTTTTCTGGGCAAGCAAACAATGGAAAAGAAGGGGAACAAGGGAAATTAAAGTAAGTACCTCCTTATCGGGGGCGCAATCTTCGACATTACAATCCTCAGAATCTTCTCCGGCGGAAGAAGTGTTAATTCTGAAGAGTTTGAGGCGGCTTGTTGTTGTTGGCATCTTCAACCTTGAGCATTCCTTGTAGTAGCTGTTTGTTGTTGTTGATAACATCATAGTAATAGCTTGTGACACACAACCCATCCCTCCCAATGAAATCTTCTTCAGATGCTAACTGAAGACCCAACAAAAAACTCGTCTTGATTATTAATCTTTCAGCTTTCTGGGTTCGTTTTAGACGGAGAAACACTTCATCTACCAGTCCGCTCTGCAGGGAAGAGAGAGAGAGAGAGAGAGAGAGAGATTGGTCTGATTTATGGATTGGGTTAATCTTGTGGTTCATTTTGAGCAGAGATGGTCGAGATGTGGCTTACGCTCTCTTCCATCCAAATTCCAAAATGTGCAATCTTTGTGATCCTTTTTTTTTTCTTTTTTTTAATTTCCCTCTTTCTCACTTTTTTAAATTTTTTTTTAAACGAGCTGAATGAACCAAGCATAAAATTGATCAAGAGAGTATCTCAAAAAACATGTTTAAGCTTAAGCTGTTTGTGACATGGGATCTCAAATGAGCTTTTACCAAGTCTAAGGGAAACCAAAAAAAAAAAAAACGAAAACAAAAGAAGTGGACCGAAAAAACCAAAAAACCCGACCGGACCGAACTAACCCGAACCGATCGGTCCATTGTTTTTTTTTGGGCGGGATCAGCTCCCAGCTAAATCACCCCAAACCGATCGGTTAGGTCCCAAACACCCCAAAAACCGAACCGACCTGACCGATTTTCATCCCTAGACAGAGGTTGTTATTTTTATTGATTTTTTTATGTTTCTTATTAAATAGGAAAGAAAAAACCTTAAAAAAATGCTTTCCTTTTTCTTCTTTTTCATTTTCCTTTCCTTATACTTTGTTTGGAACTTGAAAAAACAGAGAGAGAAAACAAAAAGTTTAGACCACGCTCTTTTTTACACACACAAATGCACGCGCTTACGTAATTATTGGAATCTACAAACACTACGTTTAAAATGAGTGTGGTTGTAGAATGATTAAAAAAAGAGAGGAAAACGATACTAGAATTTTTCTTATTTTACATGATACTTAATTTTTTTTATTTTCATCATACTAATAAAAGAAATCTCAACTTTAATTTATATTCAGTTCAAAAAAAAAAACTTTAATTTATATTTTTTTTTTTTTTCAATTTCTCTAATTTTGACTCATTTCTACACTTGAACTCTTTTTTTTTTTTGGAGATAAAATGAGCAGAAACACATCTTCAATGGTATACCCTTTTCTCTTCAAAATGAATTTCGTCCATTTTTCTATGCCATTTTGGAAAGTCAAAACCTTCAACCTTGACACATTTCCTTCACCTTTTTTCCAAGATTGAAATCTCATATCTTCTACTATTTACCACATTATCATTAAAAGATTTTTTTTTCTTTAATAAAATTGAAGTTTTGACATTGGGAAAAAATAAAAATAAATAAGGATTGGAAAATTGGAATGCTTCTCTCTTTCACTCCCAAACCCCAGAGTCTAGGGTTTTGCAACGTCAACTCTCAGGACCCTTGTCTGGTTCTCCTCCGTTCTCTCCTTCTCTTCACCGTAACCAGGTACGCTCCGACTTCAACTACGAAATACTCGCTCCCCCATACGCACCGTTATACAAACGTATTCACTCTCTTCTTCGCACTTGATTTCCATGTAAAAGCTCTCACTTTTCCATGGCTGGAGGCTCTGCATCCCTTATCTTACGTAAATACTCATTCAAACACATCTTTAGTACAAATGCGATTAGGGTTTTTTCATGCCAATCCAACGGATGCCTCCATCATTGCACACAACCCTATCTCCCAAACCCCCCGAATTCTCCCAATTTTGTTATACCCTCCTTAATCAACCAGTTGATATCTTATAATCCAGAATTCAAGCTATTAAATTTCGACAAATTAATGTATTCGACACGGGTCGAAAATGGAAACAGTGGTCTTGATTCGGAAAACGGGGATTCCGGTTTGGAAGCAGTCGAAAATGGAGAGAGTGGGGTTGATTCGGAAAGTGAGGATTCGGGTTTAAAAGTAGTCGATGGATACAAGCACGTAGGAGCTCGTGATCCCGCAGAAATTTATAAGGCCCTTAGAGATGCGCCCAAGGGCGAAAAGAGGAATCAGAGTGATTGGAATGTACTCATTGAGGTTTTTCGTAGTTTTTCGAGTTCGGGTTGGGCATCCAATCAAGCATTGGCAGTGTATATTGGCGCGTCGTTTTTTCCTACTGCGGCCCATAATTTCCGCAATTTCTTCTTCAAGAAATGTTCGAACGATGTTGCTATGTACTTGGTTGAACTGGGTCCAGGTCAGGCAGCTGAACGTTTTCTTTTCCCTATATTTGTTGAATTTTGTTTAGAAGAGTTCCCCGATGAGATTAAGAGGTTTAGGAGCATGATTGACTCAGCTGACCTTACGAAACCGCACACTTGGTTTCCATTTGCTAGAGCGATGAAACGCAAGATTGTATACCATTGTGGCCCGACTAATAGTGGGAAAACGTATAATGCTTTGCAAAGGTTTATGGAAGCTAAGAAGGGTATATATTGTAGTCCTCTTAGGCTTTTGGCTATGGAAGTTTTTGATAAAGTGAATGCTCACGGGGTGTATTGTAGTCTCCTTACTGGGCAAGAAAAGAAGCATGTTCCGTTTTCAAACCATGTTGCTTGTACTGTAGAGATGGTATCAACTGATGATATGTATGATGTGGCTGTTATTGATGAAATCCAAATGATGGCAGACCAGTATAGGGGTTACGCGTGGACGAGGGCTTTACTTGGGTTGAAGGCAGATGAGATACACTTGTGCGGGGATCCAAGCGTTTTAAATATTGTTCGAAAAATCTGTTCGGCAACAGGGGATGAGTTGTGTGAGAACCATTATGAAAGATTTAAGCCATTAGTGGTTGAAGCCAAGACCCTTTTGGGAGATCTTCGAAATGTTCGCTCGGGGGATTGTATTGTTGCTTTCTCAAGGAGAGAGATATTTGAGGTGAAATTGGCGATTGAGAAGCACACAAATCATCGCTGTTGTGTTATTTATGGTGCTTTGCCTCCGGAGACTCGTAGGCAGCAAGCTACCTTGTTTAATGATCAAGATAACGAATTCGATGTCTTGGTTGCTAGTGATGCAGTTGGAATGGGTTTGAATCTTAATATTAGAAGGGTTGTTTTTTATACACTTTCAAAGTATAATGGTGACAGGATTGTTCCAGTTCCAGCGTCACAGGTAAAGCAGATTGCTGGAAGAGCTGGTCGGAGAGGAAGTCTCTATCCGGATGGGTTGGCAACCACCTTGCATTTGGATGACTTGGATTACTTAATCGAGTGCTTGAAAGAACCTTTCGATGATTTTAACAAAGTGGGTCTATTTCCTTTCTTTGAGCAAGTTGAGTTATTTGCAGGGAAACTTCCAGATGTTACTTTTCCCCAACTACTAGAAAAATTTCGTGAGAATTGCCGTCTGGATGGATCTTACTTCTTGTGCCAACATGAACATGTTAAGAAGGTTGCTAACATGTTGGAGAGGGTTCAGGGATTATCCCTTGAAGATCGTTTCAATTTTTGCTTTGCGCCTGTTAATATCAGAGATCCAAAAGTAATGCATCATCTTTTGAGATTTGCATCATCATATTCCCAAAACTTGCCTGTTAGTATAGCCATGGGAATGCCAAAAGGTTCTGCTAATAATGATTCCGAGCTCTTGGCTCTTGAGACCAAGCACCAGGTGTTGTCTATGTATTTGTGGCTGTCTCACCACTTCAAAGAGGAAACTTTCCCATATGTGAAGAAGGCCGAGGAAATGGCAACTGGTATTGCTGACTTACTGGGTAAGTCCCTCGCCAAAGCTTGCTGGAAACCAGAATCAAGGACGCAAGCAAAACCAAAGCCTCTTGTGAGCAAAGATGGTTATGAGAGACCAAGGTCGATTATTAAGTTACAAGATACGTAAGTTCTCTTGAACTAATTTCCCTTGCTTATTTATGAATTAACATCATATTTGAATAAGCAATGCAATTGCATTATCTCTTGCGTATCGGGGTGTGAGGATTAGCGTTCGGTTCTATTGTTGCTTATGACTTGAGAAGATCCCTGTCTTATTTGTTCAAATTAAAAAAGTTCGCTGTTTATTCTGTTTTAATATAATGGAACGTTAATCATTTACTACATTCGTTCCTTTTTCACGCTTTCTTTTCTTTCGAGAAGGATCCCTTGCATAGTCACCTAGTGCATGTGCAATACGGTAGTATCGACAGAAAATATATTAATTTTGGTGATGATGCTATTTTGGGTTGAAGACAATGCGGTGGCTTTGGTGGTGCTATTGTCGTGGACCCGTGGTGATCCTGTCGTAATAGTGATACTCCACAGTTAGCATGTGATAGTGTTAGTGAGCTAGTCCTGATAAGACTGTGAGTCTAATGAGATTCACAATGAGCTAGTAGTTGTCAATGCCGACCTTTGGACATTTCAACTAAGTCATTGAAGTGTTTGACATGTGCAAAACACTGACACCCTCGAACACCCGACATACATTCTGAGCACACCACAAGGCATAAATACATTTTTGTCATTTGTTTTGCCGACTTGCAATGGGCAGTCCTAGGACAAATGTCACTACACTTGGGAACAATGCTTGTATAATTGCATGTTTGTGATTGATTCCCATAGTAAGATCACTTGTTTTTTAGTGAGGTGAGAGTTTTCAAATTGGTCTTCTTTGTTGCATTACATTGTTCGCGAGTTGATGTTGTGTATTGGATGATTTTTAGACTTTGGATTGAAAAGCTTTTTTTCTTGTGATGAGTTAGTTTTATTTGTTTACTATTTTTAGTTATTTGTAAATGTTATATTCAGAGCAGTAGAGATGGATAATATTTTGTGTTTTGTCACTTATTAATTAAAAGGTTTTTTGTTCTGTTCCTATTCATACCACTGTTCCAAAAATTAAAAAATTCCACGTTGTGATGATTTCATACCGTATTTGTGTTCGTACTTTTTAGCTCTTGGGTGGAACAAGAAGATAAAATGATCATTAACTTTTGGAGTTTGTTTCGAAAAACTAATATGAAGTGAGAGATCTAAGAAAATCCTTTATTATGTCATAAGTGTCCCGTTGGCAATCTTGAAAGCTGTCTTTTCCCCTCTCCCGGCTTGAGGCCTTCTATACGCTGTGTATTATGCTTTGCCTCCAGACTACAATAAAACTTAAAATGGCAACAAAATTTTGGCTTGCAGGAAAAGGCACGTAAAATCTGGTCTGCCTGGTGGTCTTTGGGAGAAGTTAGCAGCCTAGTGCCGTTCCAAGGTACATTTACAGCTAAACCAGTTCTTGTTTTGGTTTACCTTCTCCTGAGTATTATCCACGATGATATTTCCATGTAATTTATGTGCTATTGCTAGTTAATCTTCAATTAGAACTCTTCTGGTCAGCAATGGTTTAAATAATATACGGCAGGTAGTATTGTACCCTTGCCTACCCTCTGGCATTCCTTGTGCGGTAATTCCCGAAACTACGATTTTCTGCCCCTAATTGTTTTTAGTTAGTAGTTATGCCTGCCTTGTTCCTTTGTATTGTTCCATCTTCCATAAAATTTTGGATCCCCACCCCCAACTCTATACCAGGAGGTCCTTGGGAATTTGCAAAATCCATGCACGGGAGACATTGTGTTCCAGTCTTCTCTCCTACCACTTCTTTCATGAAATACTGGATTAAGTTAATCTTTTTCCACAGTAAGTTACCTGTTGTAAACAAATGCATATATTTTGCAGGCTGCGCAGTGTTAGGGCTGAACCTATCGATGCTTCTGGCAGAATCAGGAGGATTTCCCCGCCACCTTCACTATACTTGTTCTGGTTCTCGCTTTTTATTACAGGCAAAAGAGGTGCAGCAGTTCTCAGCATATGAAGTGTAGAGCCAACAGCACTAGTCATGGGGCCTAGTGTTCTTCAGAGCGACTCAAGGTATCCTTTTCTGACATTACACAAATGGTTGTCGAGGGGGAAGCAAACAGCAGTCGTTTGTCACCAGTCTACCGAAAAGGATCTCTGTATTTGGATGAAACATAAACGAAACGGCCACAGTTGGTGCCTTATGGATGACATTGCATTGAGCAAATCCTTTTGGCCTTCGTAAACTTGATCAGCTATGGGTTTTTAGTACAATGTTACATTTTTATCCATCTTAATTTAGCATAATTGATGGGGCAGTTATGGTCAACCTTAGTCCTGCCCTAGTCATTGTAGAATGAGTGGGATATTGTTGTTTCAAACATCTACTCCCTCGTCCTTTTTTTACAATTGACTATTCCATTTTGCTGTCTCTTAATAATTGTGTGTTTTGAAAAGTTAATAGGTAAATGTTTGCACAATTATTATTTTGCCCTTTGAAAAGTTAATGGATAAAGAGTTAATGGGTAAAAGTGGAGGTAAAAGTTTATGTGAAAGGTGTAAAGAGTAGGTAAAAGTTGATATGAAATGTGTAATAATGATGTTTCTTTAATAGGTTGGATTTACAAAGTAACACATTTAAAAGGGGACGGAGGGAGTATAATTTTTCTGATAAAAAAAACAGTTACTATATTTTTTTTTTCAGTTTCAGACTCGTACGATTAAGCATTAAGCTTTTGGTTTGGCTCGTCAAGCCAATCTTGAATTAGTTTTCAATGAATCAATCATTAAGCTTTTGGTTTGGCTCGTCAAGCCAATCTTGAATTAGTTTTCAATGAATCAATCATTAAGCTTTTGGTTTGGCTCGTCAAGCCAATCTTGAATTAGTTTTCAATGAATCAATCGTTACTCGGCTCATGCATTATGGTAACGATTGACGAACGCACAACTTCTAATCTCGTTTCCGAGGAAATTTTCAAATCAACGGTTGTTTTAAACGCCTTGCTCATGAGGTGGACCTATACATACATGAGACCCACGGCATGTGAGAGGGTGTTATATTGTTGTATCCAAAAAAAAAAAACCCTTGTTTCCAGCCCCTACTGTTGCTTGGATTGGCTTGGGGGTAGGCCCCCACACCTAACCAAACAATTTGGTGCAAGATCCTCGGTGCCCAAACTCCCTGTGCCTCGGCGCTATGAGGTTTGGGCCATTAGATTGTGTTTTTTTTTTTTTTTTTTTCACTGGCCAGAAATCCCTCGGCATTGAGGTTTTCCTGAAACAGAGGATCTCCGGCCAAACAATCATCTGTAGGGTAGAGCACCAGAGAATGAAAAACATAAATTTCAGTACAGTTGATGATATTGTCCAATGATAGAATGGCAACAATCCCAATCGACCAAGCAAACAAAATGTTGGAAAAAGTATTGTTCAGTTAAATGTGTAATCATATTGATCTTTTGTTCTTTACAACCCTGTAATCCCCTAATTTTTGCATGGAAACAATTTTAAAACTTACCCAGAGATCTAAAAAGTCTCTCAGCAGGTTAATTGGGGACCATGTTTAAGGCCGCCTTGTGAAGTAAACAACGGAAAGAGAAAGAATGAGACAGTAAATTACAATAACGTAGTTTTCCTCAATCCTGCTTCAAGGCTTTATTGATGACGGATTTGATGAGTATTATTGCCAGGTAAGCCAATATCGTAAGACCCAAACCAGCCACCAGAACCATAGTGTCGTAAAATGCATGCTGTACGGTATAAATCTGAAGCCCAATCGTAGCCCAATTGCTCTCCGTCCAAACAGGGTCAACCAGCCCCATGGGGTCTGATGAATTGGGGGGTAACAACTTCCAACTATCTGACTCAAACTTCAACCGGGTTGAATATGCCGGTACATACCTGAAATTGTAAGCCATGCATTGTTCCATTTAACAGAGTACAAGCAATAGTTTTGCCACAAAAAGCTGCTCCTCTCATACATTCTTGATCTATCTTGATATTGATAACTCCATTCGCATTGAAATTTAGAGGCATTAAGCCATTAACTTCAATATTACTCCTTTATCCTCATTTCTGAATGCATAGCTACTTAATGCTACGGGGTAATTTTGAAAGTAACTGCAAATTAGAGGGAGAACCACGAACCAAATTATGAGAGCGGCTTTGGGAAAATATGATATTATTTGCCATCTTTTTATTTGGACCCTAATCAGGTAGAACTGTAGAAGTGGTACACTGACAAAACAACAAAGCAAGCGAGATATGAATGCTCAGAGCCAACTTTGGGGGTGTAGGCAAAGAGCCAAAGAGGCCACCTTCACGGTACATGTATAAGAAAAAAAGCAAGGGAATGATGAGAACATTGAGGAGAGTTCGGCTGGAAGTTCCTAATGCATCAAAATCTAAGGCTATGTATGGAACTTGAAGAAAAATGAATAAATAGGGTGTGAGAAAGGATCTTAAAGAAAGTACAATTACCTTTCTTTGTTTGGTTTTGAAGATAAACAAAACCAAACCAAACCAAACCAAACCAAACCGAGTCTTATTCCAATCAATTGGGGTCGGCTAATCAAATTAGGATTCACGCCAAAAAAGATCCGACGGGGTTTTTTTATGTGCTGGCTGTCAACTACCTAATGCACAACCCTCCTCCTTTATCCGGGCTTGGGACCGGCTGGGAAAAGATAAGGCTTTAGGCACGACCCAGGCGGAGTTCAAAGAAAAACAGAATGATAATAACTTCCTTATTTATCCTCTCTTCTTCCCTTTCCAAATTAAGAACCAAACAGGAAAGGAAGGAGATTCTTCATTGTCACTTCCTTTCTCTTTCGTTTCCTAGGTTCCAAACACAACCTAAACACGTTAGGGCCAAGAGGCTAAGAGCAGAGTGGTAGCATACATCCCCAGATGCCCAACACCAAAAACCCCTAATCTAACCTAATAAACTAATAATCTCCAAAATAGATATTCCAATGGTGTCTATTCAATTAAACCAGCGAGCAAAAGTACCTGGTTGTAGAGACCACACAAACTCCCTTTCCATCTGTCTCCGATCTAATGCACAAGTGATTAGCATCGCTGCAGTTTTTTGAGCAAGCAGAACTTGCATTCTCTGAAGAAGGTGTTGATGATTTTTCAGCCAGAAAATTCCAAAGAAACCGTGAAATATCACTAATGTATCCAGGATAAGGCGTGGATGAAGGTTCCCCCTCAAGGACACCAACGTAGTGGTTTGGGCAAGTTGTGGTGGGTGAAATATAGTGCTTCACCAGTCCACAGGATAAGCCTGGTTCACAGCTCAATAGGCAACCCATAAGTTCTTCAACCAGAGAGGCATTCACATTGATAGTGTTCAGAGCCGTAGTACTTAAATCCTTTTTGTTGCTAGCAAGAATGTAGAGAGTGCGGGCAACAAGAGAAGCAGCAGCTACAATGGATGTGGAGTTTATGTTTGCTGCATCAAAAAATACATTTTGAAAGAGAAAAGGGTAAGTGATTTGGGAAAAGAGTAAAATTCAATGTTGATCAGTTAGAGGTATGAGAGAAGCATGCAAGAAATCAGATCAACTCACCCAAATCATCAAGGTGGCTATGGAAGAATTGGTTGGTGAAGGCAGAATCAAAATCTTCGAAGACAACTCCAGATGTCTGCGAGTTCTGTTAAAATGGAAAAGAGAAAGAAAACATAAGAGTTTAGCTAGACAAAGTACTTTCTCAAATTTAGAGTATCAAACAAAACTGTTGAAGTATCCAACTCAAAACCATTTGGCAACAATAATTAACCGATTTTGGATAAGCTGTCGAATATGCAGATTCAATTTATTAAGAAAACAGAGGCGAATTTTCTTTCTCTTTTTATCTTGGCAAAACTTTTTACATCAGACACGAAGAAAAATTAACCTCAGTTAAGAAACTGATCGCCAGAGTTAAAGGCCGGATCAAAGACCAGAAGTCCCTGATTGAAAGAGATTTCACATCTATTCCCCACTTTCGGGAAAGGAAATTACTTGAAACCCTGTTTTCAAGTAGTAAAAGCTTATTTTGGAAGACTTTATCATGCACTTTATATGGTTACAGCTAGTCACAGTGTGTGTGCCGTGCCACACATCCACACTTTTGTGTCTCTTCATGCTCTATTATTTTTCGCTTATGTTATGCAATCTATAAGTTGTCTACATAGAACTACTTGAGATCATCAAACAAGATCCATATTGCATATAAAAAGCATTGTAAATTTATAAATTGTGAAAAACTTTTCAAAATGTCCAAAATAATAAACTTGCCATCCATTTTGGGATGGAGGGGATATCAAACAAAAAAAGAAAAAAGAAGATGGTCTTTTCTCTTTCGGATTAGGCGATGCTCTTAGTCTGGCTGCGAAATCTTTCTCAACAAGGAGAAGGAATTCTTCGAGTCACTTTTTGATCAGAAAATGAAGCCAGACAGACAAAGAGCATCGTGTGATCCCTATGATAGAGTAACTTGCATCATGCAATCAAGGAAAGAGTCAGGCAGACATGCTAGTATCACTTATTTTCTTTGATCTAGGTAACTATGCAGATTGTGACTGCAACAGATAGTCGAGGCAGGTTAGCATTATCAGGTGCTAAGTAGTGCCAGCATAAGTGTGACCACCACATGAAAGGAAATGACAAAGAAAGGACGAAAGGTAGAAAATACACAGATAGGCGGTTTATCGTACGCATGAATGATGCAACGAGTTAGAATTTGACAATCACAAACCTTCCTCAGAAATGCCATCAATGATGACGGAGGTATGCCAGGATTTGACACATTAGCCATTGAGATGTCAATGCTACTAGATCGAAGTGAATTTTGAGCAAGTTGTAAAGCATTCAATGTTTCATTTGTGGCAGCCGAAACCTACGATATAACATAGAGATGTATCAGGCATAGCCATGCTGAAAGGCAAATATGAAAAAAAAAAAAAAGAAGAAGAAGAAGAGAGATTCAAAGGTACTACAGAATGTAGTGTATCAACTCCACCAACATTAAGGAAGTGATGCTACTTATTTGACCATTAAAACTTTTCTGTAGCTAAACGGACACATCTGAGCAACAAAAGAAACAAAAGACCAGCTTGTGCTAGACTGATAGATTGTGTAACTGAATTGAAGAAACAGAAGAACGAAAACAAAATAACAAATGATCAGCTTTTGTTTCGGTTCCATTGCCTGATTTATGCATCACGTAATTTTTTCTTCTAGACAGAGATCACTTCATTAGGACATGCATAACTGGGGTTTTCTTGCTAGTAGCCTGAAGAGGCAATAAAAAAAGTGCAGGGCATTTAGTGGAGACAGGTGGTGCACGTATGTTGTTTCAATCACCCCTCTTCTCAAAAGTTCACAACTGCCACTGCTACTGCCTCCACACAGCAGGACCAGACTGTTACCATTACAAAGTAAAGCACCAATTTCCCACCATAAGCACACGGTCACAACCACCACATCTGCCACCATTTAACTTCACCTTTTCCCAAAGTCAGCAAGACCAGTACATTGCACACTAAAAGTGGTTACAAACTGAAACTATGTTAATCCAAAAGCAGATGATGAATCAGGAATCGTACAGTTCATGTGCAGGAAGGTATAAGTTAGCTCCAAAAACAAAAGATTACTCACCTGTGTTGTATGAGCGAAAAAATGTTTGGTTCCCTGACTGAATCCCTTCCCAACAGATCCAACTTCCAAAATCTATGTAAATTTGTCCAAATCGCAGAAGTTAGAATGTTCCAACAGATTCTCAAACATGAAAAGCAGCAAGCATCAATTGCCAATCAAATCCCAAAATATAATGAACAATGTCCAAACAAGTCAGTGGGCATCCAATTTGTTAATGCAATTGCAATTGATACCACTTGAAAGTTGAAAACCTTGACACCAGATAGAATTGTACTGCTTATGTATGCCATAGAGCCCTCTATACTCTGCAACTTCTACAAAGTTAGCGTCATCTCTGACTACGACATGATGAAGCACGAAGTCCCAAAATGTAGTTTCAAGGGTCTTTTACCATTCTCCCTTCTCTGGAATAGGATACAATGTTATGTCCTCACTGATTGAGGACACTAATGTTCTATTTACTTTCTTCTTGTGATGAAAAAGTTATTGTTCGTAACATCCATAATACCCGCTATTGCAATACTTCAATTCATGTCCAAGAATTTTTTTTACGGTATATCAAATGGTTGCAGTTAAAAATACAATTGAAGATATTTAACACCAAAGCCTGATCTCTAATGAAATTGGACCAAAAAAATTAAAGATGAGACCTTTTGAACATAAACAATCTCCTTGTGAGATTTCATCTCTTTAGCCCAATCAGGGTACTTGTAATTTACCGTCATCTGAGCCAGTTTTCTATCAAATTGAAGTTTAATCTTGAGTGGCCTTATTCACTAGTACGGCCCCTTGATGGTACAGGATTCTTGAATTTTGAATAGTGAAGCTTGATCTGGATTAGGGATGTGAAAATCTCGAGTATAGCAACATGTTAAACCAATTAACCAAACGCCCATTCAGATTGTCAGACAAAATTATACTTAAATTTACAGCCACACTCGTCTTAAATCGTGATGTCAAATATGACAACTTCTGAAATTAGAGTACTTTAGCGAAAATGAGAAGATTACCGTGTCAATTAAGGAACTGTTAAGCCCATTGACAGCATCTGAATGCTGATCAAGTTCAAGAAGAAATCTTCTGCTACCAAGATAACCCCAAGCCTCTCCAGTGAAAATTACAAAAACTAGCTGCAATCAAAAAAGTTGGGGCAATAACTATGAGCAGCGCAAAAAAAAAAAAAAAAGGGAAAACAACCAAAAAGCCACAACAAATCAACAAAAAAATTTGACAACTCATAGGACAACAAGCAAAAAAAACTCAAAAAATATAGTAAAGATAATCACACACACCATAGATTCATTTTTCAATTGAAGATTCAATAGGAGCAAGTAATTTAAAGAGTAGATGTAAGTTTTATAAACTTCTTACCAAAAACTTACACTTTCGTTAAACAACTCATAAATAAGTAAACATGCCCCAGCCATATGAAACATGTTAACTCTCTCAAAAAACACACCTGTTTACTAAGATCATCCAATCCCTCAACATGAGAAAGAGCATCAACTGCCACCAGCAATGAAATCAATCCCTACACATTCATTTAGAAAAATCTTGTATTGATCCGTCGTGGTCATAAAAGCAATATAAAAACAGATTTGATGCTGTAATGACAAAAATTGTGTCTAGATACTTGAACTTACAGATATCGGGGAGTCTGCACCAAGGCTTTTGTCACGAAAGAAAGACGCAGAATCCATGGATGCCACCGCTAATATGATATGCTTAGATGATTCTGAAGACGAAGTATTGATTGGTGGAAGCGCCGACCACACACTGCCCTTCATGTCAAAGATAAATGAAGATAAATTATAAAACCCAAACCATATAATTTCACGCTTGATCTCCATGTATTGACCTTAAATAGTCAATTCATGAGCAACATACAAAATCACAAACCTTCATACAAGATTAACATATATGACAGTGTCTTTCAATAGAAACACTGTACTTCAACTTTTCCTACACATAGACTCTCCCCATCATCCTGTATAAAACAAAACAAAAAACCTCTACATACTGAGACTTGGGTCAAAAAGATGAAACTTGACTATGCCCCCAAGAAGCCATCACCCAAGTCATCCTAAAAAAAAACGAAAGCAAACATTTTCTGGTTATGTCTGGTAATTCCAATTATGCTTATGTGACAACTTCGCTGGTAAAATTTATTGTAAAGATGGAGTTGTTTCAACAGCAGCAAAATTCTGATCACCGAATTCACCGCTGGTGATCCAGCACTAAACAGTAATGAGAAAAATTGACAAACGATGACGTGGTTAATAATTATAAGGGATAAAGGATGATAAATATCCAGCACACAGAAAATTGATTAACTTACATCTGCAGAAAGAGTAAACAATGACTGGTGATTTATCTAATGATTCTAATTTCTAATCCATAAACTAATGAACTAGCACTCCTCTTTTTCCGAACAGAAAGAAAACATGTTCAACTTAGCATTCATAATTTCAATTTTGATACCTCAATAGTTGGGGAAAAAATATGAATAAAGAACTCTCAATGTCTATTCCAGAAAGCTGTAATTGATAGGTATTACTAACTAACATCAACATTATTTAATTGTTACGAGACATTATTCGATTGTTACGAACTTATAACTGACTTCCCAGTTAATTTCTCCAAACAAGCAATGAGCCTCATTCGTGTCTAAACAATGTACAGAGTACTCTTTTGGGAGACTGCTTAAGCTTTTTGAAGTTTGAACCTCAAAAGTACCCTTAATTTTATAACCAATTATACTGGGGCGATCAAATAGCTGCTTCTGGTCCTCTGGATACTATATTAAGGTTTAAATAGTGTATAGAAAGACACCCTGGAACCAGATAAATCAAAAGAATTTCACCTGTATCCACCTAGTGGAAGACAAGTCTCTTCCTTCAAGCAAGATTCTGAATCACGAGTCGCCGTTTTTGTCGTCTACTCAAAAAAGAAAAATATAAATGACAATACCAAAAATAGTTTACTCAAATAAAATATATTGAATAACTCAATATGCACCACCAAAATCTCTAACCTGCATCACCAGATCAAATTCTGCAACATCAGCAGTATAAGCCTTCTTGTTCCCTTCATTCTTTATAGCTGCCTGAATGTGCAAGTGAGAGCATCAAATGCACAAAACCTCAACCAAGCATCTAAGACTGCAGCTATAAAGGAGAAATAACCACCACCAAAATCCATGAAGTCCATTGTTACTATAAAGTGCTTCTTCGTTTGAATACTACTGGAGACACCTCTTGTAACCGGACAAAAAGAGAAACTTTTTTTTTTGTTGTTGAGTAGGGTAGTTGGACAATTGTAGCTTGCCATATATTCATTACTCTCTGTTTTTTTGCAGGGTATTTTTTATAAACTCCTTGATCTTGGACTCTTGGAGTCTTTGTGGTACTAGGACCTTCATTCTATTTCTGCACTACCAAAAGGAAGCCCAACCACAACATAACCCTATATAAAGGAGGGGGAGAGAGTTCCGGTAGTAATCAAAATAGTACATGATGAATCTTTGACAATTGCTAATGGAAGCGTAAATAATTCTTTATCCAATTTTCGCTCTTGAGACCAATACCTAAATGGAAAGAATTACTTTCCAGGCTAAGCAAATCACAAAGAGAAAAAACAATACCTCCTTGAGAGTTGAGGTACTATTATCAGAGAGTAGAAATACAGGAAAATCATACTTGTTCCACATAATACCAGACCCCTGCAATTAACAACCAAAGATGCTTTAGCTTCTAAAACAATACAACTAATGAAGCCCTCTAAATCCTAAATTCAACACGTGTTTATTATCAAGAAGCTGACTTCTGCGGCTCTATGTACAAAGAATAGTCGCAACCTTTTTACTGATCCTCATGATGTCAAGATTCTTAGTGAATTAATTAAAGTATCAAGCTCACTCAAAATAATTATACCAACTAGACAAACACAGTACGCACTGGCAATCAAAAGACCACCAAAAAATTAACTGTTTTTGTGCTTAAGAACCTTATATTATAGTTACTTGAAGATAAGGTCCAACAAGGAATGCCGCGACAATTACGTGCATAAACAGAGGCAAGAAACAAGGCATGGCGCGACAATTACATCCATAAACGGAGGCAAGAAACAACGAATGGCACGAAGATTGCATGAATAAACTGACGCAGGAGCTATAAGAAGCAAAATTTAAAGCCAATCAACAAAACCAAGCTCTCTTCTAAAACCAATCAAAGAAAGAGGAGTCACAAAACTTCCCTAAAAGCCAAGCTAAAAACGAATAAGGAACAATAGAAACTAAATGGCGAATTTTCCGACATACATATATCATTTAAAATCAGATTACCCTATAGAATGGATAAAAACTGTTAATTTTATCTGATAGTTTTCTATTCAATAACTTGCCGTGCAACTAAGGAGTGAGAATCCAAATCACCATATTAAGATGGCTAAAAGCTACTAATGTCATCTTATTCCAGTAACTGTTTCAATAACCTGACATGCAACGAAGGAGTGACAGAATTAGAACATTACCTAACATGTAGCTTATTTTTTCCACATTTTGTCAATAACTTGCCATGCAACCAAGAAGTGAAAGAATCAAAACATTACCTAACATGTAGCCCATTTTTTCCACATTATGTCTTACCAAACGTCCACTCTATGTTAGTTCATTATATTTGAATTCTTTGGGGGGGTGGGGTCATATACAGGGGAAAACGTGTGGATTGCTTTGAATCCCTAAATTTATCACTTTGGAGCCACAAAAAGTAATCCACTAGTATGTTGAAGTTTTGTGATAACACTGCGCAAACCCATAACTCAAGCATCAATTTCTCTAATTCTTATCATCACTGGCTACGTAATATGTTTAACCCTTACACATGCCAGTGTGGTACGAACGCTTTCAGACATATTTTGGTTAGTAATTTTTTATTTCTTTCTTCCTGAGAGTTTGCTGAAAATAAATTGAGGTTGTATGGCTATAACGGTATGTAAAATGGATAATGAAAGGAGATCTAAAAAAGTGAGGAAGGTAAAAATTCATGTTGTTTATTTGCTACACAAAAGCCATGGTATTTGACCGCAAATAGTTCTTGATTAGAACCTATGGTCTGTTCTATCTTCTTTTAGGTGCAACTACTCATGTCAAACACCAAGGAATTAAAGGCATGCTTGGTTTTAAAGGGTGCAGAAAGTGAATCAGACATGCTTAACCACACTGAAAAATCAGAAAATTGAGGACAAAAATATAAACGAAGTGATGAAGACACGTAGTCTAGACCACCTGGAACCCATTGTACAAGCTACTAATGTCCTTTGTCAAAGCATGCAACTCATAACCAATTGGCAGTGAGTGCAGAGACCGCCCTACGCTCATATACTAGCTTTGGAGGTTGTAATTAACCAATGTGGGACAAGCTCTAACACTCCCCCTCACGTGGGAACCCTAGACCGCACTTGAAGAGGAAAACAACTAATCCATAACATAGGGATCACAACGAACAACGAAACAAGGTGCGGTTAAGGTATAAATAACGGAGCAAACAATCAAGAGAGTCTTGTCCAAAAGCCTCCCAAAGTCTAGATCTGATACCATGTTAAAGCATCCAATTCAAAACCAATTGGCAGTGAGTAGAGAGCCCGCTCAAGCTCATATACTAGCTTTGGAGGTTGTAATTACTAATTAACCAATGTGGGACAAGCAGTAACATCTCTCAAAGTTACAGGGATACTCAAATCTGGTTTTCTTTGGAACATTGTCGGTAACAGAAATTATCCTTCTCCTTCATCTTCAAGACTTATGCCTAGGTTCACTGAGTATTCCTTCCATATAAATGTGTTCGAATATAGTGTCAATTCATTACTTACACCTAAAAAAAATCATCTAGGTACGTACAACAATAATGGAATCTTTTCTCACAAGTAATTCATTACATACCATTGGGTTCCATTGATAACTGATGTTTTGATAGGGAGAGAATATAGCTTGGGGAAACTTCTCATCCATGGAAACACCTACACCAGAGAGAAACATCAATGTTAGTAGCCTCAAATGAGCCCTTCATACACAAAGATTTTGTTCTAACTGAGGATAACAGGAAAACAATAATTACCTTCTAATTCATTTTGGACATCAGTTCCTGATTCAACTAAAACACCACCTACATATTTAGCAAAATCTAAATCATTTGATACTCTGGAGAGGAAACAAAAGAAACAAAATTAGTAACAATGTACAAAACTATTTAACCAATCGATAGTGCAATAAATAACTCATCATTTTACACTAACATAACCAATATAATCAAAACAGAAACCATTCAATAGCATGCATAAACATATCCACTACTATATGTGTAAGTATTTTTCAACCAGATTCGTCATGATCAAATTTTGAAATAATAGACATTGTAATGAAGCTTGAAGTTTACGTGTAAGAAAGCATACTTTACAAGATTAAATAGCATTTTTCAACTCTCTTCAGCAGAAAAAATTGCAGAGAGTCACATATAGACATGATTTGACGACGTCATAACTTAATCATCATTTAACCGTCAAGTGCAAGTTCATAATCACTTTTCATAGATATGAAGATTGTAGTATCATTTTCTTGGAAGAATTTTTCAAGTGATTCCCTGATCATCATCCAAACACATTTGTTAAACCTATGTTGCAGAGACTCTACGATCGGAATCAGCAGATGCAGGTGTGGATCGAACCGGCAGGTTCAAAGAAAGTACAATACCATGGAAAGTTCCAAAATAGAAGCAACTACAAAGGTCTATTCTAAAAGTAACAGAAAAAGTACACATACCTCTTAAAAAAACTGTCAAATTCTTGCAATGGCACCACTATTGCAGATAACTGAGCCAACTTATCAGCATTCTGGTATCTTATGATTGGAGCAACAACCTTCTCACGGCCAGGGTCTAAAGATACAATGAAAACTGGTAATAAAGGATATGAATAAAGCATCCTAAAATACTTCGTAGTTCAACAAAGTGAATACTTGACGCTATGACGAGGTGAACTACTGGGGTACCTACTTGAACAACCAATCTCCCCAGAAAGCTTAAGAAGCCGTACACAGGGAAACCCATCAACAACCTTGTACATTGACTTCTGGAGATCAGGAACCGATTCTAGCAAGCTCACATCTTTTGGAGCTGTCAAAAATTGGGAACAATTCAAATTTGAAGCAAAGAAAATAATACGAAATAAAACCAAAACCAAGCCTTAAGGGGTCGAAGCATACAGAATAATAGTATGAAGAAAACAAACAACAACAAAAATTAGGAGGAACCACAAGAACCATGACGATGAAAATGAATGAATACAAACTCTAACATCGAAACTGAAGTAAGAAACACATTAACCACAACCCTCCTCCAAAAACAATAAGTACGCTTGATGGAATCACATATTCCAATTTCAACATTTGAGCCTACATATTGTTATTTAGCCTGATATACATAATTGGCCCATTTCCTAGCAACTTAAGCTTGTGGGACAACGTGTAACATAACACGGTAACAAAGCATAGCTTTCTGGGACGCCTTGAGTTCAAGCCTCTCCATTCTTATTTGTCTCCTGTTTGCATCATGGTTCTCTTCTTTGGAGTCTACTTTGATTGCATCTCCAAGCGCAAGTCAGATTTGCAGCTGAGCGAGGGTGTTCGATAGCTTAACAGATATTGTTCAGCCCATTTCCCAAATCGTAAGTTTAGGGGACAATTGGTAACCTAACAAATATACCATAGTCACAACATAAGAAACTTGAATCTGCAGTTTCATTTGAGGCCACAAACATGGAAAAATTATTCAGTGCCCTCTCCAGCACCCCAAACTTCTTTTCCACTCCACATTAGTGTGGGTCCCAATCCATATAGTGTAGGTCCCAGGGCACTGAATAATATCTGACGTACATGATACACCGCATTTCAACATGAATTGACAACAAGACAAACCTTTTTTTTTTCTTTTTGATAACTAAAAATCTGCCCAGCAGGGCTACAAAACCCCATCCGGAGCCTAGGCAGGATAAGGAATACCACACCTTTCCGGGTGTCCATTGGATGGATCGGCAAGGAATACACTAAGTGCCAACGAACAAACCCTTTTCTCGAAGAAGGAAACTCGAAACAATTGTTCCTTAAAACTACTTAAAATCACAAAGACGCAAAAATTCAAAGTTCAATTCAACAGATACACTCGAATTGACAAAAATGAAGGATCAAATTAGCAGACAAAATGTAGAATTCAAGTGACTGACCTGAGAGAGAGGTGTGAAAAAGAGCGGGGAAGCATAGGAGTATAAAGAAGAGCTTCGAGGCCATGTGAGACGAACCGGAAATTATCAGTTTGAAGAATTACAAACCCTAAGCTCTAAACCCATCAATGTCGTCGCATATCTCTCTCTCTCTCTCTCTCTCTCTCTCTCTCTCTCTCTCTCTAGATTTCCTCCAATTATACGGCTGACTGGTGGCTGATTGGGGAATCTGAGGAGGATTCAAACGGGAGAGTTGAGACTCTTTGGTATCACTCGAGTCGCGGGCGTGGGTTGCAAAATAACTGTGACAGTTGACAAATGGTCAGAACGGAAAAAAGAAAATACGGAGTATATTGGAGTAGTACTTAAATTACTAGTATTTTTTAGGGTTGTTTCTGTGGTATTTGATTTTATAATTTTTCTTTTTATTCAATTTTTTTATGAGGTACGAGTGAACATTAGTTTGAAAAACATGAACAACTCCGATTATTCGTATAGAGCCTGTAATAAGCTCAAACTAACTGATCTGTCTTTGTTCATGTTGTTTTGTTGTGTTGCGCTGGTTGTTGTGTAAGGTGGTTTGTTTGCTTGTATTAAGTGGAAGTTCTTTTCTTTTTGAACTCATCGCAAATGGCATTAAACCCAGGCCGAAGGCATACAGATTTCGATACAATAAAATGGAAAGAATCAAAGCTACCAACAAACCAGACCCGAGCACTGCACTAGCAGGCTCAATGGCACATACTGCAAAAGCAGACCAACAACAAGGTTGACAAATAAAGTCCGTCAAAGACATGAAAGTAGAGCATCCAAAAGGATACACAATTCAAGTCATGAGAAGTCACAGACGAAATCTGGGACAAAACTCCCACACACGAGGGGGAGAACACTCTGTAAACGGAGCACATAAAACAAACAACAAAACAAAAAAATAAATACAACTCCGGTCACCCAACACTGCCAACGAAATCGCTGCCTCGATGCCAGTGACTTATTCACCGGAGAAACAAAGCTGATCCACCCATGCAACGCTAGTCTCAATCGCACCCAACCAAAAGCCGACAAGAGGAGGAGGGATAGGGGCGGCGGCGGGTGGGAAGACAACCATATAGGGATGCATACGACGGCAGATGAGGAGGAGAATGGCAGAGGAAGACGGCGAACGGTTGAGGCCGGCTGATGGTGATGTTGCAGCCCCACCCCCCCACCAAGGGGAACTTTGCTGGAAAGCTAGAGAAAAGGCAGAGAAGAAAGTTTACAGAGGAGAGGCCCTTGTATTAAGTGGATTGTATTGCTTATTTGCCATATACATATTTGATAAGTTTATGTTTTCTAAAAAATAAAAATAAAAACAAAATCAAAATCTATCACCCCTTCCTTTCTCTACACAAATTTTAACCAAACAAAAAAATCTCAAAATTGAAGCTATCTTTCCTGCACGTTACGAGAAATCCAAACATGCCTCAACTACACTAGAAGTTTTTTAGTTATTTATTTTTTATGAAATTGAATTGCCCATGTTCACAAATAAAAGATTAATGATAACAAAAATTCATCAGTGGATACTTTTGGAAAAGAAGCATATCCTCTCCTACATCGTACCCAAGGAGACAGAACAAGCAAAGGAATTGGAGACAGAACAAGCAAATGAATTGCAAGCTACAACCAAGATAGTAACACAAGAGCCAAACACCTTCTAGTCTTCTACGTCTACTGTTTGGATCTTGATTTCGTCGACGAATCTTTAGGTGTACATAATAAAAGAGGAAAGTTAAGCGATAAAATCGAAGTTGTTTTAACACCATTTCCCATCAGAAAACAAAGATCCAAACGGAATCTTGTTCCATGGGATTGACAGATTATTAGTGTCCTTCAAAACAAGCACCATCTGCTCAGCCTTCGGTCAGAACACATCAACTGCTACTATCAAGCTGTTGGACAAAAGTGAATACCAAGTAGCTGATCTGTTGAGAAACCTATTCGAGCGTAACAACTGATTGCAGTCTATCGGAGGAACACCTTCAGATCTAAATGGAGTAGAAATGACTGTTACAGACTGAAATCTATTTCAGCGCGCTTGAGCACAGATGTTACCCTTGAGAAAAATTCGGGTTCATTCTCATTTATGTCTTCAAGTGTCGTCAGCTCATGTTCATCAGCCTAGGTGGAAATCCAAAACAATTAAAGAAAAATCATCATCACTTAACTAGAAGTGCGCAATAAATTCATGAAGGAAAAAGAAGAAAAGAAACCAAATAGGCAATAAGACAACATTTAAGATATCATAGGTTCACATAGAGGATCAACAGTTGAACCATATTCCTAAATAAGCTACATATTGCTTCCTTCTGGGCAACAGGGCGTCATCTCAGAAGTTTGAGCCCCAACTTATTTAGAAGCCATGCCATGGCTCTCTTACATCAGTTTCCTTTAGCTTGCTTTCAAATAATGTGAAACTAGACAGTTTAATAAGTGAATAGTTTCAATTACCTCTTTAAATCTCAGAAGAATTAAATTCGATATGGATGCTGGCTTTGCCTGGTCCCACCTGAGACGTTACAATAAACGAATACAAAACAATATAAGCAAAACGGGACACACTCAATTGACAAGGACAAAATAGAAAAATTGATATAGTAACAACTGTACAAGTCGGGAAAAAAGTTGAATATTACGTATGACTAGTTTACTAACATATCTAATCGGGTATGATACTAGTTTATACAGAATAAAAAATGACATACAGGAAGACTATATTATATTCGTGAAACATCTCCCACAAGTCTACTGCTTTCCAAGCTACTTGTGCTAAGAAAGTTTTAAGCGGAATTTGTCGCATGGTCAGTCCAAAATCATTCCATACCTCACGAGCATTAAGTCATTGATAGAACGCCACATTCCTCGGCCAACATCTTTCATAGATTCATCTCTTGCACTTCTTCCTCGCCACAGTTCTTTTACAATATACATAACTTCTTCAACATCTACCTAAAAGAGTGGTCCAAGCCAACACAAAACGATATTCTTATAATCGGTACATAAAGTTGTAGAAGAATAGTGTCCTATGCTAGATCAAGAGATTATTTAAAAGCAAAAACAGTTGGCATGAAGATAATTTTAATATATCTAACATTCTATTGAACACCATTCTAAAACTCACTTTACTCCTTTTTTCTCCTGGGGGAAGAAAAATCTAAGTAGATCTCCATTTCTCGCAAATACTCCAAGGTTCAAATATTTAAACGATGACTTTTCCTTTGCGAATAAAGGGGTGTATTCATACTTCCCATCACACAATTAAACAAAAAGCTCAAACATCTGACACCAAGCATCCCTTTTTGTGTACAGTATATGTTATCTATGGTTAAAGCACAAACTGAGAATAAAGACCCACATATACTTACCAGAGCTCCTAAAGGAAGTTACTTTGCCGAAGGAGTTTTAATAACAACAATGAGAGGAATTACCAAGGGAAAAAAAAAAAAAACAACGAGAAAAGGAGTTGCACTCATATACATCTCCCTACCTGTACGTGCATGGATGTGCCGTACAATAGCTCCTCATGCTCGATAAGGCGCTGATGAAGCACGCGGTAATGATCCATGTCAAAATTCACCAGCGGCTCTGTATGAACTTCAAACCCCGCCAGTTGCGTTACAACATAGGAAGCCATGACTTGTCCAAAAATTGCAGGAATTGTACCAAGAACAGGAATAATTCGAACCCTAAAACCTGGTACTATCTGATGCAAGATATGTACGTCAGAATGAACTCATAGTGTGTTCCAGATAGGACAGACAATTAGAAGAGATGGCTCAAAGCAGAAGGGCAGAGAGATTCTAATACATCTTTCAAAGTTTTTTGGGAGAATATGAACGTTTAAACAACATAGAAAAAAAACTAGGAAAAAAAGAACAGAAAATAGCAATCTGCATTTTAAAGGAACATGTAAACATACTCGCCTGATAATCTGAAGGATTTTCTTCTTCTCCACTTGGTCCCTTGAAAGGAAGCAACTTTGCCTTGGGTTTCTCTAAAGAAAAAACTACAGGAATGCCACCTTCAATACCATAATCTTTCCGCAATCGGTGTCTCACCTACAAATGAAAGGGGTTAAAGTTAGAGAACTCCACCTCGAAGCATGAGCCATTTGATTGCTCTATTATCCAAAATTGATTCCAGAAGGATCTCATAAGCTAGAGAATCCATCAGTCATCAAAATATTTTGCAGTACTGAAAACAACTTCCTGAACTATTATGTGACAGTCGACAAAAAGTATGAAAGTACAGTTGTTCTATGAAAGGAAATTGGTTGCAGTTTAAGAATATATAAAGGATTACCAGAGAAGACCAAGGCATACCAAATACTAACTCAACGCTCATAAGAGATATATTAAAGGGCGCTTGAAAATGAAGTTAGAATGACAAAATGTATGCTTGGAACTAAAAGTTCCATAAGAACATCGTTCCAAATAAAGTAGACCTAAAATACAAATACAAATCCACAAGTGCAAATAAAAGAGAAGAAAAAAGACTTACTGCTCTAGACAGTGGGTCATTGGTTGATTCCCTCAAATCAGCCACACGGATTCTTGTTGGGTCAGCTCTTGCACCAGCTCCTGTTGCAGACAGTACTTTCAAACCCCTGCGTACACATGCGGCAAGAAGTGCCACCTATTACATCTTATGAGTCAAGAACTAACAGAACAGAAATTGAAACCTCCAACATACTCACTGAAAGTTATTTGAACACATGAAAGGATAATTTAAGAATGGCATGGGGGTGATGTATATATAATAGTTTTCTAATGGAACAAAAGCATACAAAAGTTCCAACCCATTATTACAACAAAAAGAAAATAGCTCCATCATTCAAGGTACAGTAAAAAGGCGCCGTCAGTGCAATTATTTTCCAAATGGAGAAAGGAATTATGTCTGTTAGCACACGCTATTGCTGAAAGAATCAAACAGGGCTCATGTAGATACACGTGAGTTGTGCAATACTCTACTAGGGTGCAACTTCTTTCTATTCAAATAAACCACATCTAGAATTCCAATTACTGGAAAACACATGCATTTCTAGTTTAGGTACAGAAATCCAATCCCCCTCTCTTTCACACATCCACAAACACATGCAATATTCTGAACAGAAATAGAGATGGTAGATACCATAAAATTATCTCATTTATAAGCCATTCACGAATGTTAATTTTTTTCCGTATTCGCGGATCATAATAATCAACTGCAAACAACGTTATTTGCTTCAAAGGTAACCAAATCAATGGGGCTTAGCTAGGGGACGGTGGCATCGGTTACCCATATTAGTTGGTACACTGGGCAGGATACCAAGTTCTAAAATGAAAAAGGTAACCAAATCCATAAACAAGCTGAGTACCTTTGTGTCGATGTTATCAATGCAGTCCAACACAAAATCAGGGTTCCCAGACAGAATTTCTTCTTCTGAGTTTGCATCATATAATAGCACTTTTGCCTCAACAAGGCTTTCAGGGAAAATTGATAAGAAATGCTTCTTCAGGCAATGGGCTTTTGGGATGCCCACATCTTCTCTTGTTGCGACAGCATGTCTATTTAGTGATGAAAGTGACACCTAGTTTACACCAGAGTATCATCAGTAATGCCTAAAAAAGAAGACAATAAAACCTAATGCACATGTGAAATGACCAGCAGCAATTGTCCTGATGTTTAAACAAATAAATGGGTGGGCAATTAAGGGCAACCCTTGCATTTTGGGCTCTCATGAATTGAATCTATTTGGTTTCAAAAAGCAGAATTGCAGACCTAACTGAAGAGTCAATCTCTAAATATTTTTATCTACCAATTCAGGTTGCATAAATTCAAAATACTTCCTAGTGACTTTTGCTGCAACCAGACATGAAATTGCTCTCTTGAAAAAAAAAGGGGCCAACATAAAGGAGGAGAATATATCCACTTTGTTCACTTCACATTTCCAAAAAGATTCTTTTCCCATCTCTCATCTCTCTAATCATTAATCACATTTCTCTCTCTACTCATACCCTTCTTTCCAATCATTATTCACATTTCTCTCTCTATCTCTCTCCAATCATTACATCTATCTCTAATTATTACTTTTTCAAAAAATCCATCCAAACACTATCTCAAAAATATTTCTCAAAATATTCTTCTCAAAATTCTCAACCAAACAAAGTGATCATGTTCTCAGGTTTTGTTGAAGTCCCAATGAGATCAAATATTAAGTATGATAGTGGACTGAGTCGAGGCTTTCGGATTCCAATGACGGAGCTCTGAAATATACTGGATTAGATGGCCTTAAATGGTGACGGAACAACTACTGAGTGTTTTCTCAACGGTCTTCAGAAGTCGCAAGTGAGAAAACTAATATCATTTTCTTGCATCAAAAATTTTCAATTAAGCCATCTAAACAACTTAGAACCACAAAAGACAACCAAAAACATTCAAGAACATTAAACTTCCACTTTGTGCAAGCATGAAATCCTTAATGAAGTATACCTACGCGTCAAGAACTGGGATTCCACAGCAACGGCTACACACAAAGATGAATGGCTCTCAACCGCATAGGTTGCTACACATATACAGTGCTACCCTATTATCTTTTGCATATCAAAACACAAATTGGAAGTCTTATCAGGAAACAATACAACAGTACAGTGGCCAGTGGCAGTCAGCTTTAAGGAAATAATGTTGTTTCACTTCAATCTGTCATAAAACCTATCATTCCAGGATGTGGCAGATTGCCCGTTGAAGAAACCGTGAAACGCTATTTCAACATATGCACAGGAGGCACTTTGGAGCTTGAAAACACCACTTGCTTTTGTGCAGAAGTAAACTGAAATGGAATCATGGAGACAAAGCTCACTGCATTTCACTTAGTAAATCCACAATTTCGACAACTCCAGGGAACATAAGAGAAAGATTTCAGTTCCATCTTTTCATTCTACTGAACTCCAGCAGTTCACTCAATCAATCAAGAAAGGCTTCTAGTGCAACCCAAGACATGTCAGGCCACAAATAAGAAGTCCACCATTTTGTAACTAGCTCAGCTCATAAATAGAGTGTGCTTCTGATAATCAAAGTACTTTGGCTTCCAACTGAAGCTAGATGGAGATAGCAAGGAAATTTGTGATGTGAAATATCCAGTAACAAATAAGAACAGAAAATTAAAATTCCATATCCAAATCAATATAACCAGAAAAAAGGGAGGGAACGCGTATGCCCTCAATTACAAAGACCTGCTTATTTTTTATGGAAAACACAATGGTCATTTTCATAACACATCAGTTAAGTTAATCTGGACTAGAAAGATGAGAGAGGATAGACCCACCAGAATAAGAAGCTAGTTCAAACTATAAATGAGCACATAATGAAAAACAGAAAAGCGAGAATGAGTTCATATAAGTGGAATAAGATTCACAAAAGAGGCTAAGCCAAGAAAACTGGGATATCAAGAACAGAAGTCAATGCTAGAATTGAACCTAGAGATGCTATGCTTCACAAGAAGATACCTGGTCAAAATCCACAAGGAGAAGCCTGCCGACTCCAGATCTCAATAGCATAGATGCCGCATGACTCCCAACCCCTCCAAGACCAATGACAACAACATATGATGCAGACACATTATGTTGAGACCCCACGCCAAAGAACTGCACATTCCTAACGACATAAGAACACACAAGTTATGCTAGAAACAGTGTCGCAAACATGAATGACTATAAATTCTAATCTCACACTTGCTCATACAGCGTGGGCTAAAAAGTTACAGTTCATAACTACCCTCAGCGGCCAGACAATTTGTTGTTTCTTTTTTTATTTTTTTCATAGTCATCAGCATACAAATTAAATCAATAGGAACTTCTACAACCTCCACAATGACTTCAAACTAGATGGCTTGGTAGATAACAAAATAGTCACAGATGGTATGTTGGTCCAAGCTTGTCCTGGCCCGATATTTACCGACTAAAAGTCTTCATTCCTAACTGGGCCCTAAAATTTCATGTCGAGCCCAACCTGACCCAGCAGCACTCATTTAAATTCACATGCAAATACATGTTTTTTCATAGAAAATTCAGTAAATATGCCCCGGCTTTAATTGGACCCAATTTCGCCTTATCTGATGTGAAACAAAAAGCCCAGATGGACTGTGCGATTGGTCCCCCAGGAATTAGTTAAGGCGTCCGTAAGGTGGCCCGGACAAGCTAAGTTATCAAAAAAAAAAATACTAATGAAAGATTACAACAAATCAACACAATATCTTCAAAGTCGGGTGAGAAGTAAACAAGAGATCAAGAGTTTGATTATTTAACAGCTCCAACATAGTCGATAAGGTTAAGTAAACTTAATATACGTGAATTATAGTAATTACCCAATGTTTCACACTGATGTTGGGTTGGACCTGCATTTAAGAACTAATCCTAATCAGCCTAGGCATGTCATATAATGGCCACCCGTACAGATGCAGTATTGGGGAATGCTCACTGGTTAGTTTCTACTTATTCGTCAACTGTTCCAAATAATCAAATTTTTACTTAGAACACACCCAATACATTTCTAAAAAGTGCCCAGGAAGAGTCGGTCTTGACAATATTACAGATCCAACATGGACATAGTTGCTACTTAGTAGGTGTCAATGCGACATACAATACTCAAATTTGGCTTGACTGATAAGCTTGACCAAAATGGTTCAAGCTCAATGACCTTTGTTGAGTCAACCCCATTCCCCATTTATCATCCTTCTTTCTCCCTTACTTGGGAAATACCTAGATCATTTTAGACCATCTAAATAGTTGAATAAACAAAAGATACACACGTCGAAAACTTATATAGAACATTCAATCAACCTAAAATGAGGTGGTTCATATGCAGACTTCATTCATCTTTACGGGTGCATCAAACTTGGTACCTGGTAAGTTGTTCTGAAACTATCTCATCTTTAAGCAGGTCTAAACTAGCTTTCCCGTGATTCTGGTTCCCGCAATCATCATGACGTTGAGCAGCAGTCTCAGGTACAAGTCCGTTACCTACGAACGATAAAAGTGAAAACCATAAACAACGTCAATATTTCCGACATTTTCCAACAAATGAAGCGGCTTAGTAACCCATAAGTGGGTGAATTCAAGTGTCAATCGGCGCATGGAAAGCCAAAGCTTTCCATGTTAAGCCCTAATAAATAAGATCTGCAATGGAAACAAGTTCCTAGAGACAAGTCCAACCTCGAAATGCAAAAACGGTGCCTCGCAAATGATAAGTTAAACCCTATATTCGATTTACCCACGTGAAACAAAATTATTGTCAACAGATTTAGGATGCAAAAATTGTAGAACCACAGACAGACACATTCTTGAGGGGAGCCACACACTGCTTGTGAGAGGGGACCGACACCCACTGCACCACCATTGTGGGGGTGGCCTCCACATGAATGTGAGTGTCTGTAAAGTGTTCGTGGTTGTAGAAGAGTCGTCTGGGACAACAAGATAAGGTAATAGTGGTTTAACCAGACAAAACAAACTGAAACCATTACATAAGCTACATACAATTTGCCCAGGTGTTGACCGAGAGGACGGAACAGGACTTGTAGCTTACCTCCTGAATCGGTTACCTTCCTACTGGATTGGCTAGCAAAACTTCTGCAAAAAAACAAAACAAAACAAAACATCATCTCACTAAACCCCACCACTCAAATGAAAACGCATTAACAACAAATAATTATACAGATGGTAGTCGCGGGCCAATTCCTGATATTTATTTAGGCACTGGCTAGGTTCTGGAAAAAAAAAAAAAAAACACCCAAAAAAATTGAATACAACATCATTCCAACTGAACCACAAAATACCGTAGAACCGTAGCAATGTATACGATCTCGGTTTCGTCTCTCTCTCTCGGAAGAAAAACCCAAGATGGGTGGTTTTTGCTATACAGAAGTGTGTTAGAAATACGAAGGTGTATGTAACTACCTGGTTAAAAGCCTGTGAAGAGCTATGGTGGTGACTGAACCCAGTAGAGCTCCTGCTCCAACCAAAGCCAAGCACTTCACTTTCTCTTCCATTTCTCTCCCTCTGTGTGTGCGCGCTTGTTACGAGTTCACCGATTTGCGCTGGGCAAGGAGAAAACACGTTTGTTCCTGTTTGGAAATTGGAGAAAAGGAAGGAAAGGGAAAGAGTTCCGTTTGAGGAAGATATTTTAAGAAGGATATTTTGAGAAATTTTGTTGAGATAGTGTTTTGATGAGTTTTTGGAAAAAGTAATAATTAGAGAGAGGTGTAATAATTGGAGAGAGATAGAGAGAGAAATGAGAATAATGATTGGAAAGAGGGGAATGAGTAGAGGAAAATGTGATTAATGATTGGAGAGATGAGAGATGGAGAAAAAATCTTTTTGGAAATTTTTTTGGAAATGTGAAGTGAACAAAGTGAAAGGCCTTGTTGGTTTTGGTTTTTAAGAACCCATTTCTCAATTATTATTCACTTATTCCCTATTTTTAAATATTTTTATTTTTATTTTTCTCTCTATCTTTCTTCAATCATTAATACTTATTTTTAAATTATTATTATTATTTCTTCCTCTAATCATTACAAAAATTAAAACTCAAAACCCAAACTAAACACAACCAAAGACTCCGTTCAGTTGTCAGGAATGTTATGTACAAAAATTAGTCCCAGAAAAGTGAATTGAAGTGAAGTAAAGGAAAAGAAAATCTATTTTCCTATGAGTGTTCAGTTGACAAAGGAATTATGTAAGAAAACTAAAACTTAGTTGTTCAATTGCCAAGAAAAAGATACTTACGGGAAACTTATTTTATCTTTATTCAATAGTTATTTAGAATAAAAATAATTTTAGGAGATATTCAACCAGGCAAAAAATTAATACATATGAATTGTTACATTTGAATCGTCAGTTAACCCTAAAATCAGTCATAAAAAAAGAAAAAAAAATAAGCTAGTTGAATTTTTTCTGTGTCTCTATTTAATTTTTTTCATATCTATATATTTCATGTCAAATTTTTGTAGATTATTCGTTCGTCTCGACGAGAAGAATCGGAAAAATAAAAGATAATAATCGAAACTCAATTTTTTTAAATAGAGACAAAAATAAGCCAAAAATTTTTTTGGCTTATTTTTGTCTCTATTCAAAGAATTTTGAGTTTTGAATATAATTTTTACTTTTTTCGATTTTTCTCGTTTGTACGAACAAATAATTGAAAAAAATTGATGCAAACTAACAAATACAATAAAAAATTGAATAAAAAAACAAGCCATATAGTTGGCTTATTTGGATGCTTACAAGATAGTAAATAGATACTAAGATAAAATAAAACCAATGTTAACCAACAGTGATTAATTGGTTGGTACAAACAAAACAAAAAACTAAGAATATTATTAAAAACATACATTTGTAAAACCAACATATTGACTGTGTTGCCCACATTTATAAATGAAAACAAAGAAAAAATTGAGAATTGTACGAAATAGGGAAATAAAGGAGGGAGGGAGAACATTGGTGGCAAATAAAACTTGAGAATGGAGAGATGATAGAACTTTCCCGCAACGCTAAATTCCATATATTTTGCAAGACCTGTTTTACGGGAAAGTGAGTCCTGGTGGGAAAATCATTTTCCAGAATCCTATCATTTTCCTGGTAACTGAACACTCCAAAACAGGTGGGAAAGCTAAATTTCCTATCCTTTTCCATCCTTTTCTTGACACAACTTTGCTACAGGCACTAACACTTGTACCAACATTTGCACACTCTCTCACATGGGATTTGTGGGATCTACTGCTCATATGTGGGTCCCCACATCTAATGTGAGAGAGTTTGTACAATTGTTGGTACAAGTGTTAGTGTTTCTATCTTTTCTCACAACTGAACGGGGCCAAAAGAGGATAAAATTGATAGAAAGGAAAGTTGAAATAAAAAGGAAAAGAAAAGAAAATTTATTTACTTGCATGTGTTTGGTTACGAAAAAACTTCTGATGGATAATTTTTTCCCATCGTAGAGTTTGATTAAATGTAGTTGCCTAAATTGACATCGCAAATTTGACAGAAATAATAACTTATTTAATTGTAAGTAGGCCGTACATGATAATGGAGGATAAATTTTAAAATTTCTTTTAGAGGTAACTAACTTGTGTGAAAGTTGAAATTTCTTGGTGCTTTTTTCTTTTTTTGCAAGGGAAAGAAAACACAACTACATTGGCATTTCTAGGTTGGACATGATTCTTTAGTTTATTGCTTTTTTAGTAATTCTGTTTCTAATCAAACAAACAAAAAGTTGATATTTTTTTCTCTTTCTATCCGTTTCTAACATTTTCTCGCTAATCAAATAGACCCTCAAGGAAAGCGTGGTGAAAAATCTATTCTTTGTTTGCTTATTTATTTATTTATTTATTGGAACTTGGGGAGGAGAAACGAAAGGAAAAGAAAACACAAAAGGGAAACTGTGGAAGAAAATTTATTTTTTTGCTTGTTGTTTCCTCTCAAACCAACAAGGGAAAATAAATTTTCTCTCATGTTTTTTCTTCTCCAAACAAACCCTAAAACGCTTGTGGAGCTCCTGCTCCAACCAAAGCAAGCACTTTTACTTTCTCTTCCATTTATCTCCCTCTTTCCCTCTGTGTGCTCGCTTGTTGTGAGCACTCGATTTACACTCGACTAGGAGTATTTGTGTAAACCCAAGGGTCTTTTTGGAAATTGGAGAAGAGCAAGGAAAGGGAAAGAAAACTTCAAGTTCTGTTTAGGACAAAAAACATAAAATAAAATAAATGTAAAGGAAAAGAGAAAATTTTATTTTCTTGCATGTTTTTGGGTATGATTAATTTTTTTTCATCATAGTGTTTGGTTATAATGAAGGTTACAAGTAAATAAATGTAGTTACTAAAATTGACCTTGCATATTAATGTCGACTTAGAAGATTTGCCATGGCTAAAGCTGTAGGTGCAGCAGGGGGTTTTTTCTTTGTTTGCGAAATCCCATCTCAGCTCAAGTTTTTGAAGAGGTATCTGCCAGATTTCTCCCTTGTGAAAGAATTAAGGATATTAAAGCTTAATTCAGATGGCATAGCAGTGGATTTTTGTGGATGTTTGCAGTTTTGGTTCATAGTGGCATGTTCGAAATTTGCTCTGTGGTCTAAGGTTTCCTTTGGCATACTCGTCTGTGGGAGGTGTATTTTCTGAAAATCAGTTTCGGATGAGGTATAGCTTCAGTTTTGGGATGGAATTATGGTTTGAATCTGATGTGTACCAATTCTTTCATTCTTTTGGCAGGGGATCTGGTTTGTTGGGGTTTTTGTTTCCAGGTCATGTTGACCATTGTTTCTGCTTTTGGTTTTGGTTGATTTCTTATCAACCTTTTCCCTCTTTGCTCATGTCTATGTTGTTCTCGTTTTTGCTCTTGTTATATCTATATATATTGTCTTTTGCCGATAAAAAAAAACAAAAAACAACTTACTTAATAGTGCCTATATGAAAACGAGGAATAAGTTTTTATTTTTAGCTAAAGAGATACAAATATTATTAATAAAAGCCACCTGATACAAACAGAGTATCTGCAACCTGAGAATTAAACATACAAATAACTCAGCAAAGCAGGATTAAGGATACACAAAAGCTACATAACAAGAAACTAAGTGACACCTCCATCACCGGTGTCCAAATGATGAACAAAAGTGGCAAGCGCATGCTTGGCCAAGAGGTGCGCACATTGGACTTCCTTCTGCTCCACTTTAGAAATAAGACAAAAAGCTCAGCTTTTCAATCTCCACATGCAGGTTGCTAATCAAAAAGGCGTCCAGATAGTGACACTCACTCCATCTCCTTATCTGCATAATAGCATTAAAGCAATCAGAAAGAATATATGCAACATTAAAGTCATGATTTAAAGCCCATTTGATTGCTTGGATTTCCGTTTGGACAGGACTATTGCTACATGATGAAATAGAGTGTTGCGCAATGATGTTTCCATTTGTGTCCTTTGCTGTAAAACCTAGCCCGCACCATGAGTTTCCTTCTTTCCACGCCCCATCCACACGAAGCACACATTTTCTTAGGACAGTTGAAGAGTCCAAATGATCCTTTAACGTAATGGATGGAAAGTTGATGATTGGCTTGAAAGTTGTGATGACTTTTTAGATTTATTCAATCAGCCGGACGCCCTTTGGAACCACTGAGCATTATCCTTTGCCATTGAGAGAACAACGTCACTACGAAAAGGATTATTTGAGAAAACTACGGAATTTCGATTTTTCCAGGTGGCCCAAAGCATAGCTATGAAGTGGAATAGTTTTTGTTTATCCAGATGTAGCCGAATAATCCAATCTAAAAGCCAATCCTTAAAGGAAAATGCCCACTTAAAAAGAATGTCAAAACTCAGCAGAATCCCAGACCCGAATAGAGTGACTGCAAGAGAAAAACAGATGCTCTAGAGATTCTTCTTCAGAATCACATAAAGGACAGGATGGGGAAATACCACTGAGTCGGATCGAGAGATCCTTCTTAACTGGCAAAATTTTAAAATTTATTTCAGTGGTAACTACTTGCATAAGAAAGCTGAAATTTCCTTGGCCCTATTCGTTTCCCAGTTTAGTTTTAGTTTTAGTTTTGATGACATCATCATTTCCCTCATTTCTCTCTCTATCTCTCTCCACTTATTACACCTGATGACATCATCAAAACTAAACTAAACTATCTAACCAAACACAACCCTTGTGATTTTTGGAAATAACTTCGTCGGTATTGTTGGGTTGAACATGACTCTTTACTTTCTAGCGATCTTTCTATTTCTGTCTATAATCAAACACACAAAAATTTGATATTTTTTCTCCTCCGGTCAATTTCTAGCATTTTTTCGCTAATCAAAACAGACCCTCAAGTAAAGCGTGGAGAAAAATCTATTCTTTATTTTCTTATTTATCTTTTTTTTTTTTGAACTTGGGAAGATAAATGAAAGTAAATCGAAAGGGAAACTGTGGAGGAAAATTGTTTTCTGTTACTAGTATTTTGCTTCTTGTTTCCTCTCAAACAAACAAGGGAAAAGAAATTTTCCTCCTTATCTTTCCTTCGTTCCAAACAAACCCAAGCGCCGGAGCATTAACCGTTTTGCATTTTTTTTAAAACTTTATTATTTAAAACGGGCCTTTTCTAACTTTATTCTCAAGATACGTGAAAGCGTGTTTGCAAAACACGTTTTCCGAAAACGTGTTTGCATTTCACGCTTTTATTGTGGTTTAAGACGGATTAACTGAAGCAATTAAGTTAAGCATAATTCGACTTAAAAACGTGTTTACGAAACACACGCTTTTAAAACTTTATTAATTAAAATGGGCATTTTCTAACTTTATTCTCAAAATACGTGAAAACGTGTTTGCATTTTATTGTGGTTTTAGACGGATTAACTGAAGCAATTAAGCGAAGCATACCTCGACCTAAAAACGTGTTTACGAAACACGCTTTTAAAAAACGTGTTTGGTAAAAACGCTTTCTGAAGGCGTGTTTGCCTTGTATGGTTGTAATAAGTAGCCTGGGCTTTTAAACAATTGCATTTTTTCCCCAATTTGCAACTGCTTCCTCCTCCTCTTCTGCGTCGGCCACTCCACCGACAGAAGCTTCCTCCTCTTCTACGACGGCCATGAAGGCGTCTCAGTAAGCGTGTTCCCAAAAACAGCTTACGTCCCTCGGTATTTTCCCCCAGCGCTTTCTTCCATTCTCTCTTTCCTCTCCCGATTAGGTCACGAAGTGTCTCCTGTCCTCTGCCCTAATTGCACACCATCAATTGGTGCAGAAATCTGGTACTCTCTCTCTCTCTGCATGTACTTGTATGTATATACACCTGTTTATGCGTGTATAGTGCTGAAATTTCAACAGGTACATGTTGTATGGTTTCTATCTCTTTAGATCGCAGAAAAACAAATATGTGTATTCTGTTCTTTACTTGCTGTTTCTTGTAGGAAAATTACTCTTTGCGTCTCAATGGCTTTTCATTGGAATACTCAGAGAAGGTTGAGTGGACTGAATTGAATGATAATGCTTGATTTCGCAGTATAGTGTTAGTTTAAAAAGAAGGCTTTGAAATGGACTCTCAAGCAAGAAAGAAGGCATTATATCGTGCTAAATTGAATGCAAATAAGGTGGAGAAGCGCATAGAATCTCCTCTTGTAAGGTAATTTACTTTACTTAAACTTCTTATTTTCATTAAAAAGCCAGGTAAATGCTTGATTTGTTGTGTCGATTTGTGGTATCATTTTTATTTCTTCTAGAAGCTAAAAGCGTTATTTGAGGATCCTCCCTCTATGTTGGTCAATGTACTGGGTTGTGTTATGTGTCTTGTGCTAGTCAGTGAGTATATTTTCCTAATCTCTTGTTTAGTGGAACCTTTGAATTCAAAATGAAATTTTAGAGCTGAGTGGTTGAGATGATTTTCTAGTTTATTCTTCCCAAAATCATGTGCGTAATTAACATCACTTTTTTATTGTAAAGGAGCATGGTTCTAGTACAACTGCTGTCCCATGGTTGGGTAATGAGCTAAATTGTGGCAATCACCAGAGAGAATCCCATCATGTTGGGGCTCATTGAAATCATGTTAATCTGATCGGTGTTTATTCCTATTATTTTGAGTCCATCTGCTTTTCTGGGACCTAAGAGCATCTCCAACCGTACTTCATTTCTTCATTTTTGTTCTTCAAATCTTCAGTTTGAAGAATTTTACTTCTCCAACAATGGTTCATTTTGTTTTTCAATTTGAAGGACCATTTTTTATTCTTCAAATATGAGGAATCATCCCTCCAAATGAAGAACCTTCTTCATTTCCTGTTCCAACTTTAAAATACTATATCTTGTTATATCATAATTTATTTATCATAAAATTAGCGTAATTAGAAAGGGATTTTACAATACCTTTAAAATGAGACCATTCATAAATATTTAACAACTTTCCTACAAAAATCCATTTCAAATTTTGGAGGAAAAGTTTAGGTTGGAGAGAAATGAATGAAATTTTGAAGAAATGAAGAATGATGGTCGGAGTTCATGTAAACAGTAGTATTCTTCAAAATCACTTTTTGAGTTAAATACATTATTTTTGTTCTTCAAAATGAAGAAATTTGGTGAATTATTAACTGAGGAAAAGCGAGTATTTGAGCTTTATGTGATATAATAATATTTTTCTGTAAAGGAAAAATACCAACATAAAGCCTTGATTTTTTTTCTGGACTAACTTTTAGTTTGTTGAGATTCATTATCTGTTGGGTTTTCTACATGCTGCGACACTGCGTTGTCATGAGAAGTACCATTTCCGATTTCGAGATATTCAGGCAGCATCTTATCAGTTTCTTTTCTGGTGCATGTAGGTACAATGAATTTGATCAACCTGTCTGTAGAGTTTGTGATGTCGTTATGAAATCTGACTCACTCTGGCCCGCGCACCAGGCTTCTCGTAAACATCATGAGGTGAACTTTGCACCTCGAACTTGATAGTGTATAGAACTCCCACAGGTTTCAGTGCGATAACTTGCAAAATTGGTCGCCTGATTATAGTGCTTGATGAATATACTAAGCTGCACACATAGATCAAAGAGGCATATGCAATATAGGATGATAAACATAGTCGTCTTGAATTTGTGACTCATGAAAGTAACAATCAATCAGTTTTTCTTTCCTTGATTTTCGCTGGAAGTTTGATGCCAATGTATTAATTTTTTAGATCGCGTTGAAAACAGTTGATACTTGATAGTGGGAAACAGAATTGCCTGCATTCATTCTGAATCTCTGATTAGTGTTTTTGCGGCTAAGAGTTGGCGGAACTTGGAAGAATGGAGTTTGAAGCTTTGTTTGGCTGTGGCATAGACTCCCATAAGGGGTCTAGATAGATTTTTATTTATTTGCAAACACGCACACAACCACATACTATATAGTTAGATATATTCGTAGAGGTGTACATACATGGTGCTGGCTGGTATGAGGAAATGACTCAAGGTCGGGTTACTTAAGAATAATATTACCAGAAGCTATCTGAACCTGCAAACAACCCTACATAATTATTTAGTGGCCCTCCTACAGCTGAACTAAAACCCCTTGGTCATAATCTACAACTTCTCACCAGTGTCACCACTGGCTACAGAGTTACTGGAATGCTAGTGACTCTTGATTCAGGAGAGAATAACCATCGCAGTAGCCTAAAGAAAATTGTAGACTCCATTTGACCCGAAACAGAAGTATTAAAAACCATGGTACGCTCCACCAACCTTGCAGGTGCAAGCTCAGAGTTACCCTGTAGAGGAGCGTATAACAACTTCGCTTTTCTAGAGTAACTCTTTAGTGTGTATTCACTTATTATGTGTTTTGAGGTGGAAGTAACTTCATCCTGGATTTGCACTTTCATGTGTCACAAGAGAAGTTTCGCAACATCTTATACAGTTGTTCCTTTTTGGAATTTTGTTCCACCATGCTTTGTTAGTCAATGGGGTATTTAGGAAGCAATTAACCACCACTTTTTATTTTTTTTGTCTGGAGTGTATGTAGCTCTTTACCTTAATGTTTACTTCTTTGTGATTTCTTTACTTTGACAGGCGATTAGTAATATCAAGGCTAATGCAGCTGGAATAACACGGAATAACAATGTAAAAGCCGAGTCCGCTGCTGAGTTGCCTAAATCCAAGCCTGAGCATTCTACATATCTACGCGCTTCTAAAGATAAAGCCTCTGTGGAATTGCCCAAAGCACATTCACCGTCTGTGCTTCCACCAGATTTTTTTGACAGTAAGGAGGCGAAGAGGCAAAAAACTGGTAAGAACATGGCATAGGCATAGCCCTATTCCATAGCCCATTCTTTCTTCAGCCTTATACCTGTGGACGAAGGATGAGAATACATGTTTTGATGCCTGTGAACTTCACAAGCTAGGCCATACTAACTTTTTATAATTACTGTTTTTGCTCAAATGAGTATATAATGATGTTCTTTCTTTCCGCCAGACAAAAGATGGTGAGACATACACACTGTACTTACCCTGTACTTACCTATACAAAATAGGCAATACATATGAGCATATGATGGACTAACGGAGAGCAGCTGCTATAGCATTGTACGATGTGTTAGATTTTTCGGCTCATATTGTTAATGTTGGTGGGCATTTTATGGCTGGAGGTCAATATTGGAGGCTTTTGAGCGCATAAAACATGCAAATCTCTTGCAGAGATATCAACAAATTGGCCTTGACTGCATTAATTTGGCATACCAATGCGGTTGACTTTCTATCTCTTGGATGGATTAGATGTATCCTGCACGTCTAATCGTCTATATATTTGGGCCATGCATGCTAACTGAAGTACACAGAGATGGAGAGGTAGAGAGATGGGCAGCAAAGGTGCTGTGGGTGTGGGGATACACTGTGAGGGAAAAGAAAATTATTAATGAGCGGGTAACCCATGAGATTTCGGGCTCATGGACATCGGGTGAGCGGGGAGGTGCGTATAACTTCAGGGCTCAGGTATTGGCATCAGGTTGCGTAGTTTTTTGTGTCTCACAGTTTATGTAATCTCTCTAGTGTTCATATAATAAAGTGTCTCTCACCCATGGCGTGGACTAGGCCAGTTGTGGGCCGAACCACGTAAATCTCTCGTGTCACTCTTTTTTTCTTGTGATAATACTGGTTTAGTATTGGATCTCAATATGTGTGTTTTGTGGGTATCACAAAACTTCCACCAAATCCCAACACGATGTACTTTAATGCAACTAACTCATGGGAACGTGTGATTGTTTCTATCATTTCATATTTGTAATTATTGAATGTCATTGACTCGAGGCATGCGGAAGAATTGTTTCATGAATTGGAGTCTAGGATACCTACAATCAAAGTGTTATCCTATGACAGATGAAAGTTGTGGTTTCCCATGACGATTAAATTAGTAATTAGTGATCCAATGCAAAAGGCTTTGTTGTCACTCAAGATTGTTGGGTCTTATTAGTTCAACTGTGCCTCGGCCATCGTGCAACTTATATAATTGTACCAGCTATTGTCTTTTATGTTACAGCTAAAATCTTCGGAATTCTGAGTTTTGGAGTTGCGGTTGAGATAAGGGATTTATATATGAAAATGCTTTTTGAGTAATTATCAAATTTAACGTTGTCTCTTGGATGGATGCAGCTACAATGGGGAATCCGAATCCATTCAAAAAGCCAGGAGATTCTGCTCAAACTCGATTGGCAGAGCCTTTCAACTCAGAGAGTACGAGAGATGCATTTTCCAGTGCCAAGATTGTAGAGGAAAAATTGAATGAAATTCAAGGTGACAGGGAGCCAATGCGGACAACAGAAACAGTTGTGGGTTCAGAAACCAAGCAAGCAAAAAAATCTCTTCCTGAAGGATTCTTTGATGATAAAGATGCTGACCTACGTGCACGTGGCATTACGCCTGTTAAGCTAGATGTCAAGTAAGTTCATACTTCTGCTTTGACATGTTTTTTTCCTAAAGCTGTCCTTTTTACATAGTAAGTAGGTCAAAATGAAGGGATTGCTGAAGGTAGGGTGGTGGCTACCATGGGATCTTTGACCGGGACTTTGGTATCTAGATTCATTCAAGACATCTATTGTGGGTTCTTTACCTGTTTCTTTGTTAGGTCTGGCTCTGATATCCTCATTGTACGCTAAGGCTGTTTGGAATGTGATTGTCCTCTCATGGACAGGTTTGAAAGACAACACACTATACGGAGAAGGCAATATAGATCAAAAGGGTGCCACTTAATGATTACAAAAGCACCCTTTCTAGCTTACAAGTTTACTTCATGTCTCAATTTACTATGCCCTGTTTGGTGAAAATGTTGCCGGAGAAACTTCATGGGGACTCTTGGATGGGGTCCAAGGGTTCATGTTCCAGTAGGTGTACTGGCACAGGACCAATTAGAGGAGGGCTCCGAATTCAATTGGAGTCCGAGAGTTGAAGGAATGAGGTGCAGGGAAATGTTGGGAATTGGGATAACAAGGTTTTATATCTATTTTTTCATTGCAACGAAATAAATGTTGGGTAATTGGTCTATAACTACTGTAGAGGGGCTTATGGGATGGTCTTGGATAGTATATGAAAGAACGAATTTTTTAAGGTATGAAATGGTGAGCACTGAGCAGCGATGGTTTCTGGCTTGATTCTTGTGTTGTTTTGCCTTTTGGTTCTGTTTTCTTCTTGTGTTTTTGTTTCCTTTTGTATTTTTTTTCTGATTGATTGTTTTGTGCATAATAGTATGATAAATTGGGTTCCTACTACTGTACTACGGGATTCTTATATGACACAATTTGAGCACTGAAAGTATGGTGGGGGCAAGCAGTACATGGTTATTATTTTTTGGTGGCAAAAACCAGAATTGCTCGTCTCTGCATTTCAGCAATATGTTATTCCAATATACCCACATAGGACTTTGACTGGTGTTTATAACAATGGCTTCTGTTGTTTAATTACCTACAAAGTATGCAAAAAATTGTAAGAAACTATAATTCCGTGAAAGGTAGAGACGAAATGAAAAGAATTCCAATCACTCGGTGCAACATGCCATTTGTTTTGAATTGCGGAGTTCCTCTGCTATAATTGACATGCCTATTTGTTAGTAGCTTTGAAGAATGATAGCTTGACCATCGTCCCAAGGCTTTGAAATCCAACTAGCCATAAAAGTCTCACATTGAAGGAAATTGGAATTTGGAGGTGATAAATCTAGCTAGCTCTAGTATTTTGATCACGTGGATGTCGTAGTCCATGAGTCTCAGAAAATAATCAATGTATTGAGAGAGAGGGAGGGTGAGAGAATAATGCAAAAGGCTTCTATGAGATGTTAGAAAATTTTGCCAACATCTCTCCACTTTTTGCATTGACTCTGTACTGTGGAATGTTGACTTTACCATTCTTCCTCTTTCAGCAGTTTAGAGTAGTTAATTTGGGGAGGATTCTTTGCCGTTGTAATCTTCTTATTGGATATTTTACATGTACAAATTTCTGACATATCCTGGACAGGGATGAGTACAAAGAATTCGAAAAGTTGATCCAAGAGGATTTGCAAGAGGTGGACAATCGTTTGGAGGAAGAGGAGGTTAGGGTTTTCATTTACTAGCACAATTTATGGAAACATTTCAACTACGTTACATTTCAGACATGATCAGTATCCCATTTCTTGGAAATTGCATATTGATATTGCAGATTGATGCAGCTGAGACAATAGAAGAGGCCGAGACTGTGGAGCAAAAGTGAGTAATGCCAATCTTTTTCATGGCTAGATAGAGAATTTGATAATGCAAATTGTTTCCAGGATTCACAATACAATAACCAACATATCAACTAATTGATTTCGATAAGTTGAATCAGATTTGCAGTTCTTTTTATATTGCTTTCCCATTGTGGTAAGACTAGAAGGGACAAGATTAGAAATAATATGATTCGTGAGATGGTAGGTGTTGTACCTGTAGAGGAGAAGTTGAGAGGAAACGTGTTGAGGTGGTTTGGACATATGTAACGTAGACATGTAGACGTAGTAGTAAATAGAGTTGATAGGATAGTTTTGGGTAGTAACACTATGGGGAGTGGCAGACCTAATTTGACATTGGATGCTGTAGTGCGCAAAGATACGAGTCTACTGAGACTAAGTGAACAAGTAGCCCTTGACATAGCTCAATGGAAAAAAAGGGATTCATGTTGCTGACCCTAATTGATTGGGACATAAGGCTCGGTTTGATTTGGTTTGGTTTTTGTAGGACCTCTACGTGACATAAAAGATAGAGATTCTACATATGCTGATATCATTGCAGGGTTGTACCTATTTCCATTGATAATGCGGAACTGTTGCTATTTTCCCAGGGCATATTGGGAGAGAGTGGAAATGCTGAAGAAGAAGAAAATGGAGCTGATGACTGCCAGATCTGCAGCACATAGTAGAAGTCCTCAAGTCAAGAGCAGTGGATCTAAATATGAAGATTCATCATCAAGTGATGAAGACAGTGATGAGAATTTCACAGTTGATTGGAGAGCTAAACATTTGTAGATGCTGGCATTGCTGGTCTCTCTCTCTCTCTCTCTCTCTCTCGCCATATATATATGATACAATTCATAGGAGACCACTGGTTTGTCTCCTATGATTTGGTATTGAATGAGATAATAGCCACCCTTTTGTATGCCTCAAATTATATAGATTGTATGTACATTCTACCTCCCAACTTAAAGGCTTGCATGTGTGAGAGCATTGCTCACCTATTGCAGTCTTGTAGATTGATAAGTGATCACTCCGTTTATATGGCTGATAAAGCTTATGCGTTGCTCATAGTTATCTGGAACTGTGTATTTGTGATCCTTACTAACTGTTGCTTGCCATACTTGTTGCAGATTGAAGGAATCAATTTGACTGCTTGTCTCTGTAAGCCTCGCTTGAGACCCTGCTACGATGATTCAAACCCTTTCAAATGCATATCTAACCTTAAAATTTCCAGGTTGGAATCCTGCAGGTTTGCTACAGTTTCCTTGTACATATTACAAACTGAGTGGATTTAACTTGTTAACGGTTCGATCAATAGCTTCTTTGTGATTTTAAGCTGAACTATGTCAGTTAAAATCGGATCAGAAGTATAAATATTTTTTCTTTTCCCCGTTTTTTTGTTGTTTATATGGCATGAGGCAAGTCTTTCTCGGCAAAGGGCGGTGGAAGAATTAGATTGATCATTGATAACATTATGCACATTTACTCGGTCCAAATTTTTGTTTATCTATTACAATCATATTGTCTGCCTGTGTACCCTTTTTTTTTTCCTCCTTACAAGAGCATAATGTACTTTCTGCGGTTGAGTTTTCCATGATTGGCATGACAGAAATCGAATGGGAACCATTTCGCCAGCGTATCGCTTTATCAGGTTGAACTATTTTTTCAGGAATGATATGAAAAAACACTTGAACTAGTGATTGTTGGGTGCTATAGGTTAAGTCCGAACATTTTTGGTCAAATGAGTTCGCCAGATGATCGCGAGGTCGCTAAGATGGTTCAATCCGGCCAACCCTCTTCACTGGGGCAAAAAACCTCGAGCCAGTTGTCATATGATTTGAGAACCTAGATCTTAATCCCGCTAAATGAGTCACATTGGGCAGGCAAAAGCTGTTCGCCTATTTCCGTGTGTCATTGATTTTGCACTTCACTTTTTAATAATCACACTCCAATATCGGTCTTTTAGTGTTCAAAATATACATAACACGAACACTAAAAGACAAATATTGAAGTGTGGTTACTAAAATTTGGATTGCCAAAATCATTTCCCCTATTAAAGGTTTTTATCATATGACGGAGTTAAGAATTCTTTTGAATAAGGTTTCTTTTTGTTATGGATACAACAAATCCAAACGGGTTTGAGAAAATGCAGGGAAAGACAGGAGGGATGGTCTGGAAATCTCAAGTTTAGGACACCTTTTCAGCAGTTCGTCAAAACAACGTTGAAAATCCAAAGTTGTTCCTTTCACTTTTCGTTATTCTAAGCGTCCACACCACAGACCAAAACTGGCAGAATTCTTTGCCATTCCTATAAGATGGCAATAGAAATGGCAAATTGGGTGTTACATTCACAAACAAAAATTTCTCTCAAATTGGCAAATGCCAAGTCCATTGTCTTCTTTTTTTTTGTCATTTGTTATTTCTAATCTATTACACGGGGCGGGGGGAATGAGACTCGATCCCGAGATGCAATGTGGGGCATCCAAGAGCTCTACTCATGAGCTAGCCACCACTTGCGCCAAGTCTGTTGTCATATACGGAAAATTTGACATTTGAGAGAGAGGACCTTCCTTTGGACAGGTACATCTCCTAAGAAAATTGGTGCAGAAGTAAGAAGCTAATCTGTATGTACTCCTAAAGTGAAGGAGGGCTTGGTCTGAAATCTCTTAAAACCTGAAACAAAGGATATCTTTGGGTTTGTGGGTTCATAGCCCTCAATTGAAAGGTACAATTTCTCTCGCATATGAAGATACCTTCTGATTCCTCTTGGACTATGAGGAAACTTCTGAAGATAAGGGAACAAGGGCAGGCTTGTTAAACATATACTCTCCGTCCCTTTTTTATTGTCGAGTATTCCAGTTTGGGTTGTCCCTTAATAAGTGTGTGTTTTGAAAAGTTGATGGGTAAAAGTTTGTAGAATTGTTATTTTGCCCTTTTGAAAAATTAATGGGTAAAAGTAGAGGATAATGTTGGAAAGTGGAGCTAAAAGTTGATGTCAAAGTTATAAAGTGGAGGCAAAAGTTGATATGAAATGCGTAATGATGATGTCTCTTTAATAAATTGGATTTATAAAAAAACACACTTAAAAAAGGACGGAGGGAGCAGTTGGGAATAGGGGTGCACACCAGCCCGGTAGCCCACCCAACTCGCCCATCCCAGCCCGATTTTTTTAGGGTTTGGTAAAAATATTTAGGCCCATAGGGTCGGGCTGGGTTGAGATTTTAAGCCCGTTTATTAATTGGGCCGGGTTTGGGGAATTCCTCTGAGGCCCAACCCGGCCCGGCCCTGCCCAGCCCGATGTAAATAATTATTTTTATTTTAATACTATACGTATATATGTATATGTTATCACTGGAACCTAACTGCTTAGAGTTTGTTTATCTTAATGAAAGTGACATTGTTGAAGATGAAGTACAAGTACTACCTATGTAGAGAATGACTTTGAAGTAGTAGCAATCTGTTAAGAAAACTTCGAAGTTTTTTTCCCATTAGACTAATGTCTTAAAGTAATAACTCGTAGTTTTTTCTTCCTTTTATTTTTATTGTGCTCTACAAGGTCTGCTGTGAAGGAGTTTGATTTCAAAGGAGAGATACTGGAGAGAAGTTTTTACATGTTAGAGTTCCATCTTTTAGATCACTTTAATTTATGGGTCCGTTTTTAATATTTTTGGGAGAATTTAGAACTTTAATTTTATTACTACGGTTGTGAAATGTAATTGTAATCGTTATGGTTGATTAATTTATGTTGGCGATACATGCTTTAGAAAAATAAATGGGCCCAAGTACAATTACAAAGGCTTAAAAAAGCACAACTTTTGTGCAAAGAAAAATAAAAAATTATGGGCCCAAGTACATTATTTTTTTATCCGAAGAATATTGCAAAGCAACTCAATACCAATAATGTAAATTACTAAAGAGTAAATTTTTCTAATTTTTTTGTATCGAATTAAAGATCTCTATGAGTAGTTTAATTTGCTGCAAAAAATTTAAAAAATTATGGGCGGAATTATTTTATTTTTTGATCCGAAGAAAATTACAAAGCCTAAAAAAATGCCTAGAATTTGCTCCAATTGCAGCAATACATAGCAGTACAATGGTTATTTTTTAGGGGTATTAGGGGGTCATATATATGGGCACCCCCTGCGGTGTTCATATATAACACCCCTGCAGGGGTGATGTTTAGCCCCGAGTGATAAATAACACCTCTACACTTATTTTTGGCAAACCATTCCATAGCCGCGGACCCGGACATAAATAAGACCCCCGTATTTATGCCCCCAATAAGACCCATCCAAATGGGCCAATAGGGTCTTCTGGCCCATGAATATTGGAATCGTTTATGTTTTAACATTTTCCGAAAGGCTGTTGTTAAATCCACGACTATATTTGTTAGTGCCACAAAGCATTTTGCAATATGACATTCTTAACCTCTCAAACTTTTGTCTTCTATCACTTTTACAAAACTCCTGCTCTTTCTACAGAGCACTTCCTCTTCATTCTCACGCATCGGCCCTATTCGTCTGGGTCATTCAATCCACCAAAACAATCAATTGTGTTCCAAAACTTCGATCTAGATGAATTTGTGCTACCCCGGAGAACCAAAATTGTAGATTCGCAGTCCGATCGATGATTCATTTAGATGAAGCTGGACCACCAATATCACCCTCATCAAAACTTTATCCATCCATTTTGTTCTAGGAAGAAACCATTCTTATTTCTTCTTTTACAAAGATATCCAAGTTCATACTTCACAATGACAAAACAAATGTTAAAAACCCTTTTCCCAAATGAGAAAGAAACACCCCAGCCTAAAACTACTTCCCCCTTCTTTTTTTTTTAACTTTCATTGAAAAATTAATTGCCTAAACATGCAATGGTAGCTGTCGAATTGAAGGAACAAAAGCTACAAACCCACCCAATCAAATAGATGAAAATAAGAATCCCTAATCTTTCCTTGGCTGTATTTGGGCAAAAATGAAGGATAAACGGAGATGAGACAGACAAAAGGCGTCTTTCAATGTTTGCCGAGGAGTGAGGGGAAGAGATCTACGATGCGGTTGAATTGATTGATGAAGGGCTGGTAGAGATTATTTTGTAGTGAGAGAAAATAGCAACAGAAATAAGAAGCCACGAAAATAGGGCAGAGGAAAAAAGGGGTGTAATCATCGCATATTGTTTTACCCATCAAGGACAAAAATGTCAGATTATTTAATCCTTCGTGGCACTAACAAAAGTAATCGTGGAATTAACAGCAGCCTTTCCGAAAACCTAATCATATAAAAACCATGTTGATCTTATAGTGACGTAATGCGATTATGAAATGCATTTATCATAGAAAGTACACACCTCTTATTTAGGTGGGTATCATACACCCCTATAAAAGTTACAATTTTTTTAATAAAAGTTACGAGACACAAACAAATGTTACAAATCATATTGCTCATGAAAAGTTACGAAAAACTAAAAAAATATTACGATTGCCAATGAAGCGGCACAATCTGGACCATACAATAGGTACATATTGTACACACCACAATGAGTGTGTATTGTAGCCATTTCCCATTGGAAGTATTAGATTGACACATTGGATCGAAACTTATTGATCTCAAAATCAAATGTGTTGCCTTCATATTTATATACTCCTTAATTAATGTCCAATAAACATTTTTTTCATTTATTATACATTTTATGGAAAAAATTTCCATTTTTTATACCTAGTAGAAACAATAATCAATTTGATGAAGAAGAAAAAAAACCTAAGACAGAGACACAAAATGCACTATTAAGGGAAAAAAAACCTATACGTCCAACAATTGTGATTTTACCATGATTAATTTTCTCCGTGATCGGCGCGCCACAAATAAAAGATCCAAATGAAGCTGATTAAGACAGACATTGGAAAGGAGCTGGACCTTATATTTATCGTTCGGAACCGATATATTTGTGCGAAATGATCGTGTTAGGGTTAATAAAGACAAAAATAATCTAATAATTGACAAAAAATTATTAACTAAACTAATTTTTTTGTGTGAATAAAGTAAAAAATAATCCTATAATTCACAAAAATTTGATTTATTTTTGTCTTTAGTGAACTTTTTAAATATTTTTTATAATAATTTTTAACTTTTTAGATTCTTCTCGTCGTAACGAACCAATAATCCACAAAAAAATCAACGCAAAACTAACAAATACAATTTTTTTAAAATAAAAACAAAAAATAACCTGTTTAATTTATTTTTGCCAAAACACCCATCCTAACACGAGTTTCGCACGAACTTGTAGTTGTAGGGACACTGACCCAAAAAAATCTTTTTACTTTAAATCAAATGATTCAAATCATACTGATTTTTTGTTTGTCCGACATCGCGGTAAACGAATCATGGTATCGATATATAATGCAAAGTAGTTGTATGTTATCTCAGTTACTTTCATCTCTCTCTCTCTCTCTCTCTCTCTCACTCTCTCTCTAAAATATCACACAAACTCTTCGTTCTCTGCTACTCCATTCTCCAAAACCAGCCAGTTTCATCGTCCACTTTCCACGGTCAGATTTTTTTTTTCATTTTTCAGTTGATTTATTCACTGATCACATGAACTTTCTCATTTGTGAATATGAAAAGGTTCATATTCATTCTGGAAACTTGTTTGAATTACCGTACATTTTTGGGTTTAGGTGAACTAATCTTTCAAAATTAGTTTACGCGTAAACTCACCCGGATACCTGAATTGCAAAAAGAAAAAAAAAAAGAGTTTAATTGGTTGTTGAAGATGTGTCGTTTGTCAATATGTATACAGAATCACTGATCTAAATATGCTTGGAAGTGGAAGAAGAGAAGAGGAGATCAAAAAGGGAGTCGAGAATGAGGAAGAGGAAGAGTACGAGATGGATGATCTGAGAGATCGAATCAAGTCGTCGCGAGGAAGCCGATTGAATCTGATCAACAGGGAGTTAGGATTCGAGCAGCCGGCTCGTAAGATATCCGGCACAGAAAGGGTCGTCAATGGCATCCAAGACCTCTCTAAATGCATGGTCATCCATCCTGATCACAGGTACCTGCTTTTCTCTCTCTCTCTCTCTCTCAAAAACAAGTGATCTGGGCAGGACCAGCTGTGGACGTTCCAAGACCTTAACAACCACACATTCCTACGGAGTTTTTTTTTTTACTAACTAGGTGTCCGGGCCAGTTTTCGCGCACCTCGACTAATCCTGAGAAAACAATTTCACCGTCTACTAGTGGAGGCTCCATTTAAAGCCAGAGCAAAACTCTATATGAACTGACCCCAAAAGAATTGATAATTAGCACTAAACATTCTACGGAGTTAAAAGACGCGAGTTATTCAATATTTTCGTAACACTATCTTCTAGGATACGTGATATTCATGCGTGGTCAACATACATAATCCAAAATTTTAATGAATGTGTAGTGGAGAATGGATCTCTTAAAGCACCCACGTAGAGGCGTCTCGTTCGTACACTCATTGGGTGATTGGAAGCCGTTTATCTTCTAGATTATACTAAATTCTTGAATTATAATATTATGAGTTTATGTAAACGTGATTAATTAGTCATATATGAAGAAACAAATAGTGTGAATGGATTTTGAATTCTACAATCTCTAGTTCGTTTTTAAAAATATATTTTGACAGAATTCATTTCATAATCACTTATCATATCCTCAAAGTCTAAAAAATGCAAAATGAAAATGTGAGAAAAAAGAATGTCACTCAAGCTTTTAGTCATAGATCTCATAAATTCATGTACTGGCAAAAGGTTCTGGGTGCCATGTGAACCAAGGAACCGGGGGAGGTGCTGTGCACTCCCGTGCGGTGCACCGTGTTGTGCGCTTCTCGGTCGTCCGATCATGTTTTGGACGGCTCAAATGTGTTTTGATTTTTACCGACCAAAATAAATCAAAATTAAATTATAATTGCCGAACACATCCGAGCCGTCCAAAACATGATCGGACGGCCGAGAAGCGCACAACACGGTGCATGGCATGGGAGTGCACAACCCCTCCCCCGAGTCCTGGTCACCAGGAACCGGGGGAGGTGCTGTGCACTCCCGTGCCGTGCACCGTGTTGTGCGCTTCTCGGGCGTCCGATCGTGTTTTGGACGGCTCAAATGTGTTTTGATTTTTACCGACCAAAATAAATCAAAATTAAATTATAATTGCCGAACACATCCGAGCCGTCCAAAACACGATCGGACGGCCGAGAAGCGCACAACACGGTGCACGGCACGGGAGTGCACAACACCTCCCCGAGTCCTGTGACCAAGCCCTGCTACTTGTTTTTCTTCTAAACCAGCTGCAAATTGTCACAATCATCATCACAACCCCCAACCACGTCGGGCCAAATATTTTGAACCCTCGAGAATAGGATCAGAAAATCTAAGTATCCAGAATACGAAAATCAATGGCTCAAATTAATAAATTTTGGTCTATTGATTTTTCATATTCTAGGTGTATTTTCCGGATATGTAATAATGTTGTAGGATAGATAATGTTGTGGCAATCGGACACCATCCGATTTATGTAGGACCCACAACATTTGATGGCTGTGAAACCCTCTGTGGATGATGTCGGTAACATTTCCGGTTTAATTTTGGCTAATTGAGCACTCTTGAAGTGGCAATTTGGTACAGGTTGCTTAAAATATCTGCTAGAGTGGTATCTTTGATATGGGTATGATTACAGAAAACGATGCAGCTGTAGTGGGACCTAAAAGTGATAGCATATCTGTCCTTTTTCTTCTGGAATCCTATCTTGGAATAACGTACGAGTAATTATTCAGCATTACCCGAGTACTAACGGCCCGTTTGGATGGGTGTTATAGGAGGCATAAATATGGAGGGTATTATTTATGCCCGGACTTACACATATGGAATGATTTGCCAACAAAAAGTGCGGAGGTGTTATTTATCACCTAGACCAAATAACACTCCTGTAGGGGTGTTATTTATGGACACCCCTGTCCATAAATATGACTCCCTAATACCCCCCTAAATTACCATCCTACTCCAATTAATACCCCAACCTTACCCCAATTTTGCTCTTGTTTGTTGCTAGTGTAATTGGGGGAATTTTTTTTGGCTTTGCAATATTCTTCGGATAAAAAAATAAAGTACTTCTGCACATAGTTTTTTTTTTATATTTTTCCACCAAATTAAACTACTAATAGAGATCTTTAATTCGATACAAAAAACATAAAAAAAATTATATACTTTAGTATTTGAAAATTCGTGGTCCGAAAAAATGCACATTTGTTTAGATCTTTACGTTTTACACCACTAGAGTTGTAAAGATCTTAAAAAAAGTAAACATCTAAATTAATTTTTATAATAAAAAAATTAATATAAAAATTAATTACAACTAAATCTTATAGCTTAATTAGTTATTGAGTTTCAATAATAAATTAATTAATTATTGGATTTATCTAATTAAAAAAACACATAACTAATACGAATATGCACACAAGGGCAAAAAAGTATTTTAATAACTTTTTACATCATCCACCCAAACTTAATCCCCTTTCTTACAAAATCATCCAAACCAAGTACTATTTAATCCCCCCTCCATAAATGTCACATCACCGTGGGGCTACCCTCTATATATACTACCCTATACTATCTTAGAGTATCACCAATGGTATAATCAAAACTAGATAATCAAAAGTTGCCACATCAGATTTTGATTATCCATACAAGACATTTATAAAGTTAATCATGTGGAGTGTCACAATGGTATTTTGTGTCCATATAAAAAAAAAAGTACTACTCACTTTATTTTTATTCATAAAATGGGCACAACTTTAAATTTGTACACATACTTTATATAATATTAGTACAATTTAAAAGATATTCACAATGCCTTTAAAATGAGACCAATCTTGAACATATTTTGGTAAAGATTAAAAATTGATAATTTCAAATTTTTGAGAGAAAGTGCAAAAAAATTGAATTTTGAAGTAAGTATTTGAAAAATGGAGAGAGAATGTTGTTACTTTTAAATTCATTTTACCAAAAAAGACTTATAAATAGGGTGCGATCCCCAAAATTTGGTTATTGAGTTTTTGTTATTGAGAAAATGTTGTTACTTTTGATTATCCAAATGCCAAAATTTGATTATTGGCTAAAGGTTGTTAACTTTGATTATGCCACTGTGAGCCAATTTTTGGACAAACATTGCTAACTTTGGTTATTTAGATGTTTTGATTATCCCATTAGGGATGCTCCCCTCTATATATAATACCTCTAAAAAGAATCCGGCATCCAATCGGGCCGTAAGAGGCGTTGTCTATGTGACACTTTCAACTATTTACATAGAGACAAATTATCCGATAGGAACAATTAACATTTATTTTTGTTAGATGATGAGACTTGAGAGACAGAGTGACCGGCCACCATAGCGTAGTTGCCATCTTTTATTAGAAAAAGTACCACATGACAATACCGCATGGTACTCCGAGACACTAGCGAGTAGCGATGGGCGATGGCACATAGAAATTAGTGGGGTCAGTCGACCCATGGAAGAAAAAAAAAATACAAAGCAGTTCTGATTATACTAACTTTAGTAAATTTTATTTGTCAATAAATTATCCCTTCAAAAAATAGTATTTGACACCACAATGGCTCTGGTTAAGGTTTGGCGTTGGAAAATTATTTTTGAGTAAATTTTAGTCAAGTGAAGTAAAATTGCTAGCTTCCCAAAAAATTCGTGAATTTTTTTTAAATAAAATATTAGTATATATAATTTTTGTTTTTACGTCAAATTAAAGAACTCATTGTGTTCTTTGACTTTGTGCAAAGAAATTCAAAAAATCAAGCAGGGCAATACATATTTTTAGTAAAAGGTTTTACAATTTTTCGTAGTGGCAAACAATTTGGGACGAATGGAATATAGGTAATTGATATATACTTGGATTTGGTGGAATTACAATTTTGTTGCTACCAGACAAAAGATGCATAAATATTAATCTTGACCCCATAATCACGATTTTCAAGAGGGATAATGATACGGGTACAGATACAAAGGGACAAAAAATGTACCAATCGCGTTCGGGGACCCACTTTTGGGTCCCACGCGAGTGATCCGAACCGTTCATTGTTCTTAAAACATTTTCCCGAGGGGCCCCACAAAATTTCAGCTCAATCGGACGGTTGGAAGTGCTCGAACCAAAGTCTCACCGTTTGAACGGGTAGCACTGTCCTTTCAAGAGTCGCCATTGCTCTCAAGAGTATCCAATAATTAATCTCGATTCTCTGAAATAACAGATGGACGTGAAACCAAAAATACCACCTCCCTCGGAATATAATTATAGTCCCGCTGTCGCAATAATTGGGTAAATCACACTATACCCCCTTAACTATTAAAAATTTTGATTTAACAAAACCTAATCTATGAAACCCGACGGGTCAATCCATTCGGGTATGACTACTGTCTCATAACCCCCTTCCCTTACCAATCCGTCCACTTAATGGACGGAATCATGTCATTTGCGGAGCACATGGGCTTCCAACGGTCATATATAGACAAAAATGTCATTATATATTCAAATGGCAACATAAACATATATATAGGTGTATAAAGGAAGAAGCCATTAAAGCCTAATGGTGCTTTTGTTGGAAAATCACACATAGAACATCAGTAGGCACACCTCAAATTGAGTTTGAGCCATAATTTGACCCCATCACCACCAAGCATGCGGTCCTTGATATGGCAAGAAGTTGATAAGTAAATATTAATAAACAAGAGTCTCTTTGATGCCTAAAAAGACTAGAACTCATATTTTGTAGTCACTAACCATTTCGGGACATGCAACTCATCGTTACACAACCACTCATTATGATTTTCTATATGAGATGAACAATATATGACATGAACCATTTTCTTACACTGTAACTAACCAACTTGGACAAAAAAAAAAGGTGGGATTATAGCTCAATGCTAGGTAGACATGTTCATAAACACAGATTTCAATACAGATATGTCCGAAATCTTTCGATACGCGTGAACCTTTTATAGCATTTGAACTCCATCCTTGCCTTATTTCTTACTCTAACTCAAAATAGCAGTAAAAATACTTTAAAATCCACTCAACTCAACTCATTGACTCGAATCCATACAATGAATATTATTCAAATTAAAAAATACTTCAAATCTCTACTTAAAATTTTGCAATGCTATTTCTCACCCCTTAAATTTATAACTATGCCATTATTGGAGCTTTTACTCAATTTGTGCTTAGATTGAAGTTTTTGCATGGAAGTACTTTTTTTTTTTTGATCGGCAAATAAAATTTCATCTCCATAAAGGGTGAAATATGAAATTTGTACAACAGAAAAGGCCCTACATTGAGATAGTCTCGAAGGGACCAGAACCCTCCTACTTCTAGAGCTCGCAGAAACCTAAACTGTCCCTCACCTCTCATTTTTATAAGAAAATGCAAAAAGCTCCTGTTGGCAAGAAACCAACAAGACTCCCAATGGGTCGAAGCCCAGAATCACCTATAGGGTCAAAGCCCATCCAAATCAAGGAACACCTATTGGGCCAAGCCCACCCCTAAAAGAAAACCTAAGCTATTGCACCTTGCTGTCCCAGATCCGCCTTATTGCCGCTGCCGCCGAAACACCACCACCACACGCCCACACCAAAACCCACCCTCCATCCCAGCCAAACGTCCAAAGACCCTGCAACCCCAGACCAACCAGCAGCCACCGCCTCCGGAAAAAATCCCAAACACCAACCGTTATCCATCACTAGCCCGTAGGCCCGAAACCGGCACCATCCATCAATGAACCCGGCGTGAGAGGCGCAAGATCCGACATGCCGTTAGGCAAGCACAATTGCTCCCAACAAAGCAGCCATGGCCAGGACAACAACTGATGCAAGGGGGAGGGAGGAGAACAGGAGCAGCAACCAGAACCACCATCCAGGGGCCAAACCACTACATCGCCACCACCAAAGTGCCCAACCACAACTACGGGGACCAGAGTCGCCAACCGCACCGCTAGATGCCGCCACCGCAACCACCTGTCAAAAGAAAAAACGTGAGAGAGAGAGGGAGGGAGGGAGGGAGCAGATCCCTCCCCTCCCGCTGCCGAGAATTGGGGAGGGGCTGAACCTGTGAAAGATAGGATCTTTGACTCATAATAAATGCAAAAGTCAGCAATTTTCGTTGATGATCAATGTTAGTCAAAATGGATTTGGCCAATTTGAAATCCTACTAAGTACTTTAATCTAAGGAGTGCGAGAGAGTACAATTATGAATGAAATCTTCTATTTTCTGAATTTTGGGTGAAACGAGATAGTCTTAAATAGACAACAAGAATTCTTTATTGTTTAAGTTGTCCATTTCTGCCGGATGTCCAAACTACCTTACGCGAATATTAATGAAGGGAGGGCACCATCAGATGTTTTGAAAACCATGAACATCCATTTTTTTTTTTTGAAAACTTTATTAATCTTAGAAGAGATACAAGATTAAAAGGGGCAAGGAAAAATCTGAGACTCAAAATCGATTGGTAAGAAAGTAATTGAGGCACCTGAAAAAGGCCAAAGCCCCACACCAAAAGATCTAAAGATACCCAAATAAAACAATCAGCACGCACCTAAAGGCCTACAATGCCCATAAAATGGGCCAAGCCCAAAAAATAAAGTACAAACACAAACAACCCAGCCCAAGAGACCAAGCCCACTAGCGTAACACCGAAAACCCTAATCTAGCCACCAACCGCTGCCACATCCACCACCCAAGCTCCACCACCACAGCGCCACCACCAACCACCCAAGACAGTCGAAAGCATCCTAAGCCGTTAGGCACCCTAGGTCCAGCCGCATCCAACAATGACAGCCGGGGAATGAAACCAAATAGCACCTGGCGAAGAGTGAAGGCAACCAGAGACATTCATCAACATTAAGCGCGTCCAAACGCCGTTCGGCCCAGAGACCGGATTCGCCCAGCAGTGAACCCGATGGGGGGATTTGCATTTTTTTTTTTTTTGGCGGGGGGTGGGGGGGAAGTAGTGGAAAGGGAAGAGTTTTTTATGGTTTTTAGAGAGAGAGGGCAAGCACTCAGTCCCGGCCCCGGGCATAGGCCCAATAGGCCTGGGTCTGGGGCCACTAAAATTGGGGCCTCAATTAGGCACATATATGTTTAGAAGTAATAAATATATAATATAGTGCTAAAAAAGCCAAAGAAGAAACTGGCCCGGTGGAAAGTAGTTTGTTTGCCACGGTAAATCCTGGAGATCAAGTCCCACCCAAGACCTCCTTTTTCTTTTCTAATGCTATTTTGTTTTTACTATAGACCTTGTTTTTACAAGGGAAAAAAATAAGAAAAAAAATTCAGTGCAATAATTAACCTTATCTTTTTTCTTTTTTTTTTTTCCTTTAACACGAGTCAGTGTAAAGAAGTAGTTTTTTTTTTCCCCTCAATTGTACTCTGTCAACTTTTTAAAAATTCTTTGTCGGTGTTGTAATTAGGGAAAAATAAATAAAACACTCTGGTACATTTTCATAAAATGTTCGCACCAATTTGCCGATTTCAATTAATTATCTACTTCTTGCAATAACATGGAACATGGTATCTATCATTTGAAATTAATTTTGGTTTTTTAATTTTTTTTTTCTTTTAGGAAAAATATAGGGCCCTAGTTTACATTGTCGTCCGGGGCCACGAAAATCTCAGGACCAGCCCTGCAAGCACTACTAAATATCTGATCACACTAATTTTCTAACCATTAACATCCATATGAGTACAGGATGCAAGGGTAAATAGAGAAAAATGGGGTGGGGCCATGGTCCCCTCCAGCTATCGAATGGCTCCGCCCTTGCTTCATACCAATATAAGCTTTTATTGAAGTTTTTATTAAAAGGTGAGCATAAAAGTATAAGTAAAATTAAAAAGTTCTTAAAAATAAGGGTTTTGTTAAAATGTGACTCCCAGACACATGATAAGGTTCATTATGAGTATAATTAAACATTTATTTGCATGGGAAATCTAAGTTGTAAACAATAGGTGCAAATTCTTTTACTACTTTTTGCATGAGAAATCCGAATATATCTATTACTTTTACTACTTTCTATAAAAGTGGATTTAAGTAGACTCATTGAATGAACCCTATCATGTCCTAGGGGGCACATTTTAACAAAACCCTAAAAATAAATAGGTTGTGAATTTATGTAATTGATGTGTATTGAGCTGTTTTAGGTATATTGGTTTTGTAAAATGTTACGAATTTCCCGGGATTAAAGTATAAGTGTGATGGATTTGGGATTGTCATTTAAAACCCGACTAAACTTGGGCCAGCCCGTATGTGACACATTATGTATGGTTTGTGTTTAATATCCAACTAATTTACGTAGTGCTTTTTTATCATCAACTAAAAAAAAAATTCTATGGCAGTTTCCGGGAGCTAATGCAAAGTAGAAGCTGTATTATATGAGCATGGTTGAGATTTTGAAAAGTTTTTTAGCGAGAAATTTGCTAAAATTAAAAAGTTCTTAAAAATAAATAGGTTATGCTTTGTTTGGAACTTGTAGAAGAGAAATAAAAAGAAAGAAAAATAATGAAAGAGGAAAGTGCGAGAAAAATATAGGGGAAATGTATAGTTCTTAAAACTTATAGTTTTCTTATTTTCTTCTTACAGTACTTTCTTTCTAAACCAAACAAAGGGAGGGAAAATTTTTAATTTTTTTCCATTTCTTTTCTGTGTGTTTTGAACAAATCCTTAGTTAAACAGGCTTGGGAAAATAAAATTCTAATTGGATGGGTTTGGAAACATCAAGCAAAATCCAAATATTTTTTAGTTTAGGCTTAGTTTGCCAATCGATAAAATCTTGATGTCAAAAATCTTAGATTTTATCAAATCCTCACGTGATAAAATCAAGTATTGATTTTATCAAATCTCGATTTTATTAAGATTTTATCAATTGGCAAACTAGACCTTTAAATTCTTTCCACTAGTGGCAATAAACCTTGGGTTTTCCACCAAGCCCTTTGTGGGCTATTTTGTGCATTTTTGTTGTAATTTGAACCGTTCATCATGTAAGGCCGGCAAAATAGTTTAACCATTTATAACCATCCATTTATGAACCGAAATTCGATTTTTGATATACTTATCAATATTCGATCAATTTAATTTTTTGTATAGAAATATATACTACTTCGTAAGATCTATTGAGATGAACGATTCAGATTCCATGAACCGTGTATAGATTTTAATCCCATTGTTATTGGATGGGAAAACAAAACATTTGGACGTGGAAATGCATCCGAAGGGCGAGATTCACCGGTACACTACACTGTATGCATTTTTGGTCTCATTTCATGTTTTCTTTTTCAATTGTACTAGGCCTCAATTTTTTTTTTATCCGCAACCTACTACTACTAATTAACTATTGCAATAAAACTGGTTCTGATAAACGAGCAAAAATGCAGGTGGTATCGGGCATGGACGAAGATCATACTGGCATTGGCGATCTACTCATCCTTCTTCACGCCCATGGAGTTTGGTTTCTTCAGGGGATTACCCAGGAAATTTTTCCTACTGGACATTGCCGGTCAAATCGCTTTCCTCGTCGACATTGTCCTCCGATTCTTTGTCGCATACAGAGATACTCAGACCTACAAAATGGTGTTTGATCGCACCCCAATTGCCCTTCGGTTAGTTTCTGCCCTCTTTCCTAGCCAATATATACACTAGGGCCCCTTCAGCTACAGGGAAATTAAGGAAACGAAAATTTCTTGCATATTTTTATAGTATGTGTTAGCCAACAGGAAAGTTAGTTGTTGTGGGCCTCCGCATGTAAACTCGTCTGGCAAAAAATACAAGATTTTGCAACACCATTTTTCACAATTAAACTAAATTGGTTATGGATAATACTAACCACAGCCTTTAGGAACATAGATAATGTGTAAAATCTGTATTGATATCCGGAAAAAGAAAGTATAATTGATGCTCGTAAAAGTGTAATAATATATACATGACGTCTATCGATATTCGAACTTGTTTGGCGTGTTATATGTATCTTATCCACCACCTAGTGAGCGGCAGTCAACAAGACTCATTTCTTATATTTAATGAACGCATAAGAGAAAAAAAAAAATCATTTTTCTTTGCTTTAGCTCAACCATAATTTTTTCGGGGATAATTTTCCTGCATCAATTTCTTGACAAGGGGAACAAAGTCTAGAACTCTTTTATATGATTTCACCTTTTTTTTAGGTGATTAATTCGGCTTCTTAAAATTATTATTATTAATTTTTTTTGAGACCTTGTTGACAATTTGGTTGGTTCCTTCTTTTTCCCACCAATTAGCCGTAGCCATATTATCCTAGAGTGTGTACAAATTGATGAACTTATAGGCACCTTTTTTTTTTTTTTTTTTTTTTCCGGTTTGTTAGGTAAAAAAAGATGATATTTTTAGAAATGGTCTATTTTTTTTTTTTTCCTTTTCCTGCCGTCTTTAGTTTTTTAACATTTCATATTTTTGTAGCTTTCTGCTTTCTTTAATAAGAGCAAAACACTTTGACTGGAGGGCAAAAAATCTAGTTCACAAAGCCAACAAAGTTACATGGGCAGCCAGAAGCTAATTCCCCTTTTGGGTTCTTTTCTATATGTGCAGATACCTGAAATCTAGTTTTGTCATTGATCTTCTCGCTTGTATGCCTTGGGATGCTATTTATAGGGTAACCCTCTTTCACACATAGTTTCTATGTTCTTGTTTTCATTTGACATGATGCCACTAACCTCCATGTGAAAATCCATATTTAGGTCTCTCTATTGTGCTTTAGTTATGGTTAATATTGAGTGCTTTGGTAATTATTGCTCCGCACAAATCCGAATCACACAATGATAGATGTATGTAAGTAGTCGCATAATGTCTCCCTAAGCCATAATCCAACCATTAGGATTACAATCAGAGCAAATGAGTTCATGTGATGTGTGCGCAAGTTATTGTTGTGCTTTGACTGTTAGATGTTTTTTCAAGAAAGGATCGGAAAAGATGAGATTAATGTTTGAGGTAGAGAAAACATGTGTGGTCCCAGGCTAATTGATGGAATTTATGAATCATGTGATTAGTTAGATTGTGTTTGGTTAGAGTGGAATGAAAGTGAGATAAATATGAGATAAAGAGACAAGGATTGTTTTCGACCATTGGATGAGGAAAGTAATAATCAGGAGAGGGGGACTAGCTAATATCACTTTAGCTAATCCCCATATGGGCACTAAACAGACAGACAGATAGTCCTCCATTGTCCAATCTAGCCTATAATGCCAAGTGCCCACAAATGCTGGACTACGATCTTGCAATCAACATGCCCTTAGGGTTCTTAATGGAATTTGAATAAGTTAAATGGAGACAGTGAAGGTGAAAAGGGAGAAAGAAGAACTTAAATAGCTATAAACACTAAACTAATTAAGGGGTTACGATTGCTTTAATGGTCTCTTGAGGGGTTACGATTGCACACTTCTTTGTGCTCGCCAAGCACTTCCAATATGAAGGAACGTATAATAATTACCTGACAACATAAAAGGACTAGAAGGTAGTATTATCTAGCAAGCATAGACCAAACCAAACCAAACCGAGCCTTATGTCTCAATCAATTGGGGTCGGCTACATGAATCTTTCTCCTCCATTGAGCTCTGTCAAGAGCTGTTTGCTCACTTAAACCTAATAGACTCAAATCTTTGCGCACTACCGCATCTAGAGTCATTTTGGGTCTTCCCCTCCCCGGAGCCTTTGCATAGAAGTTCCAAAATTATTATGTTAGGTCAAAATGTGAAGCATCCAAACTTGATTGGTATATACTTTTTCTATGCTGGGTAGAACTACGCAGAACAATTGAAATTACAGTACTTTTCATCGAGTCTTGAAGATCAATATCACTACAGTTTTTGGATGTCCTGAAATGAAGTTAGCATATTGTAGTTTCAAAATATTTTATTTAAACACCATCAAGTACCTCTTCAGTAATTAGTACATGGCAAAATGTGTAAATCAGGCTTCTGGAGATAAAGAAGAAGTGAGATACCTTTTGTGGATCAGGTTGAGTCGGGTTCTCAAAGTCACTGACTATTTTTACAAGATGGAGAAGGATATACGGATCAATTATCTATTCACCAGGATTATAAAGCTCATAGCTGTTGAGGTCTATTGCACACATACTGCAGCGTGCATCCTTTATTATTTGGCTACCACTCTGCCTTTGGAACAAGAAGGGTACACATGGATTGGGAGTTTAAAAATGGGTGACTACAGTTTTTCTAATTTCAGAGATATTGATTTGTGGACACGGTACACGACATCCCTCTACTTCTCCATTGTCACCATGACAACTGTTGGTGAGTTCCTTTCTCTATGTATTAAAGCAGTAATGTTTTTTTTCTTTTCTTACTTCATGTTTAGTACTTGATGCATAGACGCTAGTAGAAAACAACTGTATAATCGTTCTGAAGTCTTGAAATCTTGGGATGCTTTCCTTGGTGAAAAAAAATGTTTTATTTTTTTTCTCTTTCTGGTGCAGGTTATGGAGATATACATGCCGTCAATCTGAGGGAAATGATATTTGTGATGATTTATATCTCTTTTGACATGATTATCGGTGCTTATTTGGTTGGTAACATGACTGCATTAATTGTGAAAGGATCAACGACAGAGAGATATAGAGATAAAATGACAGATCTAATGAAATATGTGAACAGAAATAAACTTGGGCGGGACATCCGTAATCAGATCAAAGGTCACTTGCAGATACAGTACGAAAGCAGCTATACTGAAGCTTCTGTCCTTGAGGATATCCCTATCTCCATTCGTGCTAAGGTAAAAAGAGGAGACACTGTACAAGACGTTCATAGTTGTTCATTTATAATTACAATTCTAGTGTTTTGTTTTCCTGGAAGTTCTCTTAAGTTGTATTTCGGGAATTTTTCTATTGTGCTTTAAATTTTAAGGGGTTCCTATCTTGTGTCGCTCATTGATGACCTGCTTTTGCAGATTTCCCAAACATTATACAAGTCACACATTGAAAATATACCTCTTTTCAAAGGATGCTCTTCGGAATTTATCAATCAGATTGTAAGTCATTTCACCTAAGCAAACGGTGTTAAATTCATTATCAAGGACAAACATTATCACTTTCGCTCTGGTTCTCTTTGAAAGTTGTGTGGTGGTTATAAACGTTATGGTTGGTGGCACAAGGTTTGGTGCCTAACATAGTAACTGAAAATTGGACAAGCTTGTCCTTCTTTGATAAGAAAATTTTGATTCACTTAATTTTACGAAAATTGTTCTCAACCATTCTTCTGTTGTTGCAGGTCATCAGAGTGCATGAAGAGTTTTTCCTCCCAGGAGAAGTAATAATGGAACAAGGAAATGTGGTAGATCAACTTTATTTCGTCTGCGATGGTATGGTGGTATGTATCGAATATCGATCTTGTAATTTTGTTAATTTATTTTGAATTGCCATGAGCTAAGTCGTTATTTCTTTCTTTCTTCAATAAGGTGGCTCAAATACTCTTCAGTTCTTTATTCTCATTGTGGATATTCTAATTTCTTTATTGGCCTATTCTGATGTACATTAGTTATCTAGACCGCAGTTTCTCGACTGGTCTATATACATTGACTTTAATCTAGTTGTCCTCATCATCCAATCCTGTTACTGTTTGTTGCTTTGTTGTAACGCCCCATGTAGACCACTAGCCCAATAGCTTGATTTGATCCACAAGCCACACCACATGGCCCAAAATGCTTAAGCCCAAGGTACTAGTAGTCTCTTACATGGTTTGTTATATGCCAAGATCACTCATGTAAACAACCAATGTGAGACTAAACACCATCTACCCCTAGACCTAGGGTATTACAATCTTCCGCCCTTAGGGATCAACGTCCTCGTTGCATAGTCCCAGCAACCTCCCCTGGTGTCTGTGGTGGCAGAGCGCATCCTACCCACCACTTGGACCAGGGCGGGGCTCTGATACCATTTGTAACGCCCCATGTAGACCACTAGCCCAGTACCTTGATTTGATCCACAAGCCACACCACATGGCCCAAAATGCTTAAGCCCAAGGTACTAGTAGTCTCTTACATGGTTTGTTATATGCCCAAGATCACTCATGTAAATAACCAATATGGGACTAAACACCATCTACCCCCAAACCTGGGGTATTACATTTGTACTACAAATTTTCCCTTTTTCTTTCTGTTATTGGAGTTCCTTGGGACTATGCACCAGTTGTTATTCATCTCTGAGTTCCCATAGATAGGATTGAGAAAGAAATGTCATTCTAAACCCACCCGTTTGCCATGGCCATAAGTTTTTAAGTGATTCCCCAGGAACTTATCATTATTATTCTTAAGGTTGATGAAAACTGTGTATGTGCAGGAGGAGGTTGCTATAGGGGCACATCTATTAGAAGAGACTGTTTCAGAGTTGGAACCTTATAGCTCATTTGGTGAAATTTCTATACTTTGCAACATACCTCTGCCTTATACTGTTCGAGTGTCCAAGCTAAGTAGGCTTCTGCGTCTTGATAAACAATCTTTCTCAAATATCTTTGATATATATTTCCATGATGGGCGAAGAATCCTGGACAACCTTCTAGAGGTAATGTAGAACTCAGTAATTTATCGATTCCCTTTGGTAATGTTGCTTCTTGCATTTTGGTTTGTTTTCCATATGAAAATGGTGAACTAGTTTAATTATTAGTAAAAATTTCAAAAATACCCCTGAACTTTCACCCTAATGCCTTGCCAACACCTAAACTTGCCGTTTTTGAATTCGGCATCTGGTGTCAATTTCTGTCCAATTGCTAACAGAAAAGAAATATGCTATTAACTGGTGTCTCTGAGACTATAGTGGGGATCCTCCTTTATAAAGTACGATTCACGTCCAATTTAGTAAAAATATGCCATTAACTCGTAGTGTGTTGCATAATCTGGTGTTTATTCTACGTTATTCTAACCTATTTTTATTTAGTATTTGTTTGTTTAATCACCTTCTTCATGTCTATTCTTAGTTCAATCAATTTCTAGAGTTTAGTGTTTGCTTTGTTTGAAGAGGGAATTTTTTGTGCATTTTCATAAGATGTGGGGAGTGAAAATGCAGAGGAGGAAAATGTGAGGGTGCCCTGTTTTGTTTTTTTTGTTTTTGTTTTTTCAGGTTTTGGTTTATCTTATAATGGAGGGGAAGTGAAATAGGAGGAAAGGGAGGGAAAGGTTGAGTAGCTCGGAAACACCAGTGGGTTTGGGTGTTTTCCCTCCAAAAGAACCCCTCTCAGTGTAATTTAAGCCTTGTCATTGTGCAAATATGCCATGTGTGCAATTTCTGTTAACAATTGGATGACAATTGACACCAGGTGGTAAATGTGAAAACGACAATTAAGATCAGGTGTTCAATTGAAATAAATGAAAGTTTATGTGTTCATGAGACATTTGGGTGAAAGATCAGGAGTATTTTTTAAGTTTTCCCTAATTATGATATGTGTACACGTATATATATGCATCAGACGCCTTAAAAATCGTAAGATTGCAGGGAAAAGAAGCAAATGCTGCCGTCAAGCAATTGGAATCTGATATCACCTTTCATATCGGAAAGCAAGAAGCTGAACTTGCTTTAAGGGTAAACAATGCAGCTTATCATGGAGATCTGCATCAACTTAAAGATTTGATTCGAGCTGGAGCTGATCTCAACAAGACTGATTATGATGGAAGGACGCCTTTGGTATGCTTTAGAAGTAAAAAATGGTCGCTTCAGTTGTTTTACAGTTTTCGATATTGGCTCCTTTAGCTCCTTTCTCTCCCAATGTGATACTTGTTTTATGACAGAACCGCTATCTTGTTGGCAATACGACTTAGATTCATGGAGATTTCATTCTTCTTTTCTTAACTCTGTGATTCATAGGGTTCATTTTTAAATCTTTCCTTATAAGCTTCCGAATCTTTTAATATCAATGTTACTTGTTGCGCAAAGTAGAAACCCCATAGATATTTGGAAGATGCAATGTTCATTTTGTGTGAATCAGATAGCCGTTGCACATTCAGCTGATTCTGCATCCATATGCTGCATTTGTATCGGGATCAAACAGAATTACAAGATGTATATGAAAATCAAGATATTCTCATATCTGATTGGCATAAATTTTTATCTTTGTCTTCTATCCCTTGTTTTGACCATCTGCCTCGTACATTTTCATTGCTTTTGCAGTGCAGTTGGGCTTGGCATCGCTTTGAACTTATTAGAAAATGACGGAGTCCCTTCTTGATTATCAATTCAGTTAATTAGGATAATAATCACTTCCATCATGAGAAGCATTGTAGTAGCTGCTATAATGTTTTAAATGCACCTTGATGTTTTCAATGTAATACTACGGGTGTGTCCATTTTCTTTTTCTTTTGGGCCGAATAATAGTGCCCCATGATGGTTTTAGATACTGCTTATGACATGAACCCATCCAGTTCGTGTTTGCTTTGCGTTTGCCTACTTCTGAAAAGAAGTTTTCCATGAGATGTGCTTCATCCTGAAGTTTTTGTTTTTGTTTTTTTGTTTTTTCAACAGCATCTTGCTGCATCGCAAGGATATGAGCATGTAACACTTTTCCTTATTAAAGAAGGTGTGGACATCAACATCACAGGTTAACTATCTAAGGAGCTTCCCGTTAATCTGTTAAGGTTTTAATCCGTTTCAGAAACCTTAGTAATTAACCTGCACTGCTTCTGTTTAAATTTTGTAGATAAGTTTGGAAACACACCCATACTAGAAGCCCTCAAGAATGGACATGATAGAGTTGCTTCACAACTTGTTAAAGACGGGGCTACAATAAAGATTAATGACGAGGGCTGTTTCTTGTGCATGGCTGTTGCAAGGGGTGATTCGGATTTTCTCAAAAGGCTATTGGCCAATGGCATTGATCCAAACTCCAGGGATTATGATCACCGAACCCCACTTCATATAGCAGTCTGTGAGGGATTATATTTAATTGTGAAGTTGCTTTTGGGGGCTGGTGCAAGTGTTTTTTCAAAAGACAGGTATGATTCACTACCACTTTTAGTTGGATTTGTTTCCGCCAAATTACTGGGAAGTGAACTTTTGCATATTATCTTGAAGAACAAGTCACTGTTTCTGTATACCGCACCATGTATCTCTTGGAAAAATGCGTAAATGGTATAGATGTGTAGAATTTCAACTTTCATTTATTGGTTCCTTTTTCATCCTGTCTTTTAGCATAAGACATAAACGCGGACACCCCAAACTGATTGACCTTAGTGATCCAATGTTGTAACAATTCATCTTCCCATTGGCACCACTTGTGATTCATTACATTTCAGATGTATCTTGATCCCACCGGATGAGGATATATCCTTCCTCAGAATGTCTATGTTGGAGATATTGGACTGCTTGTTTGACAGGACTAAAAGTTCAGGGACAACCAGATACAATTCCACTGGACTAATAGTGATCGGATTATTAATACCACTCCCACATGGTATTGTATATTCCACACTTTGTGGGATTATATATCTGAGGCATGCCTAATATGGGTAGTAAATACTTAAACCAAACAATGAATATTTGGTCACCTCTGATATGTAGTTCAATCGCGTGCTTATAATCAGCCAAACTAACGGGCCCATTAGTTATGGACTTTACTACTCAATCTGACAGCTTAAACTTTCAGGGTAGTTGGTGGCAACAAGTTGACAGTTCACTTCCATTTTTGTGTTTTCCCATCCAAATTGTTTTGTTTTTCCCTTGGGGTTTATATGGATCCTCGACTTGGAAGGATCTTTATAATTATAGGGAAAAGAACAGGAATGGAGAAAGGTATTCAATCATATTTTCTTATTTCCCCTATCTTTTCCTCTTCCTTTTATTTTCTATTCACAAGCCCCTCACAAGATAGAAGGCATAATAAAAAAGAACTCAATGTGATTCTTCATGTGAAAGTATGGGAGACAGATACAACGGCTGTGCATACATAACAAATTGAGGAGCTGGACATTCATTTAATTAGTTGGTGAATTCTTACAACTAAAACAATTCTGGATTATTTCAAATTTGCAGGTGGGGTAATACTCCACTTAGCGAAGCGCGAATGTCTGGAAACAATAATTTGATCAAGCTACTTGAAGAAGCAAAATCTAATCATCTGTCTGAGTTCCCAAATTCCTCTCAAGAAACCATAGGTATTGCAAAACCCTGATTTGGTGCTTCGATGACAAATATGTATTGAATGTGGGTTACCTTTGTTAGCTTCATGTGCATTCTTGGGGCTGTTTCCTAATGGCTCAAGTGTTTGAGACACCTGGTGTTCTCTAGTCAAGGAAGTATGAATTACAGCAATCGCGGTCTGGTGTATGGAACTCGGGTTCTTGGTCTTGGAGTTCAAGTCTTGTAACTTATGCGATCTTCGTAATCATGCATTTTGCTATGCCTGTGTTTCTGCACTGTAACAACCCTTTGCCTCAAATATGCTCTTGCTCCATGCTCTAATTAGTAATTAGCGACCATATATATAGCAATAAATTTGTCTCCTCCAGCCTTCGATCCATGACATGTACACATTCACCTGAAAAAAAGTTTCTTTCTCACTTTATCATATTAGAGGATCTCTCGTTTTTTCTCCGTACTCTAAATTTGGACGATCAAATGCCTATCTTCTCAAATATAGAAGAAGACATGGAGGATGGAGTACAATTATCCTCCAAAATAGAGATAGAAAGGGGTAGTACGAGATGCTCTTATAATCAACTGTTTTACCTGTTACCTTCAATGTGTTAACATGTGAACTTGTATTGCTGAAAACAGATAAAGTGCACCGGAGGAAATGCACGGTGTTCCAATCCCATCCGTGGGATCCCAAGGACCAGAAGAAGCACGGAATTGTGTTGTGGGTCCCGGAAACCATCGAGGAGCTTATCAAAACAGCAGCGCAGCAGTTAGACATTCCATCCGGGTCTTGCATATTATCTGAAGATGCAGGTAGAATTCTTGATGTGGATTTGATCAGTGATTGTCAGAAGCTGTACTTGATCAGTCAAACACACTAGACATGATTACCTCAAGTGATTTTTCTGCCCCACCACTTGGCCTTTGTATCATTTTTGCAATTGGTGTATAGGAAAGCGAATGATGCTACCGAAAACAAGTACTTTTGGCTCTTATTTTGAATTGGATTCTGCATTGAGCTTGTAAAGTGTTCATTAACGAAAACACAAGCACCTTGAAAATGATTGAATGATATCGGCCGATAGCCTAAAATGTTCTTAATTTGTATTTGTGATTCAAAGGGTTTGGAGAAGAACTTGGATCGCATAAAATGACCTGACCTTGTTGAACTTGAGTCTGGATAGACCAGTTGGAGGAAATGGACCTAAATAGGGGATTGGAACTGGTGTAGAATATGCTTGTGTTGTGTGTGTGGCTTCAATTGAATTTGGTATAATGGATACTTGAATTGCCAAACATGGCCTCTATTCTCTATATATATATTCACTGTAACCCAAGTTGCTGGACTCCTACGAAATGTTTTGACATAAAAATAAAGTATTTAAGTACATAATTTTTACAATTTCTTTGCACCATATAAAAAATCATGAAGTACTTCAACTTCGTGTAATAAATTTTTTAAAAATAATGCGTGGGAGTGCTAGTTAATTCCAACTGATCGGTGTAACGAGTTTGTAATTAGAATGGTATGTACTAATATTAATACTGGTGCATGTTTGTGTACAGTTTTGCATTTGTCGTGATTCGCTACTAATATTGTAGGAGTATATTCTAAGTTACAAGGTTTTATTTCTACCCAAAAAGAGTTCGTTTCACGCAAAATGAAAATAAAATCTAAGATTCTCAATTGCATTATAAAAGTCATTGGTGAAACTTTTTTTGTGAGATTTGCAAGTTCTTGTATTGATTCAAGAAATTAACAAGCCCCCCAAACATGCCATAACAAAAATATACACGCCCGGGGCCATGTTTGATACAGGGTTTGGAGGGTGGGATTGGACTAATAAGGAGGTGGGACCTCTAATACTATGTTTGGTTTGAGAAATAAGGCAAGGACTAATAGTCCCATGGGATTCGTAATACCCCAAATTGGCCGGATTCGTAATACCTGGGGGTACTTGGTATTGTTAACAACGGGATTGGGATTGAAGGATTTTTCTCCTGTGCAAACCACCAAACCCCATGATCTAATCCTATCCTAGACAAAACAAACATGTTATTAACAATCCCATGATCTAATCCTGTGTAAAAACAAACATGGGAAAGGATTTGTCTCCTCATTAATAATCCCATCTTATAACCAATCCCAATCCTAATCCCATCTCATTACCAATCCCCCCAAAACGAAACCTCGTATAGTGTAGTTTTAAGAAAAATGTTCATATGATAAATCAGTGAATAGAGCTAGCTTTATTCATTTTTTTTTGAAGCTTTTGGAACTTCATTATAACGTGTTAGATAAAATACCTAAAATAACACATTTACGGGCCATATGTAATCCTCTTTTTCCAGTTGTAAGTTCTTTTTCCAGTTGCCTAAAGAAATACATGCCATATGCAATCCTCTTTTTCCTTTCCCTTTTCTTTCCATCCAAACACAGCCTTATTCTTCCACGTCCGTAAGGACTTGGGCGCTTCAAGTCGCCGCGTCTCAAACCGCTTCTAACTGTCAAGAACTACTAAACGGTTGAGATACTCTTTAAAATGACCATTACACCCCCCAACCAACAAAACAGATTGCCAGATCCTATGAATTCTAACAAGCATAAATGTAAAACTCTGACCTAGTAGGGGCATTCACGTAATCTTATCCATTACAAAATCGAGCGGGTAAAAGTAGTACCAGTCTATACAGCAGTTAGTAAAGCAACAAACTTTTGAAAGCTCTTCAACTAACTTCGATTCTCTCTCTCTCTCTCAGCCTAGCTTTCTCTCTCTGCTACCTCTGAAGCTCCAACAATGGCGACCCTACTGGAAGCATACAAGAAAAGAAAACGAAACCCGAAAATCTACGGGCTCCACACGTTCGCGCACCCGGGTTGCCCAATCGCTCCGTCGGGTCCGTTCCGTGACAACATTCGGGTTTTTCTCCAACAATGCTCTGAACCCGAGGCGTACAACATCGACGGGATGCCCGTTTGGTGCACATTTCTGGTTCACGAGGACAGGGGGTTTATGGTTCCGCTATACACCATTGAAGAGAGCGTTAAGCAATCGCTCACCCCATTTTGCGATCACTGCCGTTGCACTGGTGAGTTCGGATGTATCTCGTTTGATTGATGTTCGAACTGGGTTTGTGAAATTTTGATTCGAAAGCTTCAGTTTTTGTGAGAATACTGAGTATTTTTTGATTTTGAGAACTGGGTTTGGTGGAATTGGATTTGAAAGATTGGGTTTTTAAGAGTACTGAGTTTTATTTGGTTTAGAATTGCATAATGTGCTTCCATTATTTTATCTTGATTTGAAAGATTGTGTTTGGTTTTAGAATTGAGTCGTGTTCCGAATTTCTTGACTTGATTTGGGAATTCAGGGTATAGCAAATATCCCGTGAGTTGAATCTTGAGATAATCGGAAAGCTTCAACTTTTTCATTGGGAATTCACAAGTTACGTTAAATCTCGAGGGTTCTTGGATTAGGCATAAAAGTCCTCGGGTTTCTGTAATTTTGTTGATTTTACGTTTGGATTTTTCAGTTTTCGAACTAAACTCTTCAATTCTTGATTTGATTGGGAAACTCAGGGCCTACCCAGAATGATTTCGTCCATAACCACAGTTTCTTAGTATTGTTGATTGTTTAAAAGCATTAAAATTCCGTGCAGGTTGGAGTCACCATTTTGTGTCAAAACGAAAATATCACATGATAATTCCGGTCGATGATGATTGGAATAAGCCATTGGATGAAGGAGTTTTTGATATGCAAAGCCATCTATTGCACGGATTGATTCACTGTAACGGGTTTGGTCATCTGATCAGTATCAATGGAATCGAAGGCGGATCCAAGTATCTTTGTGGCAGACAAATCATGGATCTCTGGGATAGGATCTGCACAAATCTTCATGCCCGGTATGAATTTACTTCTTGTTTTGAGACTTTATTGAGGTATATGAATTGTAAATAGACTGAATTTTTCTGGGTTCCGTTTGTTTTGATTTTCTTGAATGGAAAAGCTGCAATGTGATAGATTCTACTGAGATTTTTGAATAGAAAACGTACTGAATTTTCCTGGGAAAGATGCAATTTGATAGATTCTACTGAGGCATACGAATTTATTTCTTATTGTGAGACTCTAATGAGGTATATCCTTTCTGGGTTCTGTTTACTTTCAAGGAAAACTGGTCTTATAGTTTCGATTCTCTTGAATGAAAAGCTGCAATTTGATAGATTTTACTGAGATTTTTTAATGGAAATTTTACTGAATTTTCCTGGGTCTTGTTTGTTTTGCAGGAAAATAACAGTAGAAGATGTTTCCAAGAAACGGTCGATGGATCTCAGATTGCTCCACGGTGTCGCTTATGGGCACCCCTGGTTTGGACGTTGGGGATACAGATTTTGCAATGGAAGCTTTGGAGTGACACAACTCAGATATGAAAAAGCAGTTGCAATTCTCAGCTTATTAGAACTTGACAAGATCACCCAAGATTTCACCACTGCCGCCTTGTACAGAGATTTCAAGCGCATAATTTGTTACTACCGAGATTTGAGTGAAACCAAATTGGTCACAATCAGGGACTTGCTCAGATTCATGCTGACCCTCAAATCCAGAGTCCCGTTTCAGCGAAAATCGGCCAATTTAACTTCGACTGCTAGTTCATCTACTTGCTCAAAAGCTGTGACCAAGTCTTTTGGTAAGGAAAAACCAGTGAAGTGCAGTAGATTTTCTGATGTGGCTGTGAAAGGTAGTCGTTGGCCTGTTCGGAGACTGGAGTACGTGGCAGACGTGGTGGTGGATGCACTGAGAGAGAAGAAATTAACAAACAAGGGTGTTAACTGTGTGATGACTAGGCAGGAGGTACGAGACGCCGCCCGACTCCAGATAGGCGACACGGGCTTGATCGACTACGTGCTGAAATCAATGAAGAATGTGGTTGTTGGAGGGCTCATCGTTCGTCACAACGTGAATAAGTTCACGAGGATTTCAGAGTTCACAATCGAGGAGTTTGGAAATGATTCTCGTGTTGATAGTCCAGAACAGGAAACAGAAGTAGTGCACAAGCCAGTTCCTCCACCGGCTTTTTCGCCAGGGATCGATGTCTATAAAGATGTGCATTTCTTGTACAGAAATGTTCTAATGGGTTACCCGTCATCAGAACAGATCGGATTGGCTGCCCAAACTGTTTTAGACACCAAATTTTTTGTCAAAGAGTGGCCTTTCAAGGACGAAGACGATGAACTGCTGCGATTTATTTGTCATGTTGTGTCGAAGTTCAGAGACTTGGAGAGTGATTTTTCTAGACGGGAGTTCTCACACGGTGAACTCATTGTGCTCCCATTGCATTCAACATATGGTGATTTAAAAGCAGAAGTGGAGAATGCCATGAGGGACACTTACTGTGCTACTGAGAATTTTGTGGTGACTGATATTGAAGGACTGGTAGGAACTGAAGATTCTGAGGTGCTGTTTGGATTGGTGGAATCGGGGTCCGAGATTCGGGCTAAAGGGTTTGGTATCGATTCGGGTTCAGGTTCGGGTTTGATGTATGAAAGTGGGGTGGAGAATTGGACAGTGAGATGTAGGTGTGGAGCCAGGGATGATGATGGGGAGAGGATGGTAGCCTGTGATATATGTGAGATATGGCAGCACACCAGGTGCTGTGGGATTGAGGATTCTGAGGTGGTTCCACCTTTGTTTGTGTGTGTTGGATGCTGTGACTCTTTGGTTCCGTCTGTAGCTGGTTCTAGCCTTGTGTGTGATGGGTTTGGGGTGGAGTCTGGTTCTGGTTTATGGGAATTGTAGTGAGTGAGTGAGGACTAGGGCTGTTCACTAGTTTGGTTCTGGTTTAGATCTCTATCTCCCACTGAGATCTGTAGTTGAGCATTTGAGTTGTATGAAATTTTGCCTTACAAAAATGAAGGATTTCTTGGGGTTTTTTTTCCTGTGGAGGATCTCTTTGGGTTTAGCATACCCGACCACCCGATCCGACCCTGTTTCGGTCTGAATCCAGCTCCCATTTCGGCCGGAATCGGGTCAGAAAATATAAACCCGACAGACCCGACCCGTGAACAGCCCTAAAATGAGGACTAATGTGTGCTGTGGGGTGTTGGTCACCATGAGCTGGTTATAGCATTCCTAGTTTGATTTTGTTGTAGTGGTAGGAAAAAAAAGAGTGATAGGGAATGTCAGGAAATATGATTCAAATTCTTTGGCATGTGAACTAGAAATTCAGTAAAGAATTCTTTTAGACCACAAAAAGAGTTCCATGTGCATGGATTGAAAGAAAAATTATTTTTGTTCTTTACATGATTGTTTTGGGTATGTAGCAGTCAATTGATTAGTTTGGGATGAACAATTTACATACCCAATCCCTTGGATTAATTTGTAGTACCAGTAACTAGTGTTATGACTTATGAGTAATCCAGTTTTTCAAAATGTTCTTCAATCCAGAAAAGTTGTTTGGTAGAAAAGGTTATGATACTTGGCTGTTTGAGTGCATGGAGAATGAAATGGCTCTTTTTGGTTTTTACTCTTGTTTACAGTAGCAACACTAGTTCTCTTCTGAGTTTTATATTTTTTGGAAAATTCAGTCTCATATTCTAATTTGTAGTACCTGTAAATTTAGCATTTGTGTCGTGTCCGTATCCCATGTCCATATCGTGTCATGTCCATAACTAGTTTATCTTGTTAGTCTAAAGTGGAAATGGTTTTATGGATGCTAAAAATGTGTTGAAGTGGAAATGGTTCTGATTTATGGTTGCTGAAACTTACTTTTAAAAGTGCACAAAAGTGGTTTTTGGATGGTGAAACGGTGTATAAATGGGGAGCTCTCTGTTATGCATATTTAAAAAGTGTTTATTTTTTCCAAAAAAATTTGACAGCATCTCCCCTATTTTCTTGTCTAGCCCGACGTCTCAGCGTCTCATCAGACAGTCAACAAAAACAGCAAACACAATTCAAATAATTTCATATACCATCATATTAAAATTGACTAATCAATTGATACAAAATTCCCAAAACATTTGCTTCATTACAAAAGTGTATTACATCTCCATTGAAATTGCATTACACCATTACTAAGGAAGAGCTAAGTTTTTGCGTCCTCCCATTGAAGAGTACATGTACAAGATTAACCAAAAAACAAATGCAAATCTTTGCATGAATCTTCATTTCCACTGTAGCATCAGTGATCCCGGCACTTTAATCATCTTGCTTGGATTCCACCTCAGACAAAGGCATTTCTTTCTGGGTATCACCTATAGCTTCATCGGTAGATATATTCTGGGGAACGGCTACTGCCTGTTTGGATTGGAGTTGGCATTCCAACTTTGCTGCTGCGGTGCAGACTACCACTTGAATCAGTGAGGGGTCAAAGTGAAACAAGATGCTGGCAACTGCAGAATGGTGGGTGGCTAGATTAGTCAAAACCTCAAGTACCAGGTGCAACACCAAGGGCGACGAACTTTCACATGAAACCAACGTGCAAAAACAGGTAATCTCATCAGAAAACATGAAGTACTAAGTTATTCCTTGAACCGCAACAACTCCAGAGTACTCCCTTGCCGCATATCTTGAATCACCTTTGCTATATTCTTTCCCTACAAATCAACAGGTAATCTCATCAGAAAACATGAACTAATAAGTTCAATATCAGTCCAATATCCATCATCAACTATAGCCAAAGGAATCAATAGCCAAAGGAAAAAAAATTCATGCAGTTAGAAGTCATAAGTACACTATAAAATCCTTTAGCGCAGCAGCAAAGCGCTTGAACAAAGCAAACCTATGGAACTTTTCCTCCAGAGCCAATTCATCTCATCTTCAGTATCTAAATCCTTCAGAATATCCGCAGCAACAAAACTTCCCTTGGGGCTCAGAAAGGCATGAACTAATTATACCCAAAAATTGGCATGTGATTACATAAGTTTTAATAAACTTTTAGTTGGCTTTGTCATCTTCCCCGAAGAATCACTTAACCATTGTTATCATTCCGCTTTTTCTTTGGTTTTATGTTCTTTTTTTTTTTTTTGTTCAGTTTAAAGACATGAAAAAAATGGCAAAGTCAGGAAAAATTGCATGCATGAAGTCCGGAAAAATTGTCTCCAATAGTTTGATGATTTTCAAGCCAATCTTGACACGAAAAATGGCAAAGCCATGTGGTGTCATATCAACATGGGTGTGTTGCAATGTTTATATAGTCCACGGGTTCCATTTCTTTTTAGCTAGATTCTACGTATATGGCGACTCTCATATGCAACCTTTAGCTTAAAAAATTAGCTGATAACAAAAAATACATGTAATGAGAACAACCAACCAGTCCATGTAATGAGAACAAAAAATACATAGATAAGCACCAATATCAGCTGTGCAAAGAAGGCTACAATTAGTGTTGCTACAGACTATCCCTCAAATCAATTAATAGTTGCATAAATTGCGATGTAAAATGGACTAGCTAGCATAAATTCCTCTCATTTTCCAATGCCATAGTCCAGAAGGTGCCAAGATCTAATTCTAGGATCAACAGGTAGACTTACATTTTTTAACTGTGGAACACAATTGAAGAAAATCAGAACTACTTAGTAAACTATTAACGATTCTAGTAATTGAACAAACCAAAAGGTGCAAGCAAATTACCCCCAAAAAAAAAAGGTGCAAGTAAAAAACAATCAACTCATACCAGCAAGAAATCCGAAAATTTCAACCTATACAAGGAAGAATGGCTGAAATTACGTCTAATGAACTTGGCAACATGCTCCAGAGCTCCAAACAAACTGGGAATTAAAGCAACTGCATCAAATTTAAGCAATCAGTATGCTCTAGGTTTCTGCGAATTTGGGGGTGTTTGGAATTAGGTTTTCTTTTGCAAACCATGAAAGAAAGAGCAGCGTGAGAGAGAGAGACCTTGTTGTCTGGTTCGAAGCTCTGTTGGTCTGGTTCGAAGCGTTCGAGAGAAATCCCGTCTGGTTCTCGCCCATGGTGCTGGTCGGAGATGGTGGTGCTTGGCGATCGCCAGTGCTTAGGGCATGGTGGTGGTCGTGATGGTCGATGGCCAGTGGTTGGCGATCTCCTCGCGATTGTCTCTTCTCTCTCTCTATTCAGCCGTGAAACGTGAATGAGCGAAAACCAGGTTTTACAATTTTGAAATTTTGATTTTCGTTTTTTTTTTAAAGGGATTAAGTGGGCGGGCCCCGCATGGGGCCCACGTGTCCGTAGACTGGATGTAAGAGTAGCATTATTGTTTCTTACTGTAGTTTTTTGTTTCTCTAAATTGTAAATAACAGTAATATTTGTTTCGCTTACTATGGCTTTTTGAATTTTTAAGATTTTCGTTTTTGGTGAGGAAAGACTTTTTTGAAGTTTTAAGAATTTTTTGCACAAAGATGGAAAAGTAGAAAAGAGGAACGGGGCTGAGTATATCTTTTTTTTTTTTGAACTGCGGGCTAAGTATATCAAGAGACCGATATCGGTTCACGATAATTCGATTCGGTAAGGTATTTCAAGTGTATTGCCGTATCGGGGCCTTTAAGGATGCCTTAAAAATTTGGGATTTGTTGGCCCAAGGGCTTGAGAGACATTAACGGGTGGTTTACAATTTTTTCCTAAAAATACTGATACAAATTGTAAAAGAGTTGAACAAGGATTTTAAGACAAATCATCACTTCCCACACCGTATACTACTTTTAGTCATTTTTAGTTTAAAAAAAATGGGAAATCACCCTAAGCGATTAAACACCTAATAAGTAGTAATTAGCAGTAAAATAATTGTCATAAAAAATCCTAAAAACAATTCACATCCAATAGGAACAAAGAAACGGAGGGCTGAATGTTAAATATGGTCATAGAATTGATTCCCATTGATCAGGAAGCACTAACCAGTACATTGGGTTTGCAATGGCTCATTGTTGCTGAAGGGTCGGCAAGAACATTCATTGCGATTATGCTCACCTCCTCAGGTCTCTCTCTCTCTCTCTCTCTCTCTCTCTCTCTCTCTAGCCACATTTCAATATTGCGTGCAATATATACTTGTATTGATGAACATTGTATTGCGTACATGTATGTGCTCCTCTATTTCTTTTGTAGTGCTTCTGTGCTTGTGGGTTAAATTAAGGTTTGAGTTCTTTTGAACTTTGAGTGGCTTGTGTAATGTGTGCTGTGAATCTGATGTCTTCTGCTGGATACTTAATGACTAATCGCTATTGGGTTTCTTTTTGGTTGTAATTGTGGCATAAGATGTGAGAAAATGGATTAGGGTGGTGCCGACATTGGATGTCATGGAACACGATTCCATCGACAAGAATCAATAGAGAAAATGGATTCATGTAAAACCACGTTGATTAGGAGTTGAAGGCTCGGTTTGATTTGGTTCAGTTTAGGGGCAAAGTTTTCGAGCCATAGTTTGGCCGCATATAATGATTTCTTCAATTGACATGCTTACTTTGACCATCCCCAATTTGGTAGTTTGGTCCTTATAATCCTCCTCATATAGTCATGTAGGTCACCATCCAAGAATGCCTCTTTTTTTTTTTTTTTTTTTTTTTTTTTTTTTCATCCGAGTGATGCACGCGCCAAACCATGGCAGCAAGAGAAACAAAAAGTAGGGCGCTTTTTTTTTCCTTCTTCTTTTGGTTCAGTACGCTGTCTCTATTTTGACAGCGGAAGCAATCTTTGCCACATGTGGGATTGGACCGAGGCTAGCCCTCCTTTGCTAGGCAAGTCTTTAATAGGCAACCATGCCCTTATACACTGAGAACATACAACCATCGACATTCTACGACTAGTGTGTCCATGTTATGTTAGCTTGTCGTGCTACTTAAGACACCAGTATTTCCTCTCATCCTCTGTGATCACTTTTCCCCTGCCTTTCACCACCCATGTCGCTGGCATTAAACACAGCTGTTTGCCAGCACAAAACCTTGTCTCAGTTGTGTATTCCTATATTCCAAATGATAAATGGGGCAACTAGGGGAAGAATGCTGCTATGTGTTACCATTTGCTTGCAAGCTTCTTAGTGTTGCCGACAAAAGTTTCCGTCTACTGAATGGAACTATGGAAACGAAGTAGTCAGATGAGTGCAATTTTGTACACCTACCTAAAAAATGGGTGAACACTATCCACATTCTTATTGGTTCATGTTGTTACCTAAGAAAAGAAAAGTTAAAAGCATATGAGGAAAGGAAAAAAAATAGCAGAATAAGATTCTAAGATTAAGTCAATATAGAGGAGTGTGAGTGTACTATTCTAAAGAGTCATTTTTCTTGATTTAATAGGAATTTCAGACAATCTGTAGTAAGTCAACATTATCAAACTCGTTTCTTATTTTCTCAACAACAGAGAAATCTGGGTTCTCTGTTTTTCAACAAAAAGGTGTTAATTGCTCAGTTGAAGTATCATCAATATGTGTTGTATTCTATGAAGAAAAGTACGAAATCTAATATGGAGCAATGTGTTCAATTGAAGCAAAAGAGTTTTTTCATCTTTTTCCCAATGAATCGGTGCTTTGTTGTACCGATTTTCCCTTTACCTTGTTTCTCCACGTTTTCCCGATATTAACTAGAAGATGGTTCAACACAGATTGTATTAAGAAGAACCACTAAGAAAGTAGGTAATCTTCACCCGCTTTTTTGGTGGGTGAACAAAATTGCACTCTCGTCAGATTGCCTAGGAATCTTATGGACTAGATGTCATGTTTCTGCTTCTAGGGAAGTCTAAGGTTTGGGTGTCAATTCTAGCTCAGGAGCAAGCACCTACAAAAGTAATCATGTTCAAGTTCCACTGTCTTTGCTGCATGTAGTGCTTCCCGTTGCCAAATCAATGTGCCGTAAGCACACTCAAGTCTTTAGTAAAGGGGAGCACTGTAAAGTATTCATTCCTTTCCCTATCTTCTGATGCCTTTGCATCGCAATAAAAATGTTATGCATGACAGGGATCTAAAATGCAATGTAAGGAGAAAACAAGATAAAAAAAACAGAGTATCATAGTTCAAATACCGCAACATCATAAGTTTAAGTTGTATGAAGTCGATGCTTCACTTTTTAAATCATCAACAGCACAGCAAGCAGAAAAGGGCAGACCTGCTGGGTACCCCTTCCCTTGTGTGCTTTAACTTATTTGTGATACTAGCCTTACTTTTTGTCTCTACTTAAAAGTTAATCAAGCAAATCATAAAATACCCGATAAAGATAAAAACACGCACAAAAGCACAGAGTCATATCTCAAGTTCCATCAGAGCAAGGACTTGAGCACTTGTATTTCCAAAGACAATGAATGAGGATTGAGCAGTAAGCTCACCCAACTCTTCAGGATAGAGGAGCCCTGTGAGGTACCCCTTTCCTAGGGCGTTTGGAGTTGGGACTCCCGTCTGATGATGGTGATGAAGGTGGTGATGGTGATGCTGATTGGGATGGCGATGTTGATGAAGATGGTGGTGGTGATGGAATACGGAGTGCAAGAAATGGAGGTTCTGATCTGTTTGGCTTTTTATTAAACACTTCAACCTGAAATAGTTAAACAAGTTTACCATATGTTAGTGAAAAGGAAAAAAAATCTGGTAACCAATTCACCTACTGTCATCTATCTATCCTCGGTTTACTCGTTTAGACTTTTGAATCATGTCCCTTTAAGGAGATTCATACAGATAAGTATAGACTTGAGAGTGGTATGTGGCGTGTAAACTTTTGTTGTTTATTTTCTTTTGCGAGGGCTTATTGTTCTTCATTTTTCATGTTTATTAGTCATTTGTCAATGGAAATTAAAAACTGTATTCTTGCTTTCCTTCTCACCTTGCAGGCAATGGAGCAATAGCGATTTGCACGCGGGTCCATCAATTTTCTCGTGCAATTTGCACATGCTGTGTCTCCACCAGTTTGTGAGCCACTGTGGGGAAGTGGATTCAGAACTATCACCAACTTCCTGTTACTTCTGTAAGCCTGAAGTCAAAAGCAAGCTCCACTTAAGGTAAACTACGAAAATGATCTAATAAGTAGAAAGGCGAAAGGATCTGTTTACAGTTGATAACTTGATATAAACTATCATCATCATAACTGAATTTCGTCCTGTTTCTACATGCTTATTCATTGAGTGAGTTTATGCTTCCTTAATTTGAAGTAGGACTGCATTCAATTAACTTAGTTTATGATTCAAGTGCAGTTTGTAGGTATGCATGGTTTAGTACAACAGTATGTGCTCACACAGCAAGCAGTGATATAGATGTGGGACATGGATATGACAATATACTGAAATGACAGCACGATTAATTTCACAAAGAATAAGGACACTTCATTATAGGGGTAGCACAAATTACATAAATGTTGTTACGGGGATGCATGATTTTCTTAACTATTGAAAATGCGTTTTATGACGCTAACTTTGAGCCATCGTTGTTATAGTATACGAGTTGGTCAGATCTCCTTTTAACTGACAGTTTCATGAATCCACAAGAGAAAGATAAACACCTTGAACAATAGGAATAGAGAAATCTCTTTGGTTTGACTAAGAGTTGCTAAAATTTATATTTTCGTTTTGACCGAATTTATAATGTAGACTCAACCCATTTTTTTACTTTACTTTTTCTATTCCTGAAATTTAATACAAAATACTGCTAAAACTAACTCCAAGACGAATCAAACTTCTTGACTCTTCATGCTTAATACAAATCATTTGACCATAGAATTTTGAAACATATCTTTTAGAACTTCCAAAACAACAATTCTTTGAATCTTATCCTCCATGAATAACCTAGATACCTCACAACATTGGAGATCAAACTCGAGTTTTGACATTACGCAAAATTCCATAAATTCTTAATACATTTCTCTAAACATTTAGAAAAGGTAGAAAATCCAATTTCAATTAATATAACCATCTCAGCTTGATAACATGATTTTTAGCATGTCAACTTTGATTTTGTTTGAACGCTTAAGTAAATGAAAACAATGAAAATCCCTCCCGCGGTTATTGTCTCAAGGCGATAAGGAAGACTGCAACGTTTAGGATCTTCACTTTTTCCTGAATAAATTCAATATCTAATTGTTTGGTTTAGGATTTCGGATTTGCAGTACACAAACATGGAAGTGTCGGAATTTGACCACTCTGCAACTACAGCAGGATGCTCCGGTTGGGATTTATAACTTATAGAAAAAAAAGAAAAAAAAAAGAAAGAAGAGGATCCTCCTGTTGGGGTGACGAATCTACCTGAGAACCTCACTCCCTTGCTCTCAAGTCAGAATCTCCTAAGAAACTCGGTGCTCCCATCATGAAAGGAGCGCGCTCCAATTATGATATAGCCTCCCAGCATATAAATTTGGTAAGAAACTAATGAAAAGCTACCAAGTAAGAGAAAAGGTAAAGTAACTAAACGAAACTAGTCAAATATTTCCTGAAATTTGCTCAAGTACTTAGTATAAACGTAATATTTCCTTTATTTACAAAGAGTATTTCCAAGTTTTACGCCAAGTATGAATTGACAGGTATACAAGGACTAATGATGAAATTAATAGTTTTTGGAGTATCTATAGTCTTACATTCACACGTGTGCATGCACACAGACATACACGCACGTTCCATAGACACTCCCAACCTTAGATTCTTCGCTTTGCTCTCCCTCTTGGTGCAACTACAAAGGAGATTGGATTTCATGGGTTTGTTTTTTTGTTTCCTCCAGGTTTTCGCTATTTTCTCTCGTCTCTTACTTCTAGGTTTTGACTCTTACTTCTAGGTCTATGTATGTGGGTTCTTACATTATAATGTTCTTTCGTGAAGTACAAATAGATTCACCGTTCATTTCTTCCTGCAGCATTGATATTGTGCACATCCGGTTTGTAATACACTCGTGAGAATCATGTTGGTAAATTCAGTAAAACAGGCAATTACCTTGTATGTTATGATATATTGGTTTTAATTCTATAGATCCATTTCATTTAACTACCTTGTATAGACCTTTTTCAGGTCTTATTGTGATTGTTCAATGTTCAATTTAGTTTGATGCAGTAACCTTTGATTTTTCCTTATCTTTCTTCTTTATTGAGATGCTTGATCCACTTCCTTCCTTTATGTCTTTAGGATTAGATAAGCACAAGCTAATCTTGTCTCATTCTTTGATTGGATTCAATCGACTGCCATTGCTTGCCAGCCGTGACGCATCCTTTTTACTTATCTTCTCTTTTGGGTTGGAACTGATAGTATTTAGGGCATGCTGCTTTCATGACACCGATATCCACCTATTTGACAGGCCATTGCACGTCACTCGCGTGGCACTTATTACAATGATGCGTCTGCAAATTAATTAGTTTAACCCCATTTAGAATCTTCCTCGTTTTGTCCCCACTGGTTTTACTGAAGAGATGATAATTACTGGGGATTTCATCCTAGTAATGTATGCCATATTGGTCATGGTACCCTAGCATTTCTCTGCCCCTAAACATATGAAAACTTTGGTGACCCATATATAAGGAAGATGTCTTGCGAAACGGTCTTCTTCTGGTGTGCCCTCACCAAATTCATGGGGGACCCGAATAAAAGGTTCTTTCATGTTAACATCCCTTGCTAATTAATTCATCTCATTGAAGAATAAAAGTTATATCTTCTTGTCCTGCATCACATCATCGAAGTTTTGTGTTTTATTCGGTGTTGTTTCAGGAGGAAAGCTGGCCATTGATTTCTTTTGGGGATAAAGGTATAGTTCTCTCTTTCCCACATTTTCGTCATTGAGTTTGATTATTTACAGATTTGGATTGTGATGATAGGTTATTAAATCATGCTTACGTCTCTTATATCTAGGTTTCTCGCCTTAGATCTACTTATCTGATGAACAAATAAAAAATGTTATCAAAATCTACAGGCAACCTTCTTTTGATCTATTTGTTGAACCAATTCAAAGATTTTGGAAGCAAGTGATGTATGGAATGAATCTTTGAGGCATCTGTGATGGTAGGTTGGTGCATCATGCATTCATCTTCTAGATCTCGAATTATTCATCTTAGATTTACATATGAACATGTTCTTTATATGGTTTAATCAAAGGTTTTCCGAATACGAATTTACGCAATTCCTGGCATCTTTATAGATATATGCGATGCATCAAAAGATCTAAATGCTTGGAAGCCAGTTTGGTATAAGGAGAGACAAAATTTTCACAAATCTCGCCTTTTCGTTCTTTTAAAGATGTAATTTTCTTCTCTCAAAGTTTTAAAGTATCTTAGGTAGCCCTACAAGTCTTCATCCCATTTTTGTGCGTCTTTTACTGTTTTACATGGATCCCTTCCCCCTATGATTCTACTCCGAATCATTTTCTCAGACATGTCTAAGATATTCATCTATGGCCGCTCAGGACAAAATTTAAATTTCAGGACATTTCCAAGGTCTGATCAACTTCTTTTCCAAGGGTGTGCAATTTTTGCTAGACCACGCTGCCACCACAACACATCAACAGGTACCGATCCTTTTAGTAGCTTGTTTTGCATTAAAATTTTTCACATCCATGTTCAACGAAAACAAAATTTCCAGAATAGTGTTTTTGGGATCTTTAAAACAAGATGCATGTTGAATAGGAGAATCTAATAAAATAAATCGAGTGCTTTGAAATGAAGTTCAAGTTACTTGAGTATGAAAGAAAGGTGAACTAAACGAGTGTGAGGGAACCCTCAGTATTGTAGTCATGGGGATTGCCTTAGCACCATCTTTTAACTCACCTACAGGTATTTGGAAGCAATTGGCTCAATGTCTAGAGTTGAGGTTTCATCACTGTGTATTTCCCTTTTGAGGAACTTGTGCCTAGAATTACCTTACGTTCCATCCTCTAAAGGGTTTGCTATATGTTTGATAAGCTTCTATATTTGAATTCATGTGGCTTACTGCACATATTTGCAATATAACTGAGACAGCTCAATGGTGTGTCAAGCCCAAAGTAGGTGCCTGCACATCCTCTCACCAACCTAAAACAATGTGCCTAGGGCACATACCACCGTTTGGCTTCCATAGCAAAAGCCTTCTTTAAACAAAACTCTCCATCTCCTTTTTATCATATTATGTTTATCTCCTTCACACATGTTTGTAGTGTTTCTTCGGTAAATAATGTTAGAATTAGCCCACATCTCTCACTTAAGCCACCCAAGGTTGGTTAATATAATCTAGAGGTCAATCCACCTATAGCCAATTGGTTTTAAATTGGACACGTCTAAGAAATCTCATATGGTATCTCACATAGCCTGAGTACTGCTACAAGCTCTCACGTGGAATAAGGTCTAACAACTCCATCTCCCTTATAATATTTTTATTGGAGCACATATTGCAATTTGTGATGAACCCCCGCACTCAAGTGAGGCTATGGTCAACTTCGATTGGTCAGTTCTCGTCCAAATGTGCATTATTACAACAAAGTTTTTGCCTTGCCATTTTTTCTTCCATTTTATTTATGGAGCTGAATTCCTAACTTTTTCTCTCCCAGACCTATGCTCCTCCCTGCTGGATATTCATCATAGTTTCACCATGCCTCATTAGGCACTCTCCTTGTACATCCTCACTTGGCCTAATCTACGTTTATTTTGAAGCAACTCAGCTCCTGGTTTACTGCATTGCGTACCCTTTTCGCCCATTTGTCACATTTTTAGGTCCCACTAAGATCTTGCTGTGCTGCCTTTCATATTTTCACATCATGCTTATCTCGGAGCAAGCATGGAGTCATGAAACATGCCTTTAAGGTGCCGCATCCAGTCAGACATTTAGTAGGCAAACACCAAATGTGTCCTTATATAGAAATGTGATAACTAAGAAAGATGAAAAGCCCTTCAAGTGCATTGATTCTATTTCATACAGTTCATGAGGTGTTCAGTGAAGTAAAGATGCATTAGAACTCAAGCTTCTCAGACAAAAATGTAACAATCTCATTAACTGCAAAATATTCAAGATGAAAATGAGGAGGATGAACTAAAAAGGTTGTCCACGGGGTTTCTAAATTTACGAAAAAGTACCTGAATCATTGAGCAATCAATATGATTTTCCATGTCACTTTGGAGGACAGCGTCCTTGTAAACATGTCGATATATTTTCAGTACTCTGTGTTGTGCATGAGTACCTGCATCAATGCAATGGAGGCAAGCAGGTGAGTCACAATCAATGCAGTACCTGTTTAACTCATTTCTTGGAGGTCCATGGATTTCACAAGAACCGAAGTAGGTTCTTTGCAGAAACGGTTCTAGCCACTCTGGCTTTCCCTCTGGTTGTGCTGCGGGTTCATCCTACAAGATTAACTCCTTGTTAGGGAAAAAAAAAACGTCGTTAAATAAGATGATATACTTACTAAGCTTAAACCTTAAAGACGATAAAGAATAAAATCTTTAACACTACATCTACTACATTTGTGGAAATAATTTTAACTTTGCGATAGTAAAATATTTATTTTGCTTTTGGGAAGTAGAGGAGTAATATTGAGATTGATGAGCGTTTCAGGAGTGTCGCAATATCTACAATGAAGGACAATCTGATGGGAGTTTTCTAGTACCGCTATGATGGATGTGTTGAGAATATAAATAATAAAGTTGTGCCTCTCTCTAACACCTTAAGCTTTTAGATGAGTTGGTGGTAAACAATCTACCATGGTATCAGAGACAGGTTTTGGGTGGTCTCACCTCACGTCATCAAGTTTCCATCGCCCGAGTCCAAATCGCATCGTCTCCTCAATTCGTACTTTAACGTACATTCAGGCTACACGTGAGGGGGGTGTTAGATTTTATCCCACATTGCTCATTTTACCCATCCGAACTTGGTTAATATAATCTAGAGGTTACTCCTATAGTCAACTGGTATTAGGGTTGGAACCCTCCAAGAAATCTAACACCACTTGTCGGACCTTTCTTCCACTATCTCTCGTGAATTTGCTTACTCATGTAACCAATAGGATGTCGTTTGCCATCTTTCCCATGTTTTGTGTATAAACCGTAGAGTTTTTGGCTAAAAGATGACATACAGAACGTTGTTCTTTCCCCATATGCATTTGAATTATATCCACGGCTCCAAAACTAAGCTTAAGTTTCAGATGGGGGTATCTGTTTCCCAGCATGAAACTAATTTGTATTTGTCAACGTCATAAATTCGTCTACGGTTTAAGAAAAGCAAATTCTGCCAACCATACCAATCTAATTTGCTTTTCCCCCATTTAGTTTGAGAAATATTTTGGAAATGAAAATTAGTGTGCCACGGTCATAGCTATGGTAAGAGTTGAAGTAAATATAGTTGTGATCTCTATGTCCCGTAGAAAGTGAACCAAGGATGAGGCTGAGCGCTTTCTTTGCTTGAACTGCCTATGGGGTTCAAAACAAACTAATCAGCTCGTTTAAGTACAGATCATCTCAAGGATGGCCTCTCTCAAACCCCTCAAGAGGGACAATCAATGCACATTCTGCATCATAGTTGGATTTTAAGTTGGCTACGACTTTGGTATAAATGTACTATCTCATGGCTGGAGGATCCCAATTTTGTATAGGTATTATAATTCACATTTCTACTGCTATTATTTGGCTGTTGTGGTCCATAACATTACATAATGGTAAAGTATGACCTTTGACAACTTGTGATCGGCTGTATCAGTGCACATTCAAGTTTAATTTTCTTCCACTTTAAGCATTATCGGAGTTTTTTTAAGAGGAAAATATTTTTGTAGCTTATACATGTCTTTTTTCACCCGGAAAGTGGCAATGAATTTTTTTTTTCCCGTACAGGCAAGATGCTGAAACAAATGTTGTAAAGGACTAGAAACTGATATATCCACCGTACAAGATTCATTTTAGCATACACAATGTACTTTATGTGTTTTAAACTCATAAAGATTTTGTTTCATTATAAAGATGGAGTTAATCCTTCTTGAATGTATCTAAATTTGCATTTCTTAACAGTATAAAGACTGACATATAATTAGTTACTTGTTCGAAGTTGTTTGAGTCAGATGATAGAAATTCTTGTACTTTTAACGTCCAACGACATTTCTCTATGTATTAATGATGCCTTTGGGATCTTAATTAAATTCAGAATAAGGAGAAAGAGGCAGGGAAACTTCATACGATTTTGTTTCTATTGAAAAAATCCGATATACATATTTCTTTTATCAATCCTCCCTTTTTAGTTCACCCCTAGAAAAACAAGATTGGACAAGAACAATCCTATGCAACATTCTCTAGATCTTTTTTGACCTGATTGGTTGACAAAACATACAAAATCAATAGATAAATAGGGAAATACAAAGTTTAAAAGAACATGTATATAGAAATTATGCAAAGAATTACTTACCTGGTCTGAACTAGAGGAGCTCATTTTTGAATGAGGTAGAGCAATAAAAGGTGGATGGGTAAGTTTAGGATGGGAGAAAGTATGGAAGCATTAGGCAATGAGAATAGAAGGAAAGGAATTCATTTGATGAGGAATGGAAAGGAGAAACTCTCAAACTTATTTCATGCTTGCATTGGAACTCTTATACTAGTGATCTTATTCCTTGAGTTTTTTTTTTTGTTAATTAATTCTCCTTATATGCAAGGGCTGAATAGTAAAATCAAACAATGATTCTTGCCTTCCTTCTTGTTGAACATAATGGAAAGGGAGAAAATAAATCCTCCTTATTTTGCCTTCTTAATGAATTGGGTCTCTAGACCTATCTTCTCTGATGCCTTCTGACTTTGATTTGGGGGCATCATTCCCTTGCACAACGTCTCTTGAGTTCCTCAATTTTTGGTGGTACAGCGGGGGCCACTTTTGTGGTAAAACTTTATGAGAGCAGCCAAGGTTAGGTGTGTCTCCAGTCCTCCTCCGCCCATACTCCACCGATTCAGGATTACATAGGTACTCTCATTATTGTTGTTAGTAGTAGTTTGCATTCTTAGTTTATAGCTTAAAAGCATAAACATTAAGAGGACGAATAACATATACCCTTTATTTTTGTAAAAATTACGACACAGACATGTTGGCATGTTTTGAAATTTGGCATAAAATCCATTGAAGAAAAGTAAAAAAAAATAAATGCAAATGACGACTAACAAAATAGTTTCCACTACCGATAAAAAAAAAAAAATCGCCACTAAATTATCTATAAACTAAAAAGAATCTGTGGAATTATGACCCTGATCCAACTTGTTGAAACAATATTATGGCCTCTTAATGTGTCTCTAACGAGTCCCTAGTGTGTTCCACAGTGTCACCAATGTGCCCCTATTGTGTCCCGGTAACATGTTTGGGGTGTTTTGTGTGGTATCCATTTTTTATCCACCTCAAACACGGATACAAGAGGTAGGTTCCGTGCCTCTAAGTTTAGAGCTATTGTAGCAAATAGAGGGTAGTCATGATAGATATATGGAAAGTTGAAGGTCTCTAAGTTTGTGGTCGAAGTCGAACAATTCGTAGGGTTACATTCGGAAAATACAATGAACAAGAAAAAGAGTTAATCGAGAAAAATGAACAACCCTTCCTACGAAGAAAGCTAGTTTTTGTTATTGAAACAAAAAACTAGTTGATTATTTATCATGGGTAGTGATAATGCCAAAACTATTTTTGATTGCGCCAAAACTCCAATGCATAAAAGGCATGCACATTGCACATAAGTACAAGCATTTTATGCATTTGGAGTTTTGGCACAATCAAAAACAGTTTTGACGTTAACATTTGCCTTTATCATATGTTGAGGTCTTCCGCTAAATTCATCGTGAAGTTTTTTTTATGGGAAATGAATTTAGATCTATTTTGCATGCTCTTTACGAGGTTTCCTTGAACTTGTGAAATTTCTAGCTCGCTTCACTCAGAAGTCTTATTAGATTGAGTAATCTAATTTGCACTTATTAACTTCTTCTTGTAAGGCGAGTTTTAGTATGTTGTTGATGATTATAGTGAGGCAAAATTTGTTAATTGCGTTCAGTAGGGATTTATATTTATTTTTCGTTAATAATTTCACTCTACTCAGGCTCGTTTGGCGGGTTTGGATAAGGTTTTGTGGGATAAGGAAAGAAGGTGGATAAGAGGTAGATATAGTATTATGGGGGGATTAATTAAGAAAGGGGGATCAATTAAGAAGGGAGGATTAACTAAGAAATAGTTTATTTTATAGTTGATATGAGTAGATAAGAGTGGGTGGATAAAGAAATCATATGATAAATTACTTAGTTGCCCTTGTCTACATTTTGTAATGAGAATATAAAAAGGATTTGGCAAGTTTTTGGGGGCACGCTGGTAATTTCAAACACTCAGATAAGCTTATGATGGGGTGTGGGTGGGATAAGTTAAGACCCCTAGCTTATCCGGGTGCTAAGGGCGAACCAAACACCGAATAAGAACCTTCCCTTCTTAGCTTATTCCGGCCCCATCCTTATCCCAATCTTTTCTCCCCCCAAGAAGTAGGCTTAAATGTTTTTTGTAATGCTTTGAACCCCTACCATATAGAGCAGTATTGTAGAAAAAACGAAGAAATTGGGCATTAATTATTGTAATTCAATAGAATCTTTGAATCGACATAGATGGGGAGAATAACATTTAGACACCTACCATATAGAGCAGTAATGTAGAACACAAGAAGAAATGGGGAATTAAGTATTATAATTCAATAGCATCTTTGAATCGACATAGATGGGGAGAATAATATTTAGTTGCTTTAAAGAAGTTACCTTGTAAGTCATTGCAATTTAGTTATCTAGGAGAGTTAATGATTTTTTTCATTTACTGTTGGAGATTTTTGAGGTCAACCTTCCTTGTTAGTTTTGTTGCTTTGGTTGATAATTTATTAACCTTTAAGAATTTCTATAATTTGCAATTCTTAGTCTTCAAACTAGTCAAAATTGTGTTAGATTAAATATATTCAGGCAATAGAGTAATGCAATTAATACTCTTCACACTCTCATTGAAGAATTGCAACTGTGGACCTATCAATTCGTAGACTAAATCTGTTTATGAAACAGTGAGAAAACACTAACTTGAAATTAACTCTGTGTAATAGCATAGATTACGGATATAATGAAGAATGCGATCTGTCCGTGTCGGAGATGTCTTGGACTTTCCAAGACAGAAGTCGTGTCTTATTATCGCCTTTGTTTTGTTAGAAGTTAGAACTGTTAGAGCTTGTCCCACATTGAATGATTATAACCTCCAAAGCTAGTATATGAGCTTGGGTGGCCTCTCCACTAATTGGTTTTTTGGTGGATGCTTTAACATGTGTGAAGGATGAGTCCCACATTGGACAAATAGAAAAAGAGTTGGACCTTAATATACAATTGGATTGGATGACTCACCACTTACAAGGCCTAGCCTTTTAAGTGGATATGGGTCATTCAATGTATATTGGGTTCATGTGATATGGTCGACTCCATGGATACTCCCCAACAGATTGGGCCTACATGCACATGGGTAGAACCTCAGGCGGATTAGACTCCCAACAGCATGGTATCAGGGCTAGACTTTCGGAGGTTTTTGGACAAGACTCTATGTCGCTAATGGTTGGTTCCCCCTTTGTTTGTCCTTGACGGTTGATCCTTGTTGTATGTGTTGAATCGTTTGTTTATCTCACCACGTGAAGTCAGGGGTTGCACGTGTAGAGGAGTGTTAGAGTTTATCCCATGTTGAATAATTATGACCTCCAAAGCTAGTATATGAGCCTAGGCAGCCTCCCTACTTATTGCCAATTGATTTTGAGTTGGATTCTTTAAGAACCATATATGCTTTGGGTGCTTGGTAAACAAAGGTGTCAATCACAGACACAAATGATTACATGACAAACTTGGAAAATCCCTTGTGGGTTTAGGTTAACACTGAAATTTTGTAAGAGTTTTTCTCCATTTAACTCCCTATAGATTTCGGTCCCCAAATATTCTCTACGTGTAGAAGTTCTACTCTTATGTGTGCTTGGAAAAAGTCATTTGAGACTTCACTCCTCTTTCTAGGGCTATCTCATAAGACTAAGAGATACTGACAAATAACAGTAGTCAAGCAGCGCCATCTCTGCAGAGGATACGATGAAATGATTTGGAAAGACCTTTATATGACCTTAACTAAGGAATTAAATCTCAAAACATGGATTCCTTTCAATAGAAACCATTTTAAAGTAGATATTAGGTCCTTACTGTAACTTCTCTTCCAGTATGCCTCTATCATGTCATCCTCGAAGACTCCTAACTCATGCAAAACTGCCATAGTGGGAGTGCCGTTGCCAAGCGTATCGTGCTTTAGGCATCTGATTGAAAGTTTTGCTTAGCCCATTAGTAATGATCTTTCTGATTTGTAACACGTCTAGACCATGTAGGATTAGAATGCCATATACAATGAAAACCAGAATGTCAGAAATGAAGTTGGAACTCGTAGTGGAAGATGGAAAATACTAAGCAATGCCGAATTAATGTTAGTTATTATTGAAGTATGTGTATAAAGCATGTACATATTAACTTAAACGTCTCTCAAAAACAATCAAATTAAATCTTACATGGTTCTCTGAAAATGTATAACAATTAGATTTTTGGTCATTTCCACCTCTCTCACTCTCTCTGCTTCGAAGGCAACGCGATTAGTTTGCTGATTTTGATTTGCACTCTTAGTTCCTTTGTGGTCACTGGATTAGTTCATAGTATTATTTGGAGCAACTTGGAGCAAGTCATTTAAGCATAGAGTGCTAGTCACACATGTTAGTAGTTCCAGTTGCATACACTACAAGTGCAAGGCCTATAAGCCATACAGCTTTTCCTTGTAATTTCCCTTGACTATTCAGCTCTGAGTTAACAAGGCATTGCTGTTTTTTGAACATTTCTTCATATTTTTGGCATTCTGTAGCAGGTTGAGTCTCTTTGAAAAAAATGGTTCCCAAACATGGGGTTTTAGAGGGACTGGAGATGCCAAACTGCGTAGTTTTCCATTGCCCCGAATAACTATAGGACTACCCAAGACATGGAATATAGGAATGAAAACATGGTTATAAATATCTTGGAAACCCTAGAGCTCTGATACGTTTGTTACAATGACTACGAAATGAGAAGCAATAACCACCACACAAAATAGCCCAAGGATTTTGGTGGTTCAGCTTGAGAGCATACATTTAGGGGTGATCAACAGAGGAATCTTTCTATGAAATAGGAGAATGCAAGGAGTCTTCCATGCCGCATTTTCTATAAGAAAGTCTAGGCACCCAAATATCAACCATATGGAAAAAACCTGCATATGGAACTAGGTCAAAGGATCTCCAATACAGAATAACAGGTTAGACTCATTGGCTCATTAGCCAGGTCATGCAATTTACTAGTATTTCATTCAAATTGTTGTAAAATGTGCACCCAGCATGACATGCCCATTATAAGAGTTGGCACGACAAAAAGTTCAAGCCAGAATCAAATTTTAAGAAATAGACTGCAAAGCCATTATCCTCTTCTTATTGCTCTTGTGCAGCGTAAAGACCCTAATACCAAAACATTGACCTTAAATTTGAAAATCATATCCACAACCACCTCTTACCACCCCCTAGCCCCTTATCTCTTTCCAACCTTCCCTCTCGCAAACGTCATCTACTCTTCTCTTCTTTGTCATCCCACCACCCTTTGCCTCTTTCCTAACATCATTGTCCCGCCTCCTTTCCTCACTTACCACCACTGTCCCCAACCCCTCTCCTTCCACCCCCACGAACCATCATTTCCCCTCTCTCCCTGGAAACACATTGTTCTAACGTTGATACTATGCCTGTGTTTTTGTGCCTAGTGGAAGTCGTATTATTCTGAAGCAAAGTCCCGCATCGCTTGGATACCAAAGCAATATGAAATATATAAGCGTGAGAGCACCCTCACTTCATGAGCTGGCTTTTAGTGTTGGGTTCTACCCAAGACCATGTATCAATTACATGCGTGCAATCATCTGTATATCAGTGTATAGATTTGTATATGTATATTTATGTATGTATGTGTACAAAAATACGTAGATATAAATAGATATATGGATAAATATATACTCCCTCCGTCTCTTTTAAGTGTCCACCTTGCCATTTTGAGCTGTCCCAAATTAAGTGTCCTGTTTCAGAATGGAATGGGTAAATCTTGATAAAATTCCCATTTTACCCTTCTTTTTAGACTTGAAGTGTAGATTTGAAGAATAGCGTTAATTGCTCAAGTCCTACTAAACTCTTTGGCCGAAGGTATTGTTGGAAAGTTGTTCTTTATTTAAAGTGGAATGATGTTGCGCCCTTAAAAGGTTGGATTCCGAATGATGAACACTTCCAAAGTCACAGATGGAGTATTTGCATGCATCTGAACATAGCTAGTGCCTTTAGATTGTATGTTTAGGTGTGATTTATATGGAGTTTGGTGCTTCATCCAAAGCCTCACCTATGCAGTAAATTTGTGAATAGCCGTTGTTTATTTGCCAGAAATTGGCGAAATATGTGTCGTAGATGTTTTAAAATGTATTAAGATGTGGCCAAGTAGGAATCCAGTTGTATCCAAACGGAAAGATACGGATACACTAGGAGCAACAAGAAGAAAAGATAGAGATGGCAGTTTTATGTTCTTTGCTACTAGAAATAGCATTTCACTGTACTCCAAAACAACTAGGTGATCAACTGGCTATATAATAATGATGATTGGTGGTAGAGTTCTCGATGGCCAAACCGTAGGAGGTAAAATGGCGTTTGCTGTAATTTTTAGTTGGTATTACCCAGTCATAATTTGGATAATGATGATTGGTGGTTGAATTCTCTTACAATTTTCATGAGCCGACTTAATGCATTGACATTAAATTTCGTTATCAAAAGAAATTTGGAGAAGCATTATGATTATGGTACAATATGCTAGATGTAACTTTGGACAGATCCAATGTCATTTTTGTTAATCTATTGGAATTCCCATCGTAATCAGTTTTACTATAAATCTTTTTTTCAGCTTTACGAAATGAACATGGCGCAGGACTGATTTTTTCTGTCATAATCCATGATAGGTTTCAGGTCGTTAACTGTTTATTCAAATGTTCTTGTTCTGTTACAGCTCAATAAGTCTCCTGTTCGTTAAGTGTTAGCTACTATGTGAACAGTGATTTCTTTTTGAACCAGTCCAGGGTCGCAGATGAAAACCGTTTCTTTTCTCAATACCTTTTCATCAATGAGGTATAATCCTATTCATGAATATACCATCGATAAATTCTGTTGATATAGTGCATATGAGAACAAAGAACATTCATACATGGTTTTCGTATTCTTGGATTTATGAATTTTAGCATCTTTTTGATCCGCATATCTTCTACAAGCATGAGCAATATGTAATTGCCCTTTTCATTTGGTGCACAAGACTCCCACTTCAATCTCGGACAGGTAATACACAGGCAGCCTTACGAAGTTCTTACCGAGATTTTGATTCCTGTAAACCATAAGGGATAGAACTTGCTCGCACGGATAGAGTAATTTGGTTACCCTACTCGTACTAACTGCGACTCAATTTGCAGAAACTAGATTTACAGTTTAGAGACAGTTTCTGAGATGAGACAAGAAAAAGGAAAGAAAACAGAAACCTCAGCTCGAAAAATTAAATAAATTACAGCTACAGTCACCAAGAGTTCTTCAATGGTTTCTCCAATATAGCTGAAAGGTACATCTCTCGGAGCTCTGGTCCTCGATCTAGCTTTGGCCCTACTACCCACTTCACCTTTTCAAATCCAATGCTGTTAATGATCGGCGCATAGACCTCCTCCAACTCCTCACCCACACAGAAGAAATGATCGAGCCAAAACAACCCACCTGGCCTAAGCACCCTGTAGATATCAAAAAGCAAGAAGTGTAGAAGCGTTGTTGGAATCCAGTTGCTCAACACGTGCATCGAGTGGACAATATCCAACGCGTTGTCAAAAAATGGAAGCCTCTGAGAAATGCTTATGTACAAAGGTACGATTCCTCTTGACGCTATAAAGCTGTTGAAAGGACCGTTCAAGTTCATTGAAGTAGTTATGATAGTTATGTTCCTCTCTCCCATTCTTACAGCGAATGTGCCTACGCCTCCTCCAATGTCTAGCCCTATCCGGATTGTCCCCGGTTTTTTTACTGCTAGTACTTCATCAATGGAAAAGTCGAGACTGCCCCCAGTGCTTGGTAGAGCCCATCGAGCTTTCTCTCGACCGGCAAGGTCAAAACAGTCTTTGCAGTCATCAAAACCTTTCTGGTTATGCTTACGGTTGATTAGGCACGCATAGTTCTTGCAAGTGTAGGCAGTCCAGACCACTGATGAGTCAGGTGGGGTGGTCCACAGGCTGTCAGGAAGTGGGTAGGGTTCGACATACTCTGGCGGAGCCGCTGGGCGGCAGCGGCGGCGGGGGAGTGGTTCACAGCCTTTGAGGAGGAGCTTTTGTGCTAGAAGTTCATCGTCAGGGCAGGAACCATTTACCTTGTATGACATGAAGCGGCGGAGTTCATCAGGAAAGAGGGTGCAAGGGCGGCCCACCGGAGGGAAGATCCTGTCGGAATCCATGTTGGTGTTGAATCCAAAAGGAAGTTTTTTGGCTGACGTGAATGCAAGGAATTCTGGTGGCAGGTCTGAAGAAGTTTGAGGTTTATCAGGTACTTGAAGATTATCTTCTTTCAGAGCTGAGTTGGCAGCAATGGTGGCGGTAGCCGGTGGTGTGTTGAGAGAGCAAGAAGAATAGACAGTGGTGGAAATGAACAAGGTGAGAAGATTTGTGGACAAGAGGAGAAAAAGTAAGAAGAGGCTGTTGGAAAGAGAACTGGGCTTGGGAGATTGATCCATGGAAGGTTTTTGTTGCGACTGTTAAGGTGCTGAAAACGGTTGTGTATAGTAGGTGAGTGAGAATTTATAGTTCTATACTTCTATGTGCTTGTTCTGATTGATCAAAAGACATAAACACCCCTTCCAATAATATGAATGATTTGGAAAACCAAGGATAGTTGTGTCAAGTTCTTTTTTGATATGGTCATGAAGTGGGTTTTTTTTATTACCACCCCATGTTAAACTATTGAGCAGGTACTTGCAACTAGTACAGCCTAATTATTCAGTGCTACCGGAGCACAGCCACTTGGTGTTCCGGGACACTCTAACACCGTACATTCTTGTGGAGTTCATGAACAATGTATTGAATGCACACAAATGTGTGCTTTTTGAGTAATCCGGAGTATCATGTGGCCGTAATCCAGAACTAGTGAATAAGTACAAGGTCAACACCAGGTGAAGCTTCCAGAAAACCAAGATCTTGTTTTCCACATCTAACACAAGTAAGCACCTGTCTGGTAAATTTCTTAATTGGTATATTTTAATCTCTCTCTCTCTCTCTCGAGCGCGCGCATGGTCTTGCTGACTTTGCATGCTTATTTGGAAAATATTATCTTTATATGCAGATCCGCAATCGGAGGTGGATCTGGGACAATGGGAACGCAAATAAAGCCATGGAAGCCTCACTCAGCGTATGAAATCAGTTGCCTCTCAATTTTTTTTAGTCTTTTATGGGTTTGAGTAAGCCAAAATTTATGTTTTCGTGTCCTGGGAAGTACTAAACTATTAGAGAGAACTTAGACGTCTTTGCTGTGTCCCTGCAGGCCTGCACATGCTCACGCAATGCCATTTCTGCTCAGTGTTGTGAATGTGAGAATTGAACAGCATTCAGCCAATCGCTAGTTAGCAACAGCGGGAGTAACGATGATATACTCTTGAATATGTACACCCTGATCTTAGTTTTTACTGCCTCTTTCTGTTTTAACAAAGAACCCTTTTAAAATAGAGTCATCTTTGTAGGTCAAGGTCAGAAGTACGGTAACAAAAATATTCGTAGAGAAGGATTTAGAAAACAAAATTACTACGCGTACGCAGATGTGTGTCGTTCAAAGCATTTTCGACGGTCCGGATTGGCCTTTACTTTTTGAACAGTAAGAGTTGACTCTTTCCGGTCAAAGATTGTTTAAAATCCGGACCGTTGATTTGTTGAAATGAACAATTAAGATGCATTCGTATATTTTGCGTATGCGGACGTTCAGCCAGATTGTTTAGAAAAGCCTATAATAGTGTTGGTCGAGATAAGTGGAACCACTTTTCGTAGGAATGATAGACCCCCTATTGGACGGGGTTCAATGGTGTTCCTTTTAGAAGATACAGTCATTGTGTTTCGTTCCCCACGAGAAACTGATATTCACATTTCAAAACTAAAAATCTGAAAAACAGTGATCGGATGTAAGCCTCATCATTCCGCCCGTTGGCCCGCGGCCCGGCCGAAGCCACTAAGCCCGCTGAGCTTTGCCCGAGCCCGTCAAATTGGCGGGCTAGCCCAGCCCGACCTTCCCATGGGCCGGGCTTGGGCCTGAAAATTTTAGCTCTAATCCGCCCGCCTGTCCGTTGGCCCGCCTACTAGCCTGGCCCGGTAGTCCGAGATATCAGCCCGCCCGTAGCCCGGTACACTGATACACGCGTAACATGGGTTTGTAACAAAAATTAGGAGTGAAAATCCAAGAATATAGTTTACACTGCAAAAGGTTGTACACTTGTAGTACATAAATTCCAAGATTTAAAAACTACAAACTACTAATTTACACTGTCCAACGTTTTTTCTTTTATTACTCACTGTCCAACGTTTTTTCTTTTATTACTCACTGTCCAAGGTTAAGCTGTAATAAAAAATAAAAAAAATTGCTCCAAAAGGTTCAACTGTTTTTAAAAAAAAAAAAAGCATTCGGCCCGCCCAAATAGCCCAGCCCATTCCGCCTGAAGATTGGCCCGCCCGACCAAGATAAACCCGTGGGCTGGGCTTGGGCTTCAAGTTTTGACAGATAGCCCGGCCTGCTCGGCCCGATAAAAAGAAAAGGCCCGCCAAGCCCGGCCCGCGGACGGGCTTGGGCTGAAAGTTTGCGGGCTGGGCCAGCCCGGCTCGACCCAATGATGACCCTTAATTGGATGGGTCAAAAGTTTTTGTGATGGGCCCTACAAATTAAAACCTAACCACTCCTTTTCATTTATTATCGGTTGTCCTCACCCCACCCCTTTACCCCTTTGTCCTCAGATATGCAAAAGTAAAAGCAGAAGCAGAAGATGATTGGGAGGGTGGGGATGATGAGCAAGGGAATGTCGGTTATGTGGATGTGATGAGCCTATCAACATGTCTCCTCAGAACGTACGTGTGGTTGATGGTGGAAAGGCGGCATCAAATGGCTTTGCCTATGTGGGCATCTTATGATGAATGATCTACCATAACTACTTGTATTATGCAATGTCACGCCCTCAAAATTTTAAAGGATAATTCATTAAGACAATCCACGTGGACGGTCAACAAGTCCACGGGTCACGTAAAAATCCAAATTTGATAGTCAAGTCAACATCAAGATACACATTGGTCTACGGGTACCCGAACCTCAAATTAAGAAATGATAAACGTTTAGTTATTACAATCCTAGTGTCAAAAGAAGAAACTTAATCGAGTTACAAAATCATCTTGGCAAAAATTACTACTTCTAAGATGGTGATGTAACTCTTTCCATAAGCTTTCAAAATAATGCATGCATGCACTCCAAGCACTCTATAATCATGCTCCTTGATGGATACCTGAAATTTGTAAGGATGAGCTCACTAGCCCAGTAGAGAAATGTCTAACAATTCTAAATGAAATGAAATGAAATGTATATGGATGATAGACAAGATAGCATAAGTCATATAACAAGTGTTAAGAGGGAGTTCAAATGATCAAAAAACTTGAAAGGAAGCACATAATCGAGTAGACTTCATTTACTCCCGTCATTCATGCCCAACTAGTGCCCGACGCACACACATGCCTCATATGTTTTACACAATATCCATGCCCATCTCATTCCTTTTTAAACATTTGATCATTTTCCGGGCATGCCATATAGGCCCCGTGTCACTCCGGGCATACCATAAAGGTCCCGTGTCACTCCGGGCATACCCTTTCGGGCCCCGTGTCATCAATACCACATTCGTACTGTATTACATACTCATTAATATCATTACGGTACCCACGTGTCCCATCACCTTAGATTCATGCATTGGTTTCACGCCAACATAGGGTTTCGTATTAACCGAACGTGCCAATATGGAAATTTCAACCTGAGTGTCAAAGGACTGACCCTTCCGAATAACGTTATATAACCAATAACTTTGAATGAACAAGACTAGATAAGTGAAATAAGGTCCAAACACTTTTTCATGAACTAAAGGGGTCCTATGGATAGGGGTTCAGGTCCTATGGATAAGACTGAGATTAGATTGGCCACCTTTGGAACAACAAAGAGTCCTATGGATAGGAGAAAAAGTTCTATGGATAGGGCGTCAGAGGCTCCTATGGGTAGGAGAAAACGTTCTATGGATAGGGGAGCCATCAATTTGGCCAGACGAAATGAGATAAGGCTCCTATGGATAGGACGTTAGGTCCTATGGATAGGACAACATCAGATCCAAAAATTCTCAAGCAAAGAAATGATCAATGGGGCTTCTTTTGGGCATTTTCTTGGTTCCAAATGAACATATTAAGATGTAAGAATAATTCAAACAACATTATAACACAACATATCACCAAGATGCAAGAGGAAATGGTTCATTCCCAAGGAAATCAACAAAATAATGGAAACTCAAGCAATCAATTGACTAAACACACACATACACCACATTTACATTTACGAGAGTTAGAAATTTCCCTACCTCAAGTGAAGGAAGGCTTGTAATCCAAGTGAGAGCAAAATCCTAACTTCAAACCTCTAGAAATCACCAAATTTGAGCTTCCCCAAGGTCGAAGCAAGAAGATATCAAGCTCCAATGGTTGATAGTTGACGAGTTTGAGCAAGGATTGAGTGGGTTTGTGAGATTTTTGGAAGAATTTGAGGGAGGAAAAGAAGAACAATGGAGGGTTAGAGAGAGGGGGTGACTGGCTATTTTGGGAGGAAGAGAGATGAGTTTTGCTTGAAAAAAATCAGCCACACATGTATAAACTAATAAAAGCACACGCGACAATTGCACTTTCACCCCTCATGTTTCTAATGCATTGCAAGGACACCCGAGTGCATATGCCAACTTCACATTGACCCCATTTCACATTTTAAAACATTCCTCACATTTTCCCAACATTGTTTTTGAAAAATTATTTAAAAACGCGGGTCCTTACATGAAACCTCTTTTCTTTTCTGGTTCTATGCTTGCAATATGTTATTAATGATTTTTTATTGACGGTGTTGGGACCAAACAAGTGTTTGGGTATTTTGTTGTGCATGTTTAAATGTTTGTACTATGTTTCCGTTTGTGTAATCGCCACAATAATTACTGTTTTCTTGTGTTACGGTAAGCAATGCTCTTTTATTTTTTATGTACCAATTTCAATTCTCAAATGTAATTGGCACTAAGAAAAGATAGGATGAAAACAAATAAATAATTATTCCAAAATTAAGTTTGTTGGTTGTTCAAAAAGAAAATTACAACTTCAACATGTAGCGTATCATCATAAACTAAATTTAAACCAAAAAATAATTTCAACTTCTTCTACGGTTTGAGAGAGAGAGAGAGAGAGAGAGAGAGAGAGAAAGAGAGAGTGTAAAAAGCTGAACTCAACAAAAAAAAATGAAGAGTTGTCCTTTCCAAGTGCAGGGTTGTAACCAGGTAGTATTAGCTAATAAAAAGCTGAACTCAAAATATATGCGTATAATATGGGTCTTCAGAACAACATTAATTTGCTAAACTACTTTTATCTGGGAATAATGCTACAGACACGGACGGAAAAAGATAGATGTGCACAATTATGGATCCCACTTACATAAAATGGAATTCACGTGCATCTGGTGATTTCGAATATTAGTTATGTCAAGATAATAGGATATGTTTCAGACTTGAAAATCTTTAGTGGTGTTGTCACAGAATAGTACAAAAAAAACAACAGCCCCACAAGTTGAGATATTTGGGCTTGCATTTGGGCCCATGGAAAGAAGACTTAGCCCATGGGAATTTAGCTTAGGGCCGTATTCATGTAGCTAGTCATTAATTTTGTCCACAATAGTAGCTAGAGGTGTCAAACGGGTCGGGCTGGTACGGGCACGGCACGGCACAAGCATAGTTTCTGCTGGGCACGGCACAGAATAGTCTAGACGGGCACGGCATGGAGGTGGGCTAGACGCGGCACGGCACGGCACAGACAAATATTCACTCGGTTTTTTTCCCTAGTTTCCTTTTCATGGACAAATTTTTGGTTTTGACCGTTTATTTTTTTTTAGTCATTGAATGTGAATTCAGTAGACACGGTGCGGCACAGTTTAGTAAACGGGCTAGCACGGCACGAAGCACGGTAAACACGAAATTAAATGGACCATGCCAGTACGGCACGACCCATTTAACACCTTTAATAGTAGCCAACTCCCAGGAAAACAGATGTGATCCATATCATCTGTTTAAAATGGACAAATCCTAAAATAGTTGCCTATGGTCTTTTTCCTGTCAATTGGCAGAAGATTAATGTTACAATAACGGACCTGAGAAGGTGTTGTGCACTTACGGTGTGGCCGCGCTGGCATCGTTCCGACGGGCGGAGACGTTCACCACGTAGAGTTCCTTGAGTACTACTTAAGGGTCATCATCGGGTTGGGCCGAGCCGGCCCAGCCCGCGAACTTGTAGCCCAAGCCCGCCCGCGGGCCAGGCTTAGCGGGCTTTTTATTGAATATTATAGATGTAGTATACACGAAAGAAAAGGATATGGATATAAATTAGGCCCTATAGTTTATTGAATATTATAGATGTATACCTATAAAATATCTGATGGCCCACAAAATTTGGGAGCCAGATGTGGCTGCATCATTTGCGTATGTCAAAAGCCAGCTCTGCTCATTATTACATATCCTTTTCTTTCGTGTATACTACATCTTCAAATAATTATTGTATTTCTCTTTTTTTTAAACTAGAACACCACCGTAGTTATATCTGATTACTTCTTCTTTTTTTTACAAATAATTAAGAACATTATCGAAGATGATGGCAAAATTATGGCTAAACGTAATTTTGTTTACTACATAAGTATTTAAAAATTCACAAATTTCATTTTTCGAAGTTACAGAAAAATTCGGGTGCCGCGGTGGCCACGCAGGCGCCAACAATTTTGCGCCCATAATAATGTAAAAAATAACTATTTTTGTCCATGATTTTCCAATCGAGAATATCCGGACCGTTAAAAAAAAAATCCTCCGAATACGAATATGTGAATTGTGAAAGTAAAATTATTTTCTACAATGGAATGTGCATCTGTAAGATTACTATTTACATTTTGTTAATTTGCATGATAGAGCTATTCTATGTACACATTATTTCAAATACACCACCCAATAATGTAAGTTCCACGACATATTTTGACTTTTCGAGTCATTCGTTCTGTAGTGCTAGACATATATATCATTCATTAAAAAAACAAAAGATTGATCAAAAATTGATAAGTATTTGCCATCAATGTCCAGTCGACATAATTTTTTGCATGGACAATATTAGTACTGAGGCTTACAAATAAACGATTTTAATTGTCTAAATATAAAATGAAACTCACCTTATTTGGTGGTGTCATCGAGAGCTGCGTGAATTGAATTGAATTACCCTTACACTAAAACTTGTACCAAACAACAATATTAAAACTGGTCAAAACCAAACAAACGAGTGAATGAACTTGTCAAACTAACATATGCATATGGTCCCATTCCCTAGTTTTTTGTCCAGCAATTTTTTTGGTATTTTTTTTATACCTTTTTTGTACTTATTTTATTTTTTAGCTTTTCGTCATAATTCTTTGAATTAATTATTCGTCTCGACGAGAGGAATAAAAGATTCGTAAAAATGTGGACTGAGGTTAGATAAAGCTTACATAAGACGACACTTCAGACAAAAAAATACCACATGTTTGGTATTTTTGCGTCCATAGTGAACTCTTAATGATTTTGTCACAATATTTTACTCTCTATCCCAAATTGTTTGTCTGGTCCACAAAATGAGGACTTGAAAATAATAATACCAAATTTTCAAGAAAAATTTGGACGAATAAACGAGTACATTTAATTTATGAAAAAAGTTTGAAAATTTTATTTTAAAAGACTTACCATTATTTTTTTGTTCTCGTTTTGCGGGTCGGACAAATATTTTGGGCCGGAGGGAGCACTTTTTGGACTTCTCTCCTCGAGACAAATAGCTAATCTAAAATATGTAGCGTGAAGCTAACAAAAATTCAGAAAAAAATGAACAAAAAAACCAAAACAAAACAACATAAAAGTTGGACAATTTTTCTTTTTCCATTGTATGATTGAATCGTGGTATGTATATCTTTCTACATCTCCTATCACCTAGCTAACATACAAAATTACAAAATATTTCTACAAAGGCCTTCTGATGTACTTGAAATCCATTGATGAATCAAAACACTCCAACCTATCTCTGTACTGATTCAACAATTTCAACAACTCAGTGGCTTTCTCCTTTGTTTTCTCTCCACAACCAATCTGTAACACCATCAACATCTTATTAAAAGCCCCTAATTGAACAGCCTCAATCTGTTGATCACCACCATCTTCACTCCTGCAAAGCTTCCATATCACCGATACCGAGATATCGGTTGCGAAATTCGAAACCCTAAGTATCTTCTTGACCAACACAGGCATAGTCAGCGCGTGATCACGCGCTGACTCTATGCCTTTTTCCCAGTTGCATATACTATCTAGAACACCTAAGGCCTTTTCAGTTATGCCTCTTTCACCACCAACAAGAATTTCCAACACAAATGAGACCAAACCCAACTCCACAAACCTTGATGTGATTTTTTCACTTATGTTAGATGGTGAGATCATGTGGTAAATGACCATTAGGGCTGCTTTGGTTGCTGTTGGGCAAATTTGTTCCTTGATCAGCCTAACCAAGCTTTCTTCGACACCGTCGATTTCTGCGAACAAGCTTACGTGCTTTTGATTGGAAGAAAGAAGCTCTTTTAGGGCTACAACCGCGTTTTGGCGTGCAGAAAGATCTTCTCCCTCCAAGAACCACGCCATGCAACGTAGAGACGACGACGAACTGAGCACGGAATGACCTTCTGCGCCAAGCGGGAACATCCATGTCAAAACTGACAAGATCTTCTCGAGCAAGCTTTTGTGCGCCTCGATTGAAACTGATGCAAAAAATTCAAACGAGACAGATAACACGTAACCAGCTCCGTTTTCCACGATGCACCGCTTGTTCCGCTCGCTCTCTCGCCCCCGCACCTTGAGTTTCTCTACCAACTCCTGGCATTTTTTATGATCCCCGCGTTGGGTCGCCGCCAAAATCCTCGAACAAATCTCCGAGACTTCGCGTGAGGTCACCGGAATCCTCGGCGTGGGGATCCGCTCGATGCCGAGAGACCGGTGTTCGACGCACCAGTCTTGGATCATTCGCCTTATCGTGTGGTTCGGTATCTGTTCGAAACTCCCGAGTACCTGGTTGGTGACGGGGCACGTCTGGTTACCGGACTCGATCCACTTCTCGATGTTCTCTCTATCGTATGTAATCCCGGATGACAAAGTAACCGGATCTTTCATCAGGTCGAGAGAAATCGGGCACCGGAAAAGGGTCGGAACAGATAGCTCCGTTTCAGAATTGAGGCCTTCTGACAGAGTGACCTTGCTGGCACGACGACAGGCTCTCGGCCTTCTCCATGATAAAATCATTTTGTTTCTTGTTGAGAATTATAAGAACAATGGTAGCACTGAAAGTTAGGAGAATAATTGAGAGGGAAGGATGTAAAATGGGTTATGTTTGGATTTGGATTTGGGGTTTGTGTTTTTATGGGTGAGTTTGATGGGTGAGTCAAAGGTTGGGAAAATAATGGAGAGTAGGGGAAAAGGAGAGGGGTTCAAGGGCACACGAATTGAATTGAATTGAATGTTGTGGGTAAGATTTTAAACGTTTGTTGAGGTATTTGAATGTTGACCGTTGAAGGTTTGAAAAAGGAGGATTTGTGGGTAAGTTTGAATATTGATTGGAGGTGAGTCGGCTGTGGGTTTGACTGGTGACTCAGTCAGGGGTCAACTTGGACGGTGAGCCAACAGGGGTTTTTGAACAGCAAAATTGAACCTTCTAAATTTGCATGATTTTGACCGCTGTGTTTGTTCTATGGTTGGACGGGTCGGGGGCGGAGACTACTATCCCTGTCCCCGAACCCCTCCCCCATCCTCGTCCATGCCCCGATTCTCAATGGGGATTATTTTTCCCCCTCCATTCCCGTCCCAAACGGGAAACGAGGATCCAAACCGGAGATTCAGGGAAATTCCAAAATGCAGCAGAATAACCGATCAAAAAAAAAAACATGATAAACAGCAACAACAGATAACAAGGAGAAAACTCATCATCCAATTTACTTCAAAACAAAACAAAAAAAATCAACAAATCCACAAAGTCAACACAACACCAATAAAGCTGAAATCTTATATATAAAAAAAAAAAAACCTAAATGGAATTTAAGATGATCTCCCAAATGTGTTGTTCCACTCTTAGAATCCCCAACCAACTTTTCTTTACAATACAAGCACCTTGCTTTATACGCACCCGTTGTCTTAAGTTTTATCCTCTGAAAATGCGACCAATGTTCACTCCTTTAACGTTGTGGCAAAATTTCATCACCTTCAGAAGTGTACTCCTTGGGTTCATCAGCGCGCGGGAATTGACTCCACTTCAGATCTACAACAAAACCCACTTCAGATCTACAAGACTACAACAAAACGAACAGAGGGAGATCGGAGATGAGAGAATACCTCTGTTGGGATACCTCTATTGACGAGCGGAGGGATACCTCTGTTGGGGATCTCATCTCCATTTCGAACAAAGGGAGATAGCTGTGGTGCGGCAGCTGTAGAACAGAGAGATATAGCTGTAGTGCGGCGGTTGTAGAACAGAGGGAGATCGGAGATCAGAGAGAGAGAGAGAGAAAGAGAGAGAGAGAGAATGGTTGTGGTGTTGTTGAGAGAAGAGAATAGCTGTGGTGCAGCGGCTGTAGAATAGAGGGAGATCGGAGAGAGAGAGAGAGAGAGAGAGAGAGAGAGAGAGAGAATGGTTGTGGTGCGGCGGCTGTTGAGAGAAGAGAATAGGTTCTGTAGATTTTAGGGTTTTATATTGTGTGTGTTAGTGTGTACCCTAAATACATATACATATATATATATATACCGTGGGGTTCTAATCCGGGATCCCGGATTAGAGCATTTGGGGTGTTTTTTTTATTTTGCAAATTGTTTTGGGAAAATCCAAGCCGTCCAATGTGTTCAGAAGGTATTTACAGTTTTCCGAAAAACTATTTGGATCAAGCCCTTCCCGGTATTTTTTTTTTTGAAGATTTCCCGTGTGGACCTTGGAAAACACCTTCTGAACACATTGGATGGCTCGGATCGTCAAAAAAATGCTTGGATCATGGAGGTCCGGAGGTCCGGATCCCGGACTAGAACCGCGTCCTATATATATATATATAATATAATATAAAACCGGGGATTCGGGAACGGATCAGATCGGATTCGGAGCGGGGATACACTTCTACCCGCCTCCGATCAGATCCCCGAAATTTTGAAAAAAAAAATCCCCAAATCCGACCCAGTCTCCAAACAGATTTCCAAAATGCCGATCCATTTGGATCGGGGAGCGGATCAGATTCGAACGGGTCGGTGCCATCCCTAGTTTGTTCGGTGTGTTAGAGTATGTTTTTTGTTGGGTTTGTTACAGTATATTCCAAAACGAAAAGAATGAAGGAAGACGAGTCCGGTTGGTTAGTGGGTTTGCTCCTCACCCAATTGACTGAAACCCGGTTCCACAAGTTGACTTAAAGTGAATAAGTTAGTAAAACTGGCTTATGTAGTCGTAGTGATTTGTCTCGTAAAGCATAATAAATCAGTTTTATAGAAAGTAATTTCTTGACATCTTGTGAATTCTCTGATCCCAATGTGGATGACTACCTTTGACCGGACCAGAGAAGAGATTAGTGGAAGTGAGCATAAACAGACCCAAACACTCTTAACCGTCGGGAGAAAAACAAAATCTCCGGTCCCTAAATGGGGCTTACCCGTGTTGCAGGGTCATTTCTTAAACCTACCAAGGTGATCAAATTTTTTTATTTGTTTTAGATCTCGTCGAGAACATCAACTTTGTCGAAATTCATGTTGATCAGTGGTGGATCAATATGATTTTAGAACGCTATCATCTTGATAAAAATTAATGCACGCACTGGATTTGAATTTATTTTTTCCAATAATATTTCATTCTCTATTTTTTCCAATAATATTTTTTGAAAATGATACACGTACACCATATGCACACCAGCACATCCCAACCATCCAAAAACATTTTTTGACGTTTCGGATTTGAAATGAATTCTTACCGGTTAAAATTAACTTTGACCGGTAATGATTTATTTTGAAATCCGGACCATTCATTCTTGAGATAAACGATCAAAATGTGCTGTTGTGCATTTTGTGTGCGCGTGTTTAGTGTACCCATAGGCGTTGATTAGTTTTCCTCATCCTTATTTGGAGTTGATCGATCGTTGTAAGGTCTCAAATAAGGGTAAAATATACACTTGCCCCTTAAATTATTCGATTTTTTTTTACTTCGTCCTTAAACTATCAATTGAACACACATCCCCCTTCAACTATCAAACCATTACATACACAATCCAATTTATAACTCCCCATCCATGTTATGGACGGAAAAGTAAGAAGTTGAACCCTAATGTGTTTTTCGAACCCTAATTTGTTTCTTAAACCCTAAAATGGGGGTCAACTATTAAAAGGGGGGCAACAACCCACTGGACTTTCAATTTTCTGACCCACTTTCGTGTGGGTTACCCCAAATTTTAGGAACAATACAAAGACTCTTCAATAAACATACAGAGCAGAATAGCTCCATAAAAATAAAATTAGCTTCTTAATTCTTACCTTATCCAGAAATGGTAATATTCAAATTGTGCTGGAAATTGAGATGTTTGCTCCAGGGGCTTCATCTCAAAAAAAAAAAAAAAAAAAAAAAGATTCGAATCCAAATATTCCTCAAATATCTTCTTTAGCAAAAAGCTTAATAGAAGGCGGGAACTGCAATCGGATTCGACAAAAGTTCATAATTCTCCATGGAGAAACTGAATCCGAAAAAAGCTCCGGCAAGTGGGTGTGCGAGGTGAGGGAGCCGAACAAGAAGTCGATGATGTGGCTGGGGACGTTTCCCACGGCGGAGAATGGATCCCACTAGGAGTGTTTAGTAATCCAAAAAAACATTCAAAACAGATCCCACTCCACAAGCAGATCCAAAACTGAGAACTAGGAGTGTTTAGTGGCTTCGATTACTGGTACTTGGATCAGAATGCCAACTCCGGCTATGGGTTCTCATAACAACTCCGACCATGGTCACTGAGAGATCTACTTTGGCGGGTAATTATCGAACAAAGGTTTGGGTTATAATTGATTACAAGAACTAGGTCTGGTTTAGGTCATTGATTTCAAGAAGGGTTTGTGGTGAACTGCCATTTCAAGAAATGGGTTTGTGAAATCAAACCCAGTTTTCCTCCTCCTCTTTACTCTCTCTCTCTGATAAAGGCGTGAGAAGAAGGATTAGGATTGCTTGGTGATAATGATGGTCTTTTTTGGCCTTAGGGTTGCTTGGGGTTGAACCCTTTCAATTTTTCCGTCCATCACATGGACGGAAGTAAAGGATTGGGTGGAGTATGTAACGGTTTTATAGTTAGAGGGGGAAGTGCGTTCAATTGATAGTTTAAGGACGAAGTAAATAAAAATCGAATAGTTTAAGGGGTAAGTACATATTTTACCCTCTCAAATAATTTAAGGTGCAACTACTAAAATTGGTACTCAGTATGTGATAAGATAGATAAACTACTAAAGTTTCTCTTTCAATTTGGCTAAAGCGATTAGGTGGTTTTATTTCGTTGCTAGACAGGTGTCACGCGCTTATAGGTCCATTACAACCATATTTGTAATTCAAATATATATAATCTTTTTGCAGAAAGAATATAGGAAAACCAAACTTTTCACAGTCAATTTGAGTTTTCACTAAAAATATTGTCTTCCAATTGTAGTCAAAAGTGAGTTTAATTTCCGCTAAATAGTATTGTGCTGATGTATACAAGAAAAATGACTTTTTGAAAAATACAAAAAATACCGTCAAAAATATAAAAAATATCATAGTGAAAACCCAGCCTCATTATTATAGAAATCCCAATAGCTTAAACTTCGAAACCACGTACAATTTAGCATAATTCACAAAAACTTCATGTTGAACAGAAAAATGGATCAAGTACAACAAGATTAATTTCCTCAAATTTGTGCTAATTTTTTGGGCCTTTTCAGGTGTTTTGGTAACTTTTTCATTTCTCGAATTATTTCTTTGTCTTGGTGAAGTAATCAGTAAATATACCACTGGACTTCTGGAGTGTATTGTACTTTGATGATTTTCACTTTGATTTCATCCTTGTGATCTAAACCGTTCAATTTATAAAGTTCGTTGAGAACAGTTAAACTGCAACATCAAAAACATCTAGTTTACTGGCTTTATATATCTTTTTCTCTTTGTTAAAAAAAAGTTTCTTTAACAGCGCCGATATGACAAAAGTACGTTTTACATACAAAGCAATATTCTTTTATCTTGACCACCAAACCATCCACTTGGTGGGATTCAGAGTCCTTGTAGTGCCTCCAAAACACTAAGAGATTATAGTCTTCAATCACAGTTGTCCGTTCGATAATCAACGGTCCGAATTATAAAATGTAAAATACTTATCTTTACTTGAAGATAATCTGGACCGTTGATTGTCGAACGGACAATGACGATTGAGAACTACAACCCTATAGTGTTTTGGGGCAGAGTCCCTAAGTGTTAATAGGGGGAAGAAAAAAAGAAGTGTCCCAAAACTGATGGCAAAAACGAATTGGCAAGATTCGTTTCTACGGAAAAAACCCAAAAACTAATTAAAGCTAATTAAAAGGGTGAAAAATAGCCCATCGTTATCTCAGCAATAAAAATCCTTCTTTTCGTGTTAAGATAAGAAGCCAAAGAAAATTTTTAATCTTGCAATAGTGGAAAACGACAAAATTGCCTTCCAGATTTTGAATTGGTAAAAGTTTAGAAAAATGGGTCAACATCTTTCACACTTGAGACCACATTTGCATTTGCACGTGCAATGGGTTCGGTAATTGATTTTGACACAGTGACACTTCTCTTCTTTTTTATCAAACTGTTTTTTACTATTGTAAAATATTAAGTAGTAACTTATTTCGTAGAACGTTCAAAGACAGTAAAAAACGATAATTTTCAAAAAAAAGGCAATTTCTGAAACATCCCATAATATGAGAAAAACTTGGGTACCGGTTGGGTACGATCGAAGTAGCGGTATTCAACGTGCATCTTAGCCGTCCAAAACTGTTTTCGACTGTCCGAATTTTTGAGAGAGAGAGTGAGAGCTAGCTTCTATGCATACGATTCTTTGTACACCGAATTTTCAGATATAAATGTGCTCGAAATCATTTTATGCACTAGGATCTCAAATTATTTCCTTGAAATCTCACTTATATGCAACGGCGGTTCTATAAATTTTTTTTTAGCAGGGGTAGTCATTTAATTCATCGAGAAACTTCAAATTTAACAATTTCAATGGGAAAAAACATTATGTATATCTTTCCTTACGCTAATACTGACCTTTTAAAATTACTGGACCAATAGTTGGGTGTTCAAATTTTATTTACTGGGTTTTCAAGTGAATTTTGCATTAAACTAAAAACTATTCTATCTTCGGTTGTAGAGGACGTCCTTACTTCTATTAAAAAGATTCTAAATATATCTGTGTTCGAATTTGTGCTATAAATTCTCATCGGACAATGCCGAAACCTGCTCAACCTTGTGGCTGTATGGCACGATAACTTCTTTGTAACCATCAATGGATAGATAACCCCCATTCCTTCAAACAAGTGGGCCCAAATAGAGGTGTCAAATGGGCTACGTCGGTCGAGCTTATTCGTTTCCATGTGGTGTCTTGCGGTCCAGCTAAGAAAAAAATCAATTTGATCAGACATCGATAGGTATGTCATCCACATACAAAAGTTTATCTCAAGCAAGTAATTCAATCGATTATAGGAGGCACTTTGGTTGTGTTTGGTTTGGGTTTTGGTTTTTGGTAATGATTGGAGGGAAAAATAGGAATAATAATTAAAAATAGGGGTTAATGGAAAAAACTCCCTCTCTCTCTAAACCTAAACCGACTCAACTTCAGATCTCATTGCCTGGGGGGGGGAGCGACGGCTCCTTCCTCCTCCCCCCGGGCTCTTCTCTTCTCCACTCCCGTCTCCCTCCCTTCCTCCCACTCCCTCCTTCCCCCGCTGTCTTCCTCTCCCATTCTCGTTTCCGGAGCCGGCGTCGTTGTAGGACGGGTCGGATATGCCTAACGGTTGCTCGGTCTCGGGTGCTCCTGATCTTTCCTCCCTCTTCGGTCGTTGAGGTGCTGTGTACCTCCTTTTTAGGGGCTAATCATTGTTGTCAGCAGCTTGGCGGCTCTTTGGCGGCTCACTGGTTTTTTCTCTTGGGTTTCAATCGGTTTTGGCTTAACGGCGTTGTGGTTGTCGGTGCGGCTGTGGCTTGTTGCTGGTGGTGGTTAGTCCTCTCTTTGCACCTCCTGTGGTGGTGGCGTCGGATGGTGGTGGATCATGGAGCTCTTGGGCAGAGGTGGCAGTGGGGGGTTGAGGGTCGGTGGTTTGGTTAGGGTTGGGTTTTGGTTTGGAGATTGGGCTTTGCCCATTTGTTTTATTGGGCTTTGATGTTTTTTTGGGGTGTGCTCTATTGGGCTAGGCCATGGAGGGGTGTTATGATTTTAATTCATACTTGGTGTGGCTCTTTTTGAGTCTAGGCCTTTAGGTGTTCGGGCTTTGGCCCTTGGGTATCTTGATTGGTTCCTTGCCAATCGTGGGTTGGGTCTCGGACTTGGCATCGGATTCATTGAATTCGTTGTCTTCTCCTTGTTCCTTTTTGTCATTGTAATATCTCAATGATTAATAAAAAAAATTTGCCGTTCAAAAAAAAAAAAAGGGGGGGTTAATGATTAGAGACCAATAGAGAAAAAAATGAGAATAATATTTGAAAATAGAGATAATGATTGAAAAAAACGGATTTTGAAACTCAAAACGAACAAGGCCTTTATGTGATTAGATTTAACGAGTTTGACTCATTCACAAATGAATAGAAACAAAACATCAGCGTCCTTGTCGTGCTTTTGTTTTGTTGTTATCGTGATCATGCCTTGTCTGTCATATCGTAACTAGACTTTCAACCCAGTTCATTTAACTTTTCGTCATCATTTTTTAAGATTAATTATGGATTTTGATGAAAGAAATTAAAAATATATTTTTAAAAAATCAAAATTTTGTTTCCTTTAGTGAACTTTTCTTTTCTTTTTCTTTTTTTTTTGCTTTTGGTCGTAATTTTTTTACCATTTTAGACTCCTCTTGTCAAGATGAATGATTAATTAAAAAAAAAATAACAAAAATACAAAAAAAATTAGAAAAGACAAAAAAAAAAAAAATGGAAGAATGTGTAAGAGGGGAAAAATTCACGAAGTTATTTCCTTACTCTCAGGAGATCAAATCCTCTTCGAATGGAGCAATCTCGATCCTGCAGCACAAGCAAACCGTCAAAGCACCCCTGCCTCTAGGCGGCAAGGGCCCTCCGATGCCTAAGTTAGCACTGACGAACTGGAGGATAAGTTTAAATGAGTGTATGTGTATGAGAATGGATTAAGTTTCCTTGCCCTTTAGGGTTCGACTTCTTATATAGTCAATTATTTTGCACTTACATTCCTTGTGGAATTCTTCTTCATTGGAATCCTTCCAAGCTTAAGATTCTGCTTTATTGGGTAGTGAAGCTTGTATAATTCTGGATTCCTTATTTGATAAGGATTCTTGCCAAGTTGGTCATTTCTTGCTCGTTCGAAGCTTTACCCTTCACGGGAGTTCGCTCCTTATTTGGTGTGACAGGCTTTCCATCTCTGAATAAGATTTGTGTTTGTCTTCGCAAGCTCAACTGATTCGTGGAATATCTTCGAATATTCTCTCCTTTCCTTATCTTCGCAAAGAAAGTCTGCTTCTAGGGTTTATCCCTTACTAGGCCGTTCCAACTGCATCGTTCGACGAGCAGTCCCATTAGAGTCAATATCGAGTCATGGGCTTGGTGGTCTTGACGAGCTTCTTTGTGCAATTTCTATGATTTCGGGGAAACACCCCACACAAAATGAACAACATCTAAATAATGTTACATAACATATGGTTTCTTTATTGATATTTAAATTGTTTTTTAAAGAAAGGTAAAAATGCAAAAAGTCAAAATATTAAGTTTTATGTTCTCAAATACGATCTAAGTTTTTGGTATCTATTTGAATTATTCCAATCAAGATCAATGCAAAAGGTACAAATATTTGAATGAAAGATATAAAAAAAGAAGAAGAAGAAGAAGAAAGTATGCCAATAAATCCATTATTAAAAGAGTTATAGCCTTAGGCCTTGTTTGATAACACAGATTCAACACTTAAAACTGAATCAATTAAGTAATAAGTCATTAAGTAGGTTTGATAACCACATTTTATGTTACTTAACAGATTAAGTACCACTTAAAATGTAGGCTAAAAAATTGATAAAAATTAAGTAGCTTTGAGCTACTTAATTCTGGCTGAATTCCTATGTGCTTACAATCAACCATCACACCTCCGCCGCCGCTGTCACCACCACCACCATTACACCACCACCATCACAACCACCACCACCACTGCCACGCCGCCGCCACCACCACAACCACCACCATTGCACTGCCGCCACCGCCATGCCGCTACCACCACAACCACCACCATTACACCGCCACTGCCGCCATGTCGCTACCACCACAACTACCACCACCACCATTGACACACTGCCACCACCACCACCACACCACAACCACCACCACCACCACACCACAACCACCACCATTGCACCGGTGGCTACCACCACCACCATTGCACTGCCGCCATGCTGCTACCACCACACCGCCACCACCACCACTGCCACACCGCCACCACCACCACCACACCACAACCACCACCATTGCACCGGTGGCTACCACCACCACCATTGCACTGCCGCCATGCCGCTACCACCACACCGCCACCACCACCACCACCACACCACAACCACCACCATTGCACCGGTGGCTATCACCACAACCACCACCACCACCATTGCACTGCCGCCATGCCGCTACCACCACCACTGCCACACCACCACACCACAACCACCACCATTGCACCGGTGGCTTCCACCACAACCACCACCATTGCACTGTCGCCATGCTACTACCACCACAACTACCACCACCATCACTGCCACACCGCCACCACCACTATCACCGTTACCCATATACCACCACTACTATTGCCATTCCACCGCCATCACTTCACCACCACCACTAGCATTCCACCCTGCCCACCACAACCACTACCACGCCATAACCATCACACTACAACCACTACACCACCAACATTGCACCACTATTACTCTACTGCCACCACAACTCACCATCATTCCACCACCACCATTACTCCACTGCCACCACCACCTCGCCACCACCCTCACCACCTCCTAATCACCACTCCACCACTACCACAAATACATGATGACCATTAATAAAATTAAGAGACAATTAAAACCCAAAAGAAAAAAAAATTAATTCAGTGCTTAATTTGTTTTATCAAACAGCTTTTCAGCTTAAAAAATTAAGCATTCAGTTTTCAGTACTTAATTTTCAGCTTTAAGCTTTCAGTTTTCAGTTTTATCAAACATAGCCTTAGACCGTGGCAAGAGTTTAAGGGGGGAAAAAAAAAGGATTGCTCGCTATAAGTATTGAACCTTGCACCTCAAGGTTAAGGAGTAAAAGTCTTTGCATTGGGCCTCGGATTGTAATTTGTTGGATAAGATATAGCTTTGATATTTTTTTGGTTGCCCCAACCCGGGGAGTTTCTCAAGCCCAGAACTTGCTGGGCTTACTACTGGGTCAACCCTTATGGACGAATTGAAATTGTTTTGGCCCGGCCCAATCGACACAAAGGAACAACTGAATTGGAGAAATTGGCAGGCCACATGCAGATGCCTTTGGAATTAGCAATTAAAGTCTGAAAGTGAACCCACATGTGTGTGCTTTGACAATTACCGCACAAACACCGGTGCCCAGGTACATATTTCAGTCGTTCAAAAGTGTTTCAGACGGATTAGATTTCAAAATCCAAATAATTTTATCGATTTTTTTTACTCTAATTTGTTCGGTAGAGAAACCGGAAAAAGCCGGCCGCATGACAAATTTTTCTCAACAAAAGATTTAAAGTTTGTGAGCATCTATCTATTAGAGCGGTTAAATAAATCAAAACTGTTTCGAGTGTGACTCGTCTTGAGCTTGTAAAAACATTTTTATAATCGAAAATGAAAAAGTTAATACTTAAAAGCATGTTTTCAAACACACATTAAAATAGTTAAGTTTTGAAACTAAGCTTGAAAAATTTACTGGCTCATTTTTATAAGCCATTTTGGTCGTCGTTTGGTTGTTAAGGGTAATTTTTTTTTGTTTTTGTTCAATTTCAAATCTTGAATTCTTTCCTATTAATTACCATTCCAGTTTTTTGCTTTTTTGGCGTTTTGGTCCTTTTACAAGCCATTTGCTTGTTAGGATTTTCGCAACCCCACAACACCCCTAGAGATCTTGGAAACAATGAATCACAGAACAGAAAAACAAGTAATCGTGCGTAATAAAAAACAGAAAAAGAAAGCGAGACACAGATATACGTGGAAAACTTCAACGCGAGGAAAAACCACGAGAGCCACACCAGTCTACTATGAAATCGAAATCAAGAGTACAAGTCTTCTCGCAATTTCTTTGAGATCTGCGTTTTCTCTCGCCTGTCTCTCACTATTTTCTTTGAAAACGTGTTATCCTAATTACAAGCTAACAACGAAATAATTAGGTCGGGCTTATAGCCGAAATTACACTCCCGGTACTGCTGAAGGTTGTCTGCACCCCAACATTGCTCACATAGATTAAATAAAAGGAACAACTTGACTTTTGTTTGTATAAAGACAAAAAAATCTTGGAAGAACCGTAGTACGTAAGATCCAAAATCAAGTAAATAGTTCAAAAAGTATTTTTACACCTCCAAACTACAACGATGAGAAATATTTTGAGGGAGAGAGAGTCTTATACGGAGGAGACAATAAGGAATGGGTCTGTTTTGTTGAACTCTTTTTGGGCTTTTCTTGGCTCATTTTCGATGATTGGAAGTTTTATATTTTTCAAAGCTTTTAGAGAATATTGGCTATATCAAAAATCATGTTTTGAACGATGCTTCAACTTTTTAGAGTTTCTCCAATGGTTTGCTATTGCTATATTATAGGGGGTGTTCAACTAACAAAAAATTATTTTTTCCAAAAACTGAGACAGGTCATTCTCTCACAATACATTACATAAAAAACCGTGAAAACCAGTTTATTAAAAAAACCACCTTACTATCAGCCATGTTCAAAATGAGGGCTCCAATGGTAGAGCTATATTGCTATGGGTAATTCTTGGTGCTATATTGGGCACAAAGTTTTTACTTATAAGTAAATTACGTCACTTCCTTTTTCAAGCACATTGATTTTGGTAATCTTTCTCAATTGACAAATTACTAAACTCTATCCCAAATGTTTGTCCATCAGGTAAAACGAGAATTACAAAAAAAAAAAGGTACTTTTGTCAAAAATGTTTAAATTTTTTTTTCACAAATTAATAAATATCAATGAGTTCTTCAGATTTTTTATTTTTTTCAAACAAAAATGACTTATAAAAAGCATCACATACTTTGTTTTTTTTCCCAAGTCAAAACACCAAAATAGATAATAACCAAACCAATTAAAGAAAAGAAAAACTAAACAAAAATACTACATGTGACCAAAATGAAAAGTAAAAACTGCGTCACATGGCTCAGTCTATGCTCCCGTAACTTCTTTTATTTTGGTTAATTGATATCTCTTTTAATTTATATTGCGCTCATATATTGTTTAGCTTTCAAATTTAGTTAATGAATTAAAGTGAAGTTTGCATTTAATTTGAAGTTTGGATAACGAGAGTTGTACGGACCGCGAATCGGGGCGTTACAAGAGTGTTGGATGAGTTTGTTTAAAATGAAGGGAGGTGATGGTAAAAATAGTTAGGAAATCATTGAAGCAACATTACTATAATATAAAATTTGGCACTATTCATTGTTATATCGTAGCAACAACAATCCAAATAACATGCTCTTAGAGACTCCAAGGGGTTCCGTATCCCAGACGTTTGTATGAACCTTATTGATTACTTTTAATGCACTTGTTTTTCACCACACGCAAAAAAAAAAAAAAAAAAGTAAGAACACTAAATCAAAAACTTTTTTTCTTGAAATAATTATATTCCGACATCAAATCGATCGATATCTCATGAATGCGATTTTTTGTATGGTTGATATCCTCAACAGATTTTAAAAAGTGAACAATCCTAGTATTAGAGTAGACAAAGAAAGGATTCACTTAAGTATTAGAGTTGTCTGGACCAAGTTTATGCGCACCTCGACTATTTCCCTTCCTGGTCTGGTCAAATATAGTCCATTCACGTTAAGACTAAGAGATTCACAAGAGATTTCTCTCTTGTGGTGTGACTAGCCCAAAGAGATTGCCAAATTATAAAGCGAGGACACTCCAGTGAGAATAATATTCCTTGAGGATTCCCATGTGCACTATATGCCAATTGCCCACTTTGGAACTGCATAGTCATGCCCCTATTCGCGGTCGAATTATTGAGTGCTTTTGGAGTGCGGTTATGTTAAGCTACAAGGTACTCTAACGCCAAACATTTTTGAAGGATCGCGATTAAGTTGATAAACCCCACGAAAATATACAGTGTTAGAGTGATTTGAAGCACCATGTGACTGTGCTTCAAGACTACTAAATGATTACTCCGTTTCGTGAGGTTACAGAAAACTGAGGAAAACCTTTTCCTTTCCCCACCTATCTTTCCCATGACGACAATTATCAGTTTCCAGTCTTTTTCCTTTTCCTCTGGCAAACACTTTTCATAAGCATTGCTTTTCCAATGCCCACCTTTTGATTCCCCCTTTATAACATGCCAGAAGAGAAAGACATAAGCAAAGAAAAAGATTCAATGGTCCCCTGTAAATATAATGATTTCAACTTTTATCTCCAAAGTGAAGCAACAAGAGGCCTTTCCTCAATTTTTTTGAAGAAACCACATGAAAAAGGAAGTACAGATAGACCAAAAAAGAAACAGGCACCACCTTCTTTTTCTTGTGAACCTCTTCCCATTGCATAAAAACCAATATGAAAAAGTATCCAAACTACATCAAGTGAAATCCTGACCAAATTAGAGTACCAAAAAGCAGACCACCCAAAAAGATAGCAAATAAAAGTAACAAAGCAAACCCCCCCCCCCCAAAAAAAAAAAAAAAAAAAAAAACCCCACCATAATCACCACTACAATTATACACAAACCCTTCATCACCTACCGTCGGCAGACGTAAACGAATCCGCAAATCCATAAGGCCGAGTTGGGATACTGGTCTGCGAATTATCCAAGCTCGTGGGGAAAGTCGAAGAAGAAGAATCTAAGTGACTACTTCCTTCAAAAGCTTGCCACTTCTTGAGAGCTTGAGGCAAAGACATTTCAAAGTCGATCCCATAAATGTCCTCGGAGCTCTGATCCGACGGTTTCCAGAATTCCACTAAGGATGAGAGCACATTCACTGCGTGGCCCATGTCGGGCCTCTGATAGGGCTCCCTTGCGCAGCAGTGGCCTGCCAGCTCAGCGACGGTGCTGATGCTGGCTAGGGTTTCTTCGGTGAGGTCGATAGTGGGGTCTATGGCCTTTCGGAATGTGTCCTTGTTTAGATGCACTCTTCGGAACCATGTGACAAGGTGCATGCTTTCCTCCGGTTGGCTCTCATCAAGTGCTTTTCTTCCGGTGATTAGCTCCATTAGAATCACACCAAAACTGTAGACATCTACTTTCGTAGTCACTCGTCCCGTCACTGCACAAGCAAAAGTTGAAAAGATGATTATTATATCAGAAAAAGTATAAATATTACCTCCATTCCATTTTATTTGTCCATTTTCGATATTTGCCAAATTAATATTTTCCTGAACAACGCTTTGAAATCTTATATTTTCAAAAAATAAAGTACTCGTTAGGTGGAAAATGAACAAACGACATGAGAAGGAGATTAGCGATATCGCCACAGATCTCTGACCAGTGACCACCATTGGGGAATAAGGGGAATAAGAGGTGAATTAGTGGACGTGCTGGTTACAACTTACAATCATAAATTCATAACTTTCCAGCAGGACATTAGGAAACTCTCAGGGTTAAAACGGTATGTTTTACAAACAACAATTTCATGCATAACTTTCACACAAGATGATGTGAACTTTATTATGAGGTACTTCATTTCAAATCAAAGCAACAATCCTGTTCGAATCGTTTGCCTAATTATAAAGCTAAGGCAATTTTGTGACTTTGAGCCCTTTTGTGACTTCTAGCACAATGGGAAACTCCCCCTTAGAAGACTACCAAAGAAGCTAAATTCTTTCTGGTGAGGTCTATGCATGAAATACCCATTTGTTTGTAAATCATTTGCCTATATTATAAAGTTGATGCGACTGAGTAGGCTACCAAAGCAGCTAAAAATTTCCACTTGATGTTGATGCAAGGACCCAGTTTGGTGGGTAAGTAGATAAATATTTGACAAAAGGTACCAACAGGTCATATTACAACTCTCTCATACTCTCACTTCCTCATTAGTCATCTAGAATCTAGATAGCCTGTATACACAGGCAGTGAAAAAGGAAAAATGCCACTATCCCAGTGCATTCTCATAGCATCAAATACAGTTAAGGATGAAATTGTCCCAACTGAGACTTTAAAAAATAAAAAATAAAAAATTGGACCCTAAGGTGTAAACATACTGCAAAACCAATTTTGCTACAGGAAATCAAAATGGGAATCCATTTGCCAATTTAATTTTGGCAGCAAGGTTTTTCTATCATCAGCAATTTAGCAGAAAATTCTCATCGCCACCATTTAGCTGCTCATAAAAGGTTTAGTGCATTGATGAAAACAAGTAACAACGGAAATAATCATAAATTTTGAACTAAAACAAGTATGAAATGCTGAACCAGTATATACCTGCATATTCTGGTGCAAGATATCCAAAAGTTCCAGCAATCCTTGTTTCAATAGAGCCTTTCCCCTCAGGAGCGAGACGAACAAGACCAAAATCCGCGACCTTAGCCCTCATATCATCCCCAAGAAGAATGTTAGAGGGTTTCAGGTCTCTGTGTATAAAGCTTTGATGAGCCAAACTATGGAGATACTCCACACCTCTTGCCACATCCAAAGCCAATGTCAATCTTTGAGTCCATTCCAAAGGTTTCAAACCTTCTTGAGCCCAATTGAACACATGCCTACTGAGTGTCCCTTGAGGCATGTATTCATACACAAGTAACTTCTCATTCCCGTCCAAACAGTACCCAAGAAGAGTGACAAGGTGCCTGTGTCGAACCTTGGTCAAAACAGCAATTTCAGACTGAAACTCAGTCAACCCTTTTCCCGCAATCACCCCTGACTCCATTCTTTTCACTGCAATTTTCGTTCCATCATGTAATTCCCCTTTGTAGACAGTCCCAAATCCTCCTTGTCCTAAGATATTATCTTCACTGAAATTGTTCGTCACATTTCTTAGGACTTGGATTGATATTACCATAGTACCCGCTTCAACCATTTGGATGTCATTGGACTCACTACTTGGAACAGTATGGGTCTCACTAACTGCACCCACATTAACACTGGAACCAGCAACTGTGATTTTCACACCGTCGTTATCAGAACCCGAATGGAATGGATGGACCACCATTGCATTAGGGCTTTGTACTCTCGTAAACCTCTTTTCCTTCTTTTTGTACCAACAGAAAGCAGCCAAACCAATCAAGAAGATCACAATGACTCCCCCAATCATCGCAATTACCAGAACTCCAATCCAATGCCTAGATTTCTTACCACCTGTAGAACTGCCAGAATTAGCATTTGGCAATGAACCAGGACCCCCAGAAGATGTGCCTGAAGATGAAGAATTACTTTTCTCCTTTCCAATGTCCGGGTTACCATTTGTATTCACTACCAAATTACTCTTAAATGCTGGTACCTTCCCGTAAAGATTGTTATTTTCCACATCAAGTAAACTAAGTGCACGCAGAGTAGTAAGCTCTTCTGGAATTGTACTGGTGAGATTATTATCAGCAAGAATCAATCTTTGCAACGATTTAATCGAGGCAAATTCAGGAGAAATGGTACCATTAAGACCCATATTCTGAAAATTAACAATGGTAATGTTCCCACCATTACAAGTAATCCCAAACCAATCCGTGCAGGGATCATTTCCCTTCCAACTCTCAGCAAACTTAATTGGGTAATCCATGGAGTTCACGATGGAAATCAAAGTATTCACTCGCGGGTCACAATCACCAGGTTGAGGCAAACAAAAGCTATTAGTACCCTCAGCCATATCCACTGCAACTGAGTCATTGAATTTGGGCATTGGTCCTTGTAAAAAATTATTGGTCAAATTGACAACTTGTAATGACCCAAGATTCACCAAAGAAACCGGAACAGGACCCGTAAACGAATTATCCCTCAAACTCAAGATTTCTAACCCATTTAACCCCGAAAAATCGGGCAATGGACCAGAAAATGAATTGGAATGCAACCAAACCTCTTTCAAGGATGTCATGTTTCCAATAACATCAATCCCACCACTTAGTTTCTGCCCATTTATCCACAAAGACTCGATTGGTGACCCGGAAAAAGACGGTGGCAATCCCCCTTCTAATACATTGAATGCTAAATGCAAATTAATCAAACTTGGAAACCCATCAGGGCCCAAAAAGGCAGGTATTTTTCCGGTTATATTCGCTGAATTAGCCGAGAAGTTTTGAAGGGAAGAAGCATTCAAGATACTTTGTGGGATTTCCCAAGCGGCAAATGGGTTATTGTCAATTTCAACAGATTGAAGTGACGACATACCCGTAAAGAAATCATCAGGAATTGAAGTAAACTGGTTATTAGTAAGCATTAAAACTTGTAATGAGCTCAACCCGTTTAAGCTAGGCAGTGGGCCTGTTAAGTTGTTCCATTGAAGCTCTAACCTTTGTAACTCAGTAAGGTTCGATAGGGTTGGAGGGAGAGTACCTTCAAGATTCTGGTGCCCGATTTGGATCCGGGTTACCCGGTTATCAACTGAGCAGACCACGTGGCTCCACTTGCACGGATCCGGGTCGGACCAACCGAGGGTATCTGGTGGGTTTAAGCTTTTCTTGAGAGAAAACATGGCTTCAGCATCAGATGGGTTGGTTTGGGAAAATACTCCAAATGTGAAGATTGAAGAAAACCCAATAAAGGAAATGAGCAAAAGGTTAAAACCCAGATGGGTTTTCATCTTTGAAAGTAGTCGTAGAAAGAGAGAGTTTGAGAAATGGGTTGTTCTGAGGTGATAATGGAGGAATGTGGGTCGGAGGGTTTAGAGGAGCATTGGATGCTTCAAGACAGAGGAAGATGGAGGGGGAGGAGAGAGAAGGAGAGGAGAGGGAGGATTGATAAGAGTGGGGCAGGAATGAGCGAGTAGGGGTATGAGGAATGCACATGATTGTGGGGACCACAGATCTTTGGATAGCTCAAAATGGCTGTCTTGTTTTTCTCTTCTTTTTTTTTGGGATTATCCGAAAATGGCATCAGTTGGCTGTCAATGGGAGTGTTTAAAGCTGGAAATTAAAGTTTCACGATTCTCTCAATTTCACACCAAAAAAATGTTGAGTTTTTTTTCGCTATAAAGCGAAAATTTTATTAACTGTATTGTTTACTACAGTAATATATAAGGATCGTACGCCAGCGACGGACGAAGACCGAAATCAAGTTAATATTGAAGAGTTGGGTTATTGTTTGCTGTTTAGGTAATTTCGTGTCCAACTTGGTTGGGATTTGTCTCTTGGATGCTAGTCTGTCTTGCATGTGTGTGACCCACTCTACAACCCACTCCTCTACTGTTGGGAACCACAAATGGTGAGGTGGCATCAACTGGTGGAGGACACTCAAATGGTGATTAAGGGAGAATTATATTTATTTTATTGCTAAAGATTAAATACTAATATATGTATCTAATTTCCATCAAAGGGAATATAAACCCACCCTCAAAGTAAATCCAATTGACAACATTAAGGTAACAAATGAGTCACATCCAAGGGGAAAAGAGTTTAAATTAATTTCACCGCCGGTGGAAACAGAAGTTTCCTCCAAATTGATTTCATTGTGCCACATGTCCATGTTTTACTATTTAAGACCACTCTTTTAAACACATGGCGCAATGCAATCGATTTGGAGGAAACTTTTGTGGAAATAACTTAATCTCGGGGGAAAATTTGATCCCCAAATCTCCTCAATGAAAAGTAGGGGTTGCGAACGAACCGAGCTACTCGCGTAATCGAGTCTACTTCGAAGTCGAGTTTTCAGCTCATATAGTAAACGAGCTCACAAAAATTCGGCTCGGCTCGTTTAAGGAGGCTCGCTAAGTAAATTATCCTGACTCGGCTCGTTGAGGTACGTGGCTCGTTTACTAAACGAGTCGAGTTCGAAAATTATAAAACTTGGCTCAACTCGACTCGTTTGCACCCCTAATTAACAAAGATAGTGTACAAGGATAGTTAACAAAGCACTAAGTAGTTAACTCCACATGATTAATAATTTCCATTTTTTAAACAAAAAGTGCCTAAAAATCTTAAAATGGCTAAATACAAATTTTGAGACAAGTTATCCACTCACAATACATTAACTACTTTTAACACCTTTAGTCGTAGGACTTTTCAATAGACCTACATGTATATAAGAGAATGGTACATAAAATGTGTCAACGGCTTGTGGGGCCCACTTTTGGGTCCCATACGTATGATCCGAACCGTTCAATAATTTTATAATAATATTTTGACTATCCCTGAAAACTTTCAACTCAATTGGATAGCCGTAATAGGATAATCCAATATTTCAATTTCTCATTCAGGATTTAGGATCCTGAATTATAAATGAAAACTTGAAGTTTAGTTCACTTACGTACGCATATCTAACTGAGATGAATTTTTGAAAGACACTCGAAAAATTATTTTAAAATTATTGAACGGTTCTGATCATTTGTGTGAAACGAAAAAATGAGCCCTGCAAGCCGTCGGTTCATTTTCGTACCCTTCCCTTTTGTACAAATAATCGGATCGAGGACTTTTAGCGCTTTTAAAAAATAGGGTTGTGACATGGTGGTCCTGAAATTGGATTCGGGGCGAGGCGTATCGGCACAGGGCCAATTAGGGTGAGTTCATTTGGAAATCAAATTTTTTGCTCAGAGTGAGTATAATTTAGACTGGGGTAGAATTGCAACATAAAAATTACTTTGTTAGATACCAATGGTGTCTGAACTTTTGAAGCTCCCTTAACAATTATTATACCCCTATGGGGCCCTATCTATAACAAATTTAGAGAACCTTCCTTAGTCTTTTCTCAAAGAAAGCGTATTAGGTTTACATGGCCAACTGACATGAAGAACATCTAGATTCCTCTCAATAAACTATTTTCACAAGTTAGACTGCATTTGGAAGTCTTGGACTAAAGCATTTAAATCACCTTCTTTCTCTTTAATTTCTTTCTTAGTTGTATATTGGAGTCCTAATGTAGGGTAGTTTTGAAAGGTACTAGAGGAATGGATCCTTTCCAGTTTCCGGTCTCTTACAGAAAATTGAAGGGTCATGTTCCGCACATTTTGGGCCCGTCTCGGTTTCACTTTAATAATCATGGTAGTTATTTTTGAAAGTCGTCGAGAACATTGATCAAGTAAAAAATCACGTTGATTTGATGTCTTCTCTTATATGGTTTTTAAAGACATTTACCCCGAGGAAATTGAATTTTGAACTAGCGCTGCAATGTTTTTATTTCAAAATAAATGTTTTATAAATGAATCGACCATTTTTGAGGGATGATGTTTTTTATGAGATCTAAAAAGTTAATGATTCTAATTATTTAAGTGGGTTCGAGAAGAGTCCAAAAAAGACCAGAGAATGGAACCTGGGGGGTGCTGTGCACCCCAATGCACAGCACCATGCTGTGCAGCCTAATGGCGTGGTCGCGCCGGCATTTTTCCGACAATCGGAGACGTTCACCGCCTAGAGCTGGTCGAGTACTACGAATGTGTCAAAAATCAACTCGATCGGATATCTTTAAGTGCCTCATCGGAAAACAAATAATTTAAAAAGTGGTTTTGATCCGGTGTTTGTGTCCATTTGTGTTCCATTTCTTTTTAAGTTATTTGTGTTCCGATGAGGCACTTAAAGATATCCGATCGAGTTGATTTTTGGTACACTTGTAATACTCGACGAACTCTATGCAGTGAACTTCTCCGATCGTCGGAACGAGGCCGCCGTCGCCGTGCCACATGCACAGCACCTCCCCAACATTACACACTATTATATGGTAATTTTCAAAACAGCATATCAGCGTAGGAAATAATGTGGCCAATTGCAAAAGGGTCTCTTGAATTTGGAAGTACCAAAAGACAAGATGCTTACATGCATAGGCATGTGGAAGGTGAGTGTTGTGTAGAGATTCTAAAACAAAGATATTCTATTATGAATTCAATGAATGTGAGTTGAAGTTGTTACATATGGTCACCAATACAATGGGGAACCAATTCAGAACATAATCCTCTGTCTTTTTCTGAATCATTTTAGGTGCATATGAACAAGGATATTATTGTTTGACACACAGGGGGAAAAAAAATATCGAACTGTTTTACTATTTAATTTTGGCAAGTATTTGCATCAAAAATAACTTTTTAAATAAAAAAAGATTACTTTTTAAATATGTTTCTCAAACCTTTTATGGGTTTGTAATTTTGGAAAGTGTACAAACTTAGAGATGGCAACGGGCGGGTTTTGGTTATTTGAATATGTAAATTTACCATTTCCCGTCTCAATCTTGGAAGGGAAATGGTTTTGGTTCGTCCCCGCGCACGAGACATGTAATTGATTTTCTCGCTCTATGCCCGAATCCCGTTTCACCCATTTAATTGTCTTTTTTATTTTTAATTATAGTGTGAAAAAACTAAAATTTACTGGGGAAAAGTTCCATACGAGTAGTTATGATTTCTAACAGCAGGTTCAATGGGGATGGATATCGGGTTGTAAAACCATTTTCCATCTCCCATTACAGAACTCAAAGCTCCAATGGGGATGGGGTGGCAAAGTTGTGTATGGGCCGGATTAGAAATTTGGAACCCCAAATAGTTATAGCCATTTTTGACACCTCGTCAAATTCAACTGCCAATACCCAAAAAAAAAAAAAAAAAAGAACGATCGGAGGTATATTAGCAGAATTATTGTAAAAAGAAAATGAACTTAAAAAAACATATATTCATGGTTATTTATCTTTTTTATTTTATTGAAAGTGCACGTTTATTTCTCCAAAGATGCATATTTTGTTCAACCACGTTCTCTAAATTTATGGAATCAACGGTTCAATTACAATCACTTAGAGCATGTATACCCGTTGATGTCAAAATAGAATTGCTAATGTTATTTTGTTTTGACTTTGTATAGCGTCAAAAAGCTAAAAAAAAAAATAGTGATGTCGATACATCGTTTTTTTTTGCCCTTTTATCATAATATCAAATCCAAACCATTTATTTGAACACATCATTTTTTCGATGTAAATTAAATGGCTTGTATGACGTGGTAAGTTCAGCAATTGCCAAATCATTGCCATAATTTGGCATTGAGTTTGGCACCAGGGTGGAAAAGGTGTTTGCTATTTTTCATGCCAAATTTTGGATTTCACATGAAATTCTGCACATAGGTGGATCAGCTTAAAGAGCTCCAGTGGAAATAACTTTGGCAGAAATTTGGAAAAGGAAAAAGAAACTTGGCCCATTAAGTTACGGTTTAGCCCACATACATATGCCGAATAATTTTAATCTCGGCCCGTGTCTGTACGGCCTATGAAGATCACGTTCAAGCCCACAAAAGGCACCCTTCTCCGCCGTGCGAGGAGCCCAAGCGCAATCTCCCAATCAAAACTCAAAACGACCCAAAACTTTTTGCTGTCTGTCTGCTTCACTTCTCCCGTGGATGTACCGGATAAGATCCAGATTTCGATTCGAATATACAATTCCGAAATTAGAATTCAATAATCCTATAATATGTTCAATCTTAAAGCTAATGGATCGGATTCGGATATATCCAATCTGACGTATTTACAAATACAACATGAAAATTATGCTGCTTTTGATTTTTAGTGTTGCGGATACAAATGTGATTTCAAGATTTGAAGAATGGATTTTTGGGATTGTACGCTTACTTTTTAAGTAGAACAAATAAATCAAATTAGCTCGGCTCGGCTATTCGATTTTACTAATTCGCATCTGAATTGTCGTAAGCGGATTTACGAAAACTGGATCTAATAAGATTTGAATATAAAACTAGGTTCGAACTTTGAAGTTATTTCAATTATTATTCTTTTTTTTTTTTTCCCGACATTGTCAGTTATTTCAATTTGGAATAATCCATCTCTTGCTAGTAAGACAATGAAGACCAACAAATCAATGTCTCATGTTACGACATTAACAATTTATTTGTTTGAGTTGGTGGGAAGCAAACGTACCTGACATATGAGTAATAAAATACAACAAAAATTCAAGTAATCATCATGTAATGGTAATGGCTTTAGAAGCCATGGCGCGGTTGTGCCGATACCATTCCAATGATCTGAGATGTTTACCGCGTAGACCTCGTCGAGTCTACAAGTATCCAAAAAATCAACTCGATCGGATATCTTTAAGTACGTCATCTAAACACAAAAATACTTTGAAAACAAATGAAATAGAAATGGACACAAACACTGGATCAAAACCACTTTTTCATGTTATTTGTGTTCCGATGAGGCACTAAAAGATTTTCGATCAAGTTAATTTTTGGCACACTTGTAGCACTCGACGAAGTCTACGCGGTGAACGTCTCCTATCGTCGAAAAAATGCCGGCGCCTTGGGGCTGCACAGCACGGTGCTGTTCATGGGGATGCACAGCACCCCCCAGGTTCCATGTAATGGTAATGGTTTTACAGCAATGCTACGTACCTAGAAAAATTGCACAGAATTTACTCAGAAAAGAGTAATGAGTTGCTCAAATTCACTTGGGAGTGAATCTCAGCCACTCATTGTTTTTTTTTCTGGGTAAATTCTGTGCAGCTTTTCTGAGTACTTAGCATTAATGATGGTTTTAGAAGAATGCCTACGTCCACGACACACAAATTCCTGGTCCATAGTATTATGAAAGGAAGAAAATGTTACTCCCTCTGCCTTTTTTATTGTTGACTATTCCATTTTGAGCTGTCTTTTTCAACTATTCTATTTTGGGTTGTCCCCTTTCAACTATTCTATTTTGGGCTGTTGCCTAATAAATGATTAAATGTGTTTTAAAAAGGTAATAATTTGTACAATTATTATTTTGCCCTTTTAACTATAGGCAAAGAGTTAATGGGTAAAAATGGAAAATAATTTTGCAAAGTAGAGGTAAAAGTTGATGATAAAGGTGCAAAGTGAAAATAAAAGTTGATTTGAAAAATATAATGATGATATTTTTTTAATAAATTGAATTTACGAAGAAACACACTTAAAAATGAACGAAGGGAAGGAAAGAACTGTTGTGTACCAAATTTTATAGAAACTTTGGAAGGTGAATATGAAACAAATAAAAACAGAAGTTTACCACCTACTACAAAGGCCCCCCCCATGCACTACTTGGTCCTTTATGATGGCCAAAGGTCAATCGAAAAAGGAAGTCTGATTTTCGAGTACTAGAAATCCATGGTCTTTCCAGACAGCCTTCTGTCCCCTAAAGGGTTGATGCAATTTTGACGCAGCCCATCAACCTAGACTTGTTATTTTGTAAACTCCGAAGGAAACATTATTATATTTTAATCCCGGGCCATGGTAGATCGATGTGTCAATCTTCCTTCTTATCGCAAATTTGTGTAGAGCACACGTAGATATGTGGTGAGAAGGAAGATTGGGACACCCACCTACTATGCCTCAGGGGGCACCGAATAGGCGATAGTCACTGCCAACCTACCTTGATATGATTTCAATTTCGTTTTTTTATTGGTGTAATTGTTAATAAAAACCATGTCAAAGGAAAAGAGAGTTTTGAAAATGAGAATATCTGGTCATCAAAATTTCAAAATTGGGTTATTTTCAGGGAAGATGCTTTTGTACGTCCTGATATTATAAGTTTGCCTTTCGCACCCGAATTACACACCCAAGTAAGGATGTATATTGTGGAAACAGGGGAGTGCTGCGCAGCGTGCTGTGCGGTGGATTCCAGCGCCGCGCCGGCATCGTTTTGATGATCGGAGACGTTCACCGCGTAGAGCTCGTCGAGTAGTACAAGTATACCAAAAATTAACTCGATCACATATCGTTAAGTGCCTCATCGGAACACATATAAGTTGGAAAAATTGAAACACCTACGTTTTGAAACTCTGGATGAAAACCATTGAACCTATTTTTTTGAAGTTATTTGTATTTCGATAAGGCACTTAACGATATCCGATTGAGTTGACTTTTGGGACACTTGTAGTACTCTACGAGGTCTACGCAATGGATGTCTCCGATCATCTGGACAATGCCGGTGCGGCGCCAAAATTGGCCGCACAGTACGGAGCTGCGCAGCACCCTCTGTGATTTCTTCATAATCTTCCTAGATAGGCCAAAAAGCCTGGTAATTCGATTTCATGTTATCCAAATCTTTTTTTTAAACTTTTAAATTTTTATAGACCATGTCCAAATACGGAAAGACAAGTGGACAACAAAAAAAACATGTGCTCTTTCTCTCTTCTTCTCAAAAGGATGAATTCATATTGCATGTGATATGGTACATAGAGGTACAAGTTCATGATTTTTATAAGATTCAAGGCATTTTTTAGTTGCGAGCTGGTTATTAAAAAAAGAAAAAGAAAACATAAAGTAAATAAAGAAAGAAAAAGGGGTTTAAACTTTTGGGAGATATTCTAATTGAAAACATAAAGTAAATAAAGAAAGAAAAAGGGGTTTAAACTTTTGGGAGATATTCTAATTGAAAACATATAAAGAAAGAAAAAGGGGTTTAAACTTTTGGGAGATATTCTAATTGAAAACATAAAGTAAATGCAGAAAGGTCCCCCTAGTCCCCTAGAATTTGATTTAAAAATAATGCCCTGATAAATTTAATGATCAGAGCATGTTACATTGAGATAGTCACATAAGCCACATATCCCTACATTACTTTTATTTATTAGCCTACTAAATTAAGTGAAATCTTACTTGTACGGTTGTACCCGCCAAATTCATTCTAATAATTCGTGATGACGAGAAAATTTTGGGTACGGGGAGGGTACCTCTTGGCACATTCGGGCCATCCAAACAATGCAACCAACGGTTCGGATTGAAAGTGTCATCCGGATTTTAAAAAAATAGAAAAGAAAGAAAAAATGTGTTTTCATCCGATTCGTCCGAATGTCCGATGCATTTTTGGACGGCTCGGATGTGCCGAAGGGGCACCACGTCACCCATACCCTATTTGCACCTAAAATTTTCTCCGTGATGACTGATGACAAATTACGAAAGTGAAACAGAAAACAGATTAACAATCGCATAAAACATAAAGACACACGTTGCAGTTCAAAAACCTACATTTATAGACAAAGATAGGAAGATGCACGAATATTCGGGTCTAAGGGTCAAATGGATTGTGATGACTTATGAACATCAAACCGGTTGAATTCGATCGAAGCAACCGCTCTTGAAACGTACCCATAGATATAGGGACTAAAATACTAGATAATCCTTGATTTTAATGTGTTAGGGAAAGAATTCGGGGGTACTGTACATAGCCGTTCTGTGCACGGTGGCGCGCACTCCTCAGCCGTCTGATCATGTTTTGGATGGCCCGGATGTGCTTTAATTTTTTTCTGGTAAAAATAAATCAAAGTTGCCCAATGCATCTGGGCCATCCACAAAACGATCGGACGACCGATGAAGTTTGATATTGCATCTATACGTACAATATGGGGATAAAATAGGGAATCCCCCGAAATTCACTCTTTGAAAATAAGGGTGGAGAGTGGGCGACCTGTTATAGCAAACTCTCTTTCGGAAGGGTGGAGCGGAGTGGGCTACTAATTGTAACAACATATCTGGAGCAAGGTTCTGAATACCATATCGGCTCAAGTACCGGTTTTTCTATTGGTACGGTACCGGGTACCGTATCGGATTTGCCGTAACTATATATATATATATTGAGAGAGAGAGGGTTCAAGAGACACAAAATTTGTTACAGAATATGACATTTTTAATCCCATTTTCTTAAAAACCAAGGTACCCCCTTAAACCCACTTAATCTATGTATATTTAGTACATATTTGTTGTATTTGATGTTTGGTAGTGATAGAAGTTGAACCCATGCATCACAAACCCTTTTTAAAAAACATACCCTATTTTTTTATAATCTTCCCGTTCAGAAATCATAGTTTTTGGGTTACACCGATACCAAATTAAAAAAAGTGTGTAACTACAATGTTGTAGATCTTGAAATTCTCTTAAGTTTTGATATATAACTTTCCTTGATCGGAGCTCAGAGTAAAAAGTTATGGCTGGAATACGGTGGCAGTTCTGTTTTGTCCGATATTTGCCCGGTATTTTCCAGTACTGGCCGGTATTCCCGATATTTGCCGGTACGGCCGGTACCGCCCGGTATTGAATACGGTACGGTATTGAGGGTCATTGGTACCTTTTTTTTTTTATACAAAACTGGTACGTACCGACCGGTACTAGACGATACGACACGGTATTCATAACCTTGATCTGGAGCGCGACCATAGAAATTTCAGACCCACTGTGATCCCGTGAGAGATCAATCACCCTGGGTTCTGGAGCCCACAGAGGGCTAGTGGGTTACCATTGGGCCAGCAGCGTTGCAAGGCAAAGGGGCCCGCAACGTCGTGAAATCTTTGAAATGCTATTTCCATCCGTCAAATGAAGCATCTAGGTTGAGAATCTTAAGATGCTAGTTGTACGGCTAGTAGGGAGAATTTTCACTAAAAATATTACTCAATTCGTCCAGATTTGTTGGTCCACAAACATATTTTTTTAAGTCCTAAAATGTTTGTCCATTTTCAAAAGTTAAATGATATAGTATGAAAAATTTACTTTTTTGCCATTTTTCTAAAACTCAAAATAACAACTCAAACATTATTATTTTTAAATAATGTGTTTACATTTTTGAATTTTTTTTGCACCGTATTAAAGTTCTCAATGAGATCTATCAAACAAGATCCATATTGATAAAAAAAAATGTAACTACATTATTTTTGAGTTTGAAAATTGCACGTAATTTCGTAGTCAAATTAGAATGGAGAGTGTTAAATGGAGGGATTGGGGATAAAATAGGAAATTAACAAACTCAAAAGGTAATAGAAAAAAAGTTGGAATCCCCAAAATGGACTAACAAATCCGGACGAAGGGAGTATCTTTTTACCGTAGTCAAAAGTGGGTGTTATTTCTGTTAAACGGTATTTTTGTGATGTATGTGAGGAGAAAATATCGTGGCTATAGTGGAATATAAACAAAAATACCAAAAATATCTTTGTAAAAACTTGATGATCCAGATGCCATAGAAGAAGACTATCTTAGGCATTTCAAACCTAAGGTGACAAAATCGTAATTATGCAGCTGTGGAGTTTTGCGTCCACCTATGTTCGATCCGAAATAGCCCAATGATCAAGACACATCACATTGCCATGGCCTAAGTCATTTTTTGGTGTTCTTCGTTGTTTTGGGGCCCCGAACGATCAAATTTGTAGTTTAAGGAGAGATTTGAATTTTTAGAGAGAGAAAGTTCTTTTTAGTTTCAGCTTTTTTTAAAAAAAATAAGAAATTGCCACTTGACAAACAAAGAACCCTACCAGCCTACCACGTCCTATGAAAACAAACAAAGAAACCCTACCACTACTTCTTTCATTCATTATATGAACTCTTTCATGTTCAAGAACTTTACCTGCCAATCATTCTGAAAAACCTTATTCCTAGACCTTCATCTCCTCTCCTTTATTGAGGTCAAAATTCTCCCATTTTCTTGTTCATTCCAAAGCTGTCAATTCTCAAACAAGACCAAGCACATTGAGGCCACAAAAAATCTAGATCTAAGCCTCTAAACAAGGTACTTTTTCCATGGAAAATTTCTCCTCCCCTCAGTACCTTAGTTTTGATTTATCATTGTCTGAGATTGCACCAAGTGAACAAAACAGCCCAGATGAAAATTTTGTAGGCAATTTTGTCGACGACAAAGTGAAGGGGAAATCTTTGGAAACTGGAGGGAAAAAGAAACCCAAAATGGAAAAGACGTTCATAGGGGTGAGAACGAGGCCATGGGGAAAATACGCGGCCGAGATACGCGACTCGACGAGGAACGGAGCGCGGGTGTGGCTTGGAACATTTGAAACTGCAGAGGAAGCAGCCATGGCTTATGACCAAGCTGCATTCGCGATGCGCGGCACTTTGTCTCGGCTCAACTTCCCGACCGAAAGAGTCCGGGAATCGCTTCGGGAAATGAAGTGTCTTAGGGGTGAGAGTGGATCATCACCAGCTGCAGCTCTGAAGGAGAGCCATAAGAAGAGAATGAAGGAGTTGAGAGGTAAGAGGGATGTTAAGAAAAATGAGAAAAATGTGCTGTTTGAGTTTCAGGATTTAGGAGCTGATCTCTTGGATGAACTTTTAAGTTCATCTGATGGAAATACTTCTAGTCTTCCTGATATAGTACAATGATGATTAATATGTAAGTTGATCATGAAGTTCTCAATAATTAGGAATCTTTTTTTTTTTTTTTAACAAGAAACATATGCTGAATTCCGACATAACTAGGGCCTACATACCAAGGGCGGCTTCAAGAATTTGATTCAAATGTGACAAGGAAAATTCTACCGTCCGCTCCGGACGATAAAAGTGCTCTCAATCTTAACCTGACTTATTTAATTTTTCGTATTATCGTGTCGTGTCATATTCTTGTTTCGTGTCTGAAATATCTAACCCTAACCCACTAACTTTGTGTCGTGTTAAAAATTTCCACCCCTAGTTATAATCCGGACCGTGGAGTACTTAAAAATCAGTTAAAATAACAACTTAAGTTATTACTTGTCAATGATGAGGAAGCTAGCAAACAGTAAACAATTGATATTGGGAAAAAATATTTAGCATGTCTACGATAAAAAGTTGTATGCAAAACAAAAAAAAAAATTCTGACTAAACAAACATTTTGATTCAAATTAATCGGGTTAGGCTTATTTTGTTTTGACGGATTATAATATTTTGGTTCAAATTTAGTTGGAATTTTAATTATTTTAACCTTACACAAGTAATCTAGTGTTGACAATACTAATTTTTATTTACTTATATCTAAATATTTTTCAATACATTTTTTAAATCCAGCGAGGTTGTTTGACTTTGTCTATAAGAGTAGCAGCACCCCAATGAGTGAGACGTGTAGCAGTAAGGGATAGAATATACATATATATACTTCTCAATTGAATCAATTGGATTGTAGCACTTAGGGCTGTCCAGTGGATCATCTGATCCGCCAATCCGATCAATCCGAATTGATCCGAACCATCCGTTGATCCATCCGTAAATGTTCGGTTCGGTTCCGGATCGAGAATTTCTTATTTGACGGTTCCGGATCCGGATCGGATCCGCTCGATCCGCCCAATAATCCTTCTTTAATCTGTCAAATCCACCCGATCCGACTCGATCCGATCCGATCCGTAACCGATCCGTGAATGTTCGGTTCGGTTCGGTTCCGGATCTTAAAAACCATAATCCGCTCTGAGCGGATCGGATCGGATCCGTATCCGATCCGTCCGGATCCGATCCGTGGACACCCCTAGTAGCACTGATACATATCCAGAAAGTACCCAAAAAGTGCAATGAATGGCTTAGATTTGCTCCCAAGTGAATCTGAGCCATTCGTTGCAGTTTTCTAAGTATTTTTTGAGTAACTTTTCTGGGAACTTAGCATTTTCCATTGCGTTGGATATATAACAGGACTTGTCATTATGTGAGAGAAATTCGGTGGGTTTTGTTGCTTGGAATTATTATTACTCCTGTATAGATACTGTTGGGGGTTTGTGCCAACAATTACAACTGAATCAGTAAATCAAATCATAATCAAGCCAAGAGGACAAATATACTCCTACAAGATTTTTTCATGGTTCGAATAATTTGGTTTTTATTAATTATTAATAAATCTCAATGATTTTACGTATCAAGTAAATCACTGTGGATACTACACAATTATCCATAAAAATGGGTTTACTTGAACCACTAGTTAAATTTTGAACTGCAACTCGTATGGTCTGTTTCCCCTAGGATAACACAGCCCGATGATTAAGTCGTAATTGTTCGAACCGCCTCGCATAAGTAAACCCAAAGCTCTATCTTGTAAACACCGTTACATTTTGCTAGATCATAATCTCTCTGTAACAATATACTACAGAAATACGAAATATATATAGAGTAAAATGAGAAACGTGATCACAGCTTTAGGCCTCACTGCCTTATGTCTGCTTCTTATTTTTCCTCAACGCAGTAGCATAAAGAAAAGGTGGCAAACTCTCAGATATATCCTTGCCGACATTTTGCTGTTGGGGTGGGCCAATAAAGGAGGAGGTCGAGAAAGGTCTTTTCTGTTTTTTCCGACGTCTTCTACCGGCTGGTTTCTCCAATCCGGTTGTTACCGATCTGGTACCCAGATCTGGTGGGCTATTGGTGGTGGGTTAATAAAGTTTCATTTTTTGGCTGCGTTTCTGGTCATCGGAGTATCTTCTGTGCTCGCCGTGGTCGCGTAGTCGGCCGACTTCGTCGATGCTTGATTTGAGGGGAAGCTGATTCAGATCTAGACGACCCGTAAGGGGTTTCACTCTCCTTCCTCGATGACTCACACTAAACCTTACTTTGGTTCGGTCTACCGGCACACCCGATCTGCGTACGTCTTGTAGTATGTGTTAGAGAACTAGAGACTCATGTCTAGATGTTTGAGAGAGCTTCTTACTTTGTACGTTATTGTTTTATGCCATGTTTGTTGGGTTGTTTTTCACTAGATCGTTATCGGTGTATTGTGGACGGAGTCATTGTAAGTGCCGTTATGGCTTTTCCATGAATTTTCGGATTCCGATAAAAAAATCCTTGCCGACATTTTCCACTCAATAGCCAAATTACATCACTGTAATAACACAATTAGCCACCAAATATCTCATCACAATGTCTCCCGAAAGTCGTTTATCTCTTGCTCCAGCCGACACATTTCAATAATTTAAGTGGTCCAACTAGTGAAACAATTTTAGAGATAAAATGTACAAGTAATTTTTTGATATTAAAATAGAGGTAATTAAATATCCATCCGCTTTTTGGGTACCACTTAGATTTTCATCCCCCATTCTTTATGGAATTATGTTTTCATCATCTGGTAATGTGTTTTACTATTGTTAACCTTTCTTAATATATATATATATACGGAAATCTTCTTTTCCACACCTCCCGGAAATAAGAAAAAAATGGTTTTTTTTGTGTTGCAAATTATTTTTGGAAAATCCGATCCGTCCAATGTGTTCAGAAGGTGTTTTCAAGGGTCCACGCAAGAAATCTTCAAAAAAAAAATACCGGGAAGGGGTTGATCCAAGCAGTTTTCGCAAAAAATGTAAATATATATTTTTTGCGAAAACTGCTTGGATCAAGCCCTTCCCGGTATTTTTTTTGAAGATTTTTCGCGAGGACCCTTGAAAACACCTTCTGAACACATTGGACGGATCGGATCGTCAAAAAAAAATTTGGATCATGAGGTCCGGAAATGAAAAGTCCGGATATATATATATATACAATAGGCTTCCCATAAGGGACCCTGATGGAGGCCATCCATGCGCTCCTCATGTTTCAGCCGTTGGATGAGATCCAACGGCTCAGATTTTAAAGTGCAACTCGCGGATCCAAGACCCGGGTCAGACCCCATCTCGTGGGTCAAAACTCCAATTAATATGGGTCATCTTCTTATTCTTTCGGGTCTTATTCTCATTCCCCAAAATCAAAATCACAGAACACGATCGAACGCTACTTGAGAAAAGAAGAAGAAGGCGATCTCGATCGAACAACCCAAGGTCGGTCTCTCTCTCTCTCTCTCTCTCTCTCTCTCTCTCTCTCTCTCTCTCTCTCTTCTTCCTCTCCATGATTCGAAAAAACTAGGGTTTTTTAGAAAACTCCCAAATCACATTTCGATTTCCATTTCAGATAAATAAGCTTCCCGACAGACCCAAAGACCGATCGATTTGTCCAACAAGAAGATGGAAGAACCAAGGTTCGATCTCTCTCTCACTCTGATTCGGATAAACTAGGGTTTTCGAGCATTTTGAGCATTTTCGAGAAACCTGGGGTTTTCGAGTACCTTTTTCGATTTGAATTTCGATTTTGCCTCGATTTAGGGGTTGATACAATAAGATTACTATGTCAACCACCCTTATGCTGTCAACCATACCTTGGTATTTTTTAGTTATTCTTGTTTTAAATCTTGCTGGTTGTTTTCCTTCAAAGTAGTAAAGCCCAATTCGTCTACTACATTATGCACAACACTAGTTTATAGTTGTTTGTTTTATTTGGCATTCCTCTACGTGAAAGCTTATTCTATTCCTTCCACAACTGATTCTTGAAAATTTAATTGGAGTGCCCAACTCAAGGGTACTTTATTTGTCTGATACGGAATAGATTGCAGTTGAAATTCTAGATCGATTGAATGTCAAGATATGATAATTAGAATGTTCATTATCTGCTTGGGTTTGTTGTCTCCAATATAGAATGCCTTACTGATGTTTTGTACAACAGATAGGAATTGCTCACTGGATTGGCTCATTCGAATTGCTCACTTTGGTCACTGGAATTGGACTCATTGGAATTGCTATACTATTGTTGCCTCTAAAAACCCAGTGTTACCGTTTACCGTTGGAGAAGAAGAATGAAGAATTCTGAAGAGAAATGGAGGAATTGACAGAACTTTTGGCCTGTGCCTTGTTGCTTGAAAGGAACTTTTGGCTTGTGCCATTGGAAGATCAAGTCGTGGGGTGTTGTAATTTTCTTTCTAGGTTTAGTAATTTTTTTATTTTGTTGGCACATCTATTTGATTCCGAATGTGATTCCAAATGAAGTCGTAAGTTATTTTGAAGAAATCGGAATTCAAGACTGTTTTACGAAGAAGAGATTTTGATAGTATCGGTGCTTATTTTTCAGTGTGCCTTACATTATCCTCTGTTGGGAGCTCATAGCCATATCTGGATTAGTGATCAATGTAGAAATCTGGAATTGAAATGCAGAAACTGGTTTGTTCTGCTGATGTTATAGGAGCATTACATGTAAGAGGTGCTGATGAGGAGCATTACACGAAAGATGATATCGAAGCACCATACGAAATATATAATTTGATCTACAAAATGAGAATGATTTATCAACCAAATTGTAGTGAGCCAAACATCTAAACTTCAGAATTAATGAAATGATTGGCTACAAGAAGTCATCTCATATAAGGAAAGAATTATACTTGCACCAACAGTACTAGATAAGGCAATGGCCTCTTTAGGTGAAATGTTTCAGAATACAACTGATTAATTGAAGACTTAACAGGAAAAAAAAAAAACACTCCGGCAGCAGTGACACTCCTACTGGTGCGGTACTCGAACAACAAGGCTTGTCATGCTCGGAGAGCAAAGTTTCCCGTTCAAGCAGTCAATGGAGAACACACGGCTAGCTGCCTCCTTGAGATGCATGCCACCAGCGTACAGGTAGTGTACCACGTCCGTGCCACATCGCCAATCGTAGGGGTCAATGGTGTTTGTTATCCCTACAAATGCACAAAAAGCAAAATAAACACAATCAAATTAGCACTTTCAGAAAAAAAACAGGAAACTCAGTAGCTCTCCAGTGAGAGCCAAATTATCCAACACCAAGTTTGCTGCATTTGGACATTACACTTCCACTTTAAATAACCTAATTAGCTTATCAGAATAAAAACAATTTCAAGCCTTTGCCTCCAATTTGAATTCAATATGCCTTTGGTTACAACTATGCTCCATGAAAAATTGAAAAGACCTTCTATATTACTAGTACTACTGGTATCATTATGTCATCCTTCAGAATCAAATGCACTATCATAGATCAATTTTTGAGATCAATATTGACAGAATCTAGGCTCAAACTGACATTCACCTTTGGATTCTTCCTTTATCTGAATGATGCACTAAGTATACACAACCAAAATAGGTTAAATTCATCGGTGCATGGTATTTTCTGTTAATATCACATCTCAAACCACTTCTGTATGTTCTGAAAGTTCTTTTTGGCACTACCCTTGCGACACAAAATGGATCCAAAACTTAACCAGGATATTCGAAACACCCTATAAGTATACCAAAAACCAGATCGAAATCGACATAGGGTTTGTTCCAAGAAAAAGTTAGGGTTTACGAAATCCAAAAAAGAGAGAGAGAGAAAGAGAAACGTTACCCATACCCAATCGATCTCGAAATCGATCGATCTGGTTCCTCCTCTCTGCTTCGTCGTCTGATTCCAGTCGCCTGGTGGTTTTCTCTCTCTTCGTGGTCTTCGTTTGGGGGCTTTAATCGATCTTGGTCTAGTTCTTTCAAACCTAGGGTTTATTCGAACAAAGAGTTAGAACGAAAATCAGAAGAGAGAGAGAAACGGTACCTCCATTTTCAGCGATTGAGCTGGTTCTTCTTCTTCCTCTCACTTCCTCTCTCTTCGATTTGGTTCGTGTGAGTGGTGGAAGTGTGTTGAGGAAGATTGGGGTAAAGGATATAACCCGTATGTGTGTTTTGACTCGCGAACTGGGTTTGGATTTGACCGGATGTCCCCTTTTGACCCGCGAGCTGTGTTTTTAAATCCCAACCGTCTGTGATGATCCAACGGCAGCGATTGATTGGTGGGATTTTTTCTTCCCATCAGGGTCCCTTATGTGAAGCTAATTGTAGATATATATATAAAGGATGAAAATATATAAAAATAGAAGTAATTTTTGAATTCAAAATAAGTTACTTTTGATTGATCCACACACCTTAAAATTAAGATATTTTTTGAATTGCTGAATTTTTCTCCTTCCTAAAATCAAGGGATTCGAAATGGTGGAAATTCAAAAGAGGGATAAACCATATCTACAATACGGTAATTAAATGGTTTGTTATATCAAATTATGGTAAAAACTTTTTAAGAACATGTAACAATGATCATCGTTTTAAGAAATCATACCGTATAAAAAAAATGGTAAAATCAGACTACCATGGTAAAAACAAACTTTTGCAACTCGCATTTCCTATTTTTACCATGGTACTTGTTATATTGAATACCATGGTATAAAACTTTCATTTATTATGGTAAAAAAAATAATATAACGAAAAATATGGTAAAAATAGACTACTTTTTACATGATTCCATGGTAAAAAAAACTTGTTCACAGCAAATCATGATAGGACAGTCGTAATACCACAAATTTTTATGATCATGGTAAAATCTGCAATCACAAACACATAAAAATGGTAAAAAGCAGACAGAATAGCCACAAAGACAACGGCAAATCATACCCATCACAGTCCATTTAATACTAGTGTCCAAAATGATGATAGTATTGCCACTATATAAATTTAGATCGAGTTTACCGGAAATAGAACCCAAAACATGCCATAAATTAATTGATTCCTAGTAAACCCAAAAGCATAAACAGGAGTCAAGTCATGGTCAGAATTTTCTTCGAACCCTTTCGTGCAGTCTTGATTCCTTCATCTTGTAACTGTTTATCCAAGCTCCATGAATTTATTCCGTCATTGAGAAAATCATGCACCACGTCGGCTCTCAACTTCCGACATTCTATTTTTGACAAGGTGGGAAACTGTTTCATTGTGAAAGTATTGTCTAATGATGTAGCAAACCACTATACCACAGTCAAGCCTAAAAGGAAATCAAACAACCAACATGAAAAAACTGATTTTACCATATTTTTGGTTTTCATCTAGATAATGGATGAGTCTAAAACTTACGAACTAGGTCCCTAACCAGCAAACTTTTGTTGATAAGAGACGATGAAAAAAAAAAAAACTTACAAGCAAACTTTGTTTCGGATGATTCTGGTAAAGATTTTCTCCACCTAGATGAATGAGTTGATTCAACGACTTGGGACTCCAAGTGGTGAAGTTTTCGGACGGCGAAGATGGACGATTTGGGACCACGAAGGGACGGTGAATATGGACACTGGTTTTGTCACTCCGACAGGTGTAGTACGTTGGTTTTCCAACCACGAAAACTTGCGGCGAAGGTGGACGATTTGGGACCCGTTGTTGGGATGGTGGACTGACGATGGCGGGATGGCAAGATTCAGCGGACTACAGTTGATTTGGGATTTTGGGACGGCAAGATTCAGTGGAGTAGTTTTGTTTTGGGATTTATGGGCTAGAATTGATTTGAGATTCAGTGGATAGCAAGATATTTGGGATTGATTTGAAGAACCACAAATCAGGGAATGGATTTTATCCCAACATCCCGTAATTATGGTAGAGGACCTCTTAATTTGAAATCCGTCCATTTCTACCGCCCCTATATGCAACTTTGATTTTAGTCCTCAATCCCCTAATAAATTAAATATAATATATATAAAGGGCAATTTAGGGTTTATTTGATTCTCGGGATGAAAACATAACTCCCTAAAAAGCTCAAAATGATTTTCTAATTTCAAGGGATTAAACGGATGATTATTTAAGTGCCCCATTAAAATACTCAAAATTCCAACATATACTCATTTCATTGGGGCATTAGACTGATTCATCAGTTTTGTGAGATGAGCTCCAAAGAGGCAGTGACTTTTGAGAGAGACAAAATCGAGGTTGTGATACTTTAAGAATTTGGTGGTGAGATGGAATTCGATCACAATGGAATTTTGATACGTAGTTCACGGTGCCAATTGTTATTTGAGATACCGGGTAGTGTGCAATACATTATTCACTGAATCTCTTGCAAAGAGTGCATGTTCTTTGATTCTCTCATATTTGTACTCTTTTGATATGTAAGTTTATTGATTCAGTTATTGTCACATTTGTACCGTAACACAAAGAATATTTGGCTGAAAGCCATGGAAGAAATGGGTACACGTGCAAGCCCACCGGGTGCAATGAGCAAGGAGATATAATTGATTTTCATAAGGGAAATCCGGTATACTTTTCTACAGCCCGAAAGGGGCACACGTATTTGACTCCAGTGGTGCTTGACATGTTACTCAGATGGGCCTTGGAAAAAAACTACAAATGATTTATCGTTCTAGCTAGAATGATTAATTGACTTTAATTTGTTATTGTCAATTATTCCGCACGTCCTTATTTCGAGCAATGCTTATTGTCGTCATAATGCATATGTACTACCCAGCCTTATTTATTTTTCAGTTGGAAAGCAAGTAAGCGGTGGCTAGAATCAGTGTATTCTAAGGATATTAGTTTTGATAGGATATTTAATTTGCAGAAGTTATTGTTGTGATTTTGAGAATTTTGGAGACATTGTAATTTTGATGATTCGTTGTATGCTTTTCAGAATATTAGAAAAACTATTTGTTTTGAGGAGTTTAATAAGTCAGGTCATCACCCCATATATAGTGGTCTTCGGGTCTGGGTACATATGATTGTCTCGTGTTTGAGTGTGAATTAGTAGCAACCCAAAATAAGCAAGAAAAAACAAAAGCTTTGGATTAAAAATCCTTTCATCTTCTGTAAGCTTTATTTTCTTCAACGAAGTTCTATTTCTACGTGATCAGATATTTTGACACTATTTTGACTCTATTATAGACAAAAATCTTCATATAGGAATTTTATTTATTAATATAATGCATATGGATTTTTTTTTTACGTGGGTTCATAGTTATTATGCATGAAACTCGAATAGATTATGAATATATATATATTTTGAATAATTTGATATCGTCGCGTTAATCAAATTGCTTCATTCAATAATGTTATAATTAAGTATGGGGTATCTACTGTAAGGTAGATGATTTTGGCTTAAACCTAAAAGAAGAGTACAAACATATATTTGCTATAAATAAATAAAATGGACTTGACGAAATACTATATATATATATATGTAGGCAAATTTTCTAGTAAGGACCTCCCGTAAATAAGAAAAAATGTAATTTTTTCACGTTAAAAATTGTTTTTGGGAAATCCGAACCGTCCAATGTGTTCAAAAGGTGTTTTCAAGTGTCCAAGCTGAAAATCTTCAAAAACAAATACCGGGAAGGGTTGATCCAAACAGTTTTTCCCAAAAATTGTATATTTACAGTTTTGCGAAAAACTGCTTGGATCAAGCCCGTCCCGGTATTTTGTTTTGAAAATTTTCCGCTCGGACCCTTGAAAGCACCTTCTGAACACATTGGACGGTTCAGATCGTCAAAAAAATGCTCGAATCACAAAGGTCCGGAAGTCCAGATAGGAAGTGGTATATATATATAGGATAAACTTCCAATAAGGGTCCCTTATTGAAGTTAAAATGCGGACCTCACCTTTCCGAGCCAAATTTTGACGATCCAAACCGTTCAATGTTTTTAAAATGCATTTTTAAGGGCCTCCGCGAGGATTATATAGCGTTTTTAACCAAAACTGATCGGATGAAGCCCTTCCGGGTATTTTTTTCGGACGAATCCTCGCGGAGGCCCTTAAAAATGCATTTTAAAAACATTGAACGGTTCGGATCGTCAAAATTTGGTTCGGAAACACAAAAAAAGGCTAGGTTCGCATGGTATTTTTCAATAAGGGACCCTTATTGGAAGTTTATCATATCATATATATATATATATATATATATATATATATATATATATATATATATATATATATATATATATATATATATATATATATACAATTTCCTTCACATAAGGGTCCCTTATGGGAGCCAATATGCGGACCAATCAATCCCAGCCCTTGGATGAGATCCAAGGGCTCAAATTTAAAAGAGGAACACGCGGGTTAAAACGGCTTACGGGTTGACCCATTAACGGGT